>CM062805.1:877617357-877957204 GCA_031772625.1 Pinus tabuliformis
AGTCCTATATACATCAGTAACAGGGTTCATGTGGCATCCACCCATACCACTGTGGTCAATCATGATATGCCAACTTGCAAGAGACATAACTTTTACATACAAACTCTGATTGATGTGCTTCTTACATTATTGGAATGGTCTAAATATAAAACAACACCAAGGAGGCTGGTGTAGGTGAGGAATTTTAGACCTCAAAAAACTCTATCTAAGGCCTTAAAATGCTTCCAAAATGTTTCAAACCCAAATTCTCGAAACTAGGACCCATTGGTAAAGATGACCTTGTAAGTTGATTCCTCAAATTTTCCACTCTAAAATTATTGGAATATATAACAAATAATATAACGATCCAATATACATCAAGTTAAAATGTTTTTACTGATTCTTTGTGTACCATTGTGTGCTTATGTCATAAAAGAGCACCAATAGAGGTATTATTGAATAATTAAAGATACACCAAAAAGTGTGAGAGAAGACTTAATTTAAGAAAAATCTATTGATGCACATGAGATGTATGAGGACATTACAAATGACATATTTGTACATTTCCTATTGTTATCCCCTACAATTTCCTAGGCTAAGGAGGAGATTGAAAGAGGCAACCTCGAACCACTTTCAGTTCTGTAGCTAGCCCTACTGAAATAGAGAGGGATTTCTCTAAGGATTTGTCAATGAATAGCTAGAAAGAAATAGGTTTTAAGTTAGATATACAAGTCTTGTTTGAGTATTTGTGAATTTAGGGTTTTTGGTTTGCTGGACTAGGGATTAGAGTAGGTAATTATGTTAAGGCTTCAAGTATGCAATGAAAAGTATAAAAAGGAGCTAGATATTAGTGTGTTATGGTGAACTTAAAGTGTTGTCAATGTAGTATAGGTCTGAGAGTTTAAGAGAACATAATGAGCATGTAAAAGCATGAATTCATTAGTCTTAGAAGAAAAGAAACACAAGCATGATTTCCATATAAACAGAGCTTAAATCTAAGAATTTTGTCTATATAACTGCAAGGAAAACCATAGGAAGAAGATAAATCATGAAAAGAGAGATGATTTCATCAATTAGAAGTTGATCTGAAAGAAAAACAACACCATAGACTCACTAAACAAGTATTCCTGAAATATAGTTGCAACTGCTCCTGTATTAGCTGTAAGAGAACATAAGGTACCAAGCCTCTCCACAAAAGTCCAACCCCTCTCTCTGAATGAGAAATGATACATATAGACTCAATCAAAAAACTTCCCCACCTTCAGGAGTTAAATTCCTAGGTGGTGGAACTGTTTCCAAGATTCTCTCAACCAACAGGTGAGAGTGAGAAGGTCAAATACAAACTCTTCTCTTAGACTTTGTTTTGAGTTTTGCTTCCTTTATGAGGCCTAATTAACCATAAAAACAACCTATCATGTCTATTTATTCATGATTACATCATCTAAACCTCGAACTACTGAAGTTACATCATGAGTTTGACTTTGACCAAGTCAAACTAAAAACCTAGGAAATTACACAGTGAAATTTTAAATAAAAACTCAGAAATTTGCAGAAGCACAACACCAACTTTGAGGCCATTTTTAGGTGCCTTCCTGAAGTCAAAATTGAGATCTGAGAGAACGGTCAACTATCCTTTCCTGTCTAGTTTCCATAACACCTTGAATTTTTGAAAATTACCCATGGGAAGGCCTTCAAAAACTCATTCTCCCAAGGTGTCTCCAGAAGCACAACACCTGTCAAAAAGAGTGGCAGAATGATGATTTTTTACCTCTTTTTCTCATTTTTCTCAAAATCTGAGCCCTATCTGAGAAATATGATGAAATTGGTTTTGAGAGTAGGCCATTATCTTTCCAAAAATGTAAGCCACTTGTCATTTGGAGCCCTGAGGAAAAAGCGCAACGCTTCTATGACTAGCCTAATTTCTAAATTTGGCACCAAAATTCTCAAAAAACCAAAAATGCTCAGAAAACCTTAAAAATTGGTCATGAAGTGAAAAATGAGGTTTTTTATGCTCTCATGGATGCTTCAACAAGCATCTCCAATTTATCTCTCTCATTTTTGTCCTTTAAGGTTTCCTTTAGCTTGTTTCTCAACTGCTTGAGATTGATGTTGCAAATCATGTTTCTAGTTTGATAATGATGGGCCATCTGTCTCAATAGCTGATTATCCCTGTTGGCTCTGTCAAGAAGCTATTCTAAGTGGTCATTGACCTTAATTAGCCAATAATCTCTATCCTCATTGATCTCCAAGGCAATTCTGTCCTCCATGTCTAGGTCTTCATCTCAGTAGATTATGTCCTTTGTCCTCCTTCAATGCCCTTTTGAGTCCCTTGGTCCTTGGTTTATTTTTCCTAAATTGTTTTTAAGGTAAATCATGTTCACCAGGCTCCAACACTTCTTTACCTTTGCCTCCTTGTTGTGGCATCTTGGACTGCTCTTTCTCCATTATCAGTTGTTTAGCCTTAAGCTGACTATTTTCATGCTCAAAGAAGGAAATGATGAAATGAAGGAATTAGGGAAGGGAGATGACGATAGGGGAATTTTGGGAGATGGATAGGGGTGGTAGAAAACTTAGGAAGTTTGAATGGAGTGAAATGAGAGAGAGAGATGAGTAAGATAATTTAAAAATGGTCCTGCTAGGAAATTATCCAAAATGATAGGTATGAGCTATGGTTTGTGTAAAGGTGAGGTAAACTGAGGGTAGATGAGTTAATTAGTGAATGATAAGGTGATTTATACATGTGCAGAGGCATGAGGTGACAAATTTACAAGTTTGCAATGTCATAACTAACAAAACCCATCATTTACACTAGTCTTGCAACATGAAATCTCACATAAACCATAGATGAAGAAAATTCACATTTGCATTTACTTTGCCCAAGGAAAAAGGTGATCTAGATGATGATACTTACTTGTAGAACATCTTAGAAGAGAAAAACAATAGGAAAGAAAGCTTTAATTTGAAGTTTGGGTGAGTTTTGGCAAGTTTTGGGCCACTCTATCCTAAGTGCAACACCGTTGGCAGAAGCACAACGCAGTTCATGGAAGCACAACGCCACCTTCAGAAGCGTAGCACAGTTCACAGAAGCACAGTGTCGTCTTCTAACCAGATTTTGGAGGCCTTAAATTGCTCCAAATTGCAAACTTGATAGCTTGTTGGAAAGCTCTTGAAGTCTGGTACAAGATGGACTCATCCAGAATGTAATTTGAACACTCCATCTAGGAGAAATTGATTTTACCAAGGTCACTCCAAAAACCCAGGGTGTCTTTGACAAAGCACAACACCAACTTGCAGAGCACTTTTGGATGCCTTCCACTAATCCAAATCACTATCTAAAGGTACCATTGGAAATCTTAAGATTTCTTCTACACAATAGAGTCCTTAAGCAATGCCAACACCTGCTCCAAATCCCTGAAAATCTGCCTTGAAATCAAACTTTTCAGAAGTGTAACAACTCTCTCATTGCAAGTGTAGTTTGGACATTTCTCTCAAATCATAATACCTGTGCATAAACAGAAGGACGTTTTTGTTCCTTGGCCTATCATTGATAAAAACCTCTTTCAATTTTGTAAACTTCTTCTCCATTTGGTTAGAAACATATTTTGAAGCAAAAAAGGATATATGAGAAATGATGAGACAAGGTAGTGTACTACAACATTGTCTTATTTGAAATAAAACATCACCTTTAACTTTATTTTCCTTCCCTAAGTTGCTAACTCCCTTTACCCACTGAATTACATGATGGACATGTTTTTGTTTTGACATATGGTATCATGATGACACATGGAGTGAAACCCTAGACCATGACCTAAAATGAGGAATTTAACCATTTCATGACCCAAGACACTTAAATGAAGATATGATACCTCGAAGAAGACAATGACCATGATGAGTGATGAAGACCATGAGTAAGTGAAGGGAGCAACAATGACCTAGACACAATAGCCAGTGACCAAATTTTTATTTGAAGATTCACTGAAATGACAAAAATTTGACTTGACACCCTAACAACACCTTGTAAGAGCATATTTGATCACTGGTGACAAGCTGAACTGACTAACACTAACACCTATAACAGTAACAATTCCAAGATATTTCTAAACATAGTGTGCACTCAACAATGCATTTATAATATCACGAAGCACCTAACACAATGCCACTTAATATTATAAAGGGAAACAACAAAGAGGGAGACTCACATTTATTATTTATGTTATATTATGCACTTATTCTATACAAGAGCACTGGTATACAAGAGCACTGGTAATGATTATATTGAACATTGAAAAAAAACCATAAAGAATTGGAATTTGATCTCTATAAATAAAACATATCAATGCACAATACATTTTTTGGACCATGGATAATTCTAGGATATTTTTATAAAAATACCCCAATGGTATGTTTATGATATCAAGAAGCATTGAGTATGAATGTAGCTAATATTATAAAAAAATATTAAACAATAGAAGTTTTTTAATATTTTTTTATATTTAATGTGCTTGATGTATCGCATTACACTACAAATTTGTACAATGTGAGTTAATTGGCTTGAATGCATCATGTAGATTTAAAAATTTGAAAAAAATGGTAAATTTAATCCAAATTCAACATTTTAATCTACTAAAAGTGTAAATGAGGAGGTAATAAACAATTTACTTGGCATCTTGCAAAAAGAGGCATGATTGGAATATAGATCAAAAAGAGGCATGATTGGAATATAGATAAAATAAATAGAAAGATGGAACCTTTTTCAATATTTAACAATAAACCAAATCCAATCACGAAGTGAGAAAACACTAGCACTGACAACATGATGGTCATATAGGGATGGCGAACACTGATGCTTGTATGGTTGGAAATATTGAAAAATTATAAATGAAATAATTATTTGGTAATATTTTTTAATTTTACCCAACCTTGGTATGCTTAACAATTATATGCATTATTTCATTTATGTGTTTTTTACATGATTATAAATTTAAGAAAATATGGATGTGTGCATTTTGTTATGTGCATTGGTGTGTTATTGGGATATTAAGCACACACTACTTCACTTATAAGTTTATGATGTAATGCTCAAAGTTTTATTAAAAATAAAATAAGCCCATTTTTTATAGATTAGATATGATGACTTTTGGGATGCTTAATTAGAAACACACCAATGTGCTATATGTATGGTCACACTAGTGTATTTTGTAAAGCTTATGTTGGGGTGGAGCCTGATTATCTTTTTTATTCAGAGGTATTTACATGTTGGACCATAGTTTTGAATGGGGTGACAATGTCGCCCATTTAATCGCCATCAAGGGTGTCAAAGGGGGGGGGACGATGATTTTATGAGCCCCTTTCTTGGCGGGGGTTTGGGGGCAACACCCTTGAAGCTAAAAATAGATGTAAAATTGCATTGTAAAATATTGTAATTTCATAGTCAATCTAGGTCGTTCGTTAGGCCGATGATTTGACGGTATAAGTTATGTTTAATTTAGAGTTTTTTCCCCTAGAAGGCAACCCCTTGATTTATATGATGGAATTTTATTGCAGTTCTGGATATGTGTATTCAGAGCGAGAAAGAGAGATGAAACTACATGAGAGCAAAGAGGAAATTACAACGGATCCGTTGTAGGTTGTATCTCTTCATTTTGCTAGAAAATATAAAAGGAAGGACTGGTTGTTTCTCCGTGGACATAGCCCAAACTGGGTGAACCATGTATATCTGTGTCTCTCTTGTTTTATTGTTTTTTGTGTTTGTGTTTCTGCAATATTTTATGTGTTCCATTGCTCTGTAATATATAATTTTCTAACAACTTAAATGCACTAAAAAAAATCTTTTAAATTTGTTGGTTTCCCACCTCCACTAGTGACCTCCACTATAATTGAACAATGAAAAAACATTTTTAGGAGGTTCCACAAAAACCTTCACCAAATGGTGTTTACCTCGTAGTGATACTAAAATCTTATGGAACTTACTGACTAAAGAAAATTTGTGGAACAAGTGATAGAGTAGAAATGGACAGTTCTAGGTGATTATATGGATTGGATCAAGAATCCTAGTAAAAGTATAAAAAAATGTTTCCAATTAATATATTAGTTTTAACCTTTCCTTATGAAATCACTTGGCATAGAAAGTAATGGGAGTTAGGTAAGAATAGGCTTAAATGCTATCCTAGGGTGTGGGGATCATGTGATATTTCCTCCAAATATATTACAACACCTTCATGGGAAGGAATGAAATACCTAAATCATGTAAAATATGTGGCCACAACTCCCATTTGGTCATGATGCTGGAAATCAACTTAGAGTTTGGATCTATAAGGTCAACAAGAAGATAGGTGGAAGTTCTTTATCTTAGAATTAGGAAAGGGATATACCAGAAAGAAGACACCAACTCACTAACCTAGGCATATGGTAAGGCTAGTGGTACATATACAACCAAAGTGAATGATAATGTCATGTTGCTTGGTATTAAACCAGAAGAGGTTTAGTGGTGGGTAAAAATATGGAAATCAAACCCAAAAAAGCCAAAATATTTTTGTTATGGTTAACCCCCACAAATATAATTTTGGCATGTGACATGATGAAAAAAAATAGGTGAAAATGGCCCCAGCATCTATTATCTTTATATGAGAGTAGGGGAAGACATTGCACACTTAATCTTTCAATGCCCTTATGTGCATCAAATATGGAAAAACGTGGAAAATCTAAGTGGTGTAATTACATGGAAAACCTAGGTGGCGTAATTAATGTATGGGTGGAATTATGTATTAAATGGTGTTTGAATACTTGGTTGAGAAAAAGGAATTAAAATCATATAAAACTATTGTGTTTAGTTCTTTGGTGTATAAGACAAGTTCTTTGGTGTATAAGACAAGCCCATAATGATAGTTTATTTAATGTCATTTCATAAACATATTTTTTAAGTTTTTTCTCAAGCATGTTGTTTGTTTAATAATTGTAATATTAATCAAAATAATATAATTTGTTTAATAATTGCAATATTAATCAAAATAATATAATTTCTAGATAAGTAGGAGAGTTGATAATAGAGAACATAAATCCTTCACTGTTTTTTATGGGGTCAAGCAACGACTACAAATTTCTGTTGTATTGGAGGGGTCTAGTGTTTATTAGAAAATCATTTCTTCGGGTTCAAAGATACCTTGGGCTTAAGAACAAACAACTTTGTAGATTTTTAGTTTTAAAATAATTATTAAAATTGACCCTCAAAAAAAATTAAAAAAACTACAGGTATATATAGATATTGCTTGTCATTAAGTGGATGAGAGTGGGAAAAATAAAATTCGAATACACTCACAAAGCTTCTAATAAAATGCAAACACAAATGAGCTCTTAAAACCAAATTAGTGTCATATACTTAGAGTCACAAAATGAGCTCTTAAAACCAAATTAGTGTCATATACTTAGAGTTAAGGAACACATGACGTGGCCATCACATTGACATCTTTGTAATAGACTAATGCCTTTTTGAAAATAAAATATATCATGTTTAATATATATATATATAATTAATTAATTTACAAAGCTTGAAAATAAAAATTATCACGTTTTAGTTTTAGTTTTAATTTTAATATATATATATATATATATATATTTTCAAGCTTTGTAAACTTTCTTTATATATATATATATAATTTACAAAGTTTTAAAAAACAATGTATATGATAAAAAAATATAGAATAATATATAAGTGGGAAAAAGAGATTTTTTTTTAATTTTTAATTTTATTTTTTAAGTGTATATAGTATGAATGAAAAAATTTATATATTATGTAATGAAAACATACGTATATCATGTATTAAAAACATTTAAATAATGTATTAAAAACATTTAAATAATGTAATTATGGTTTTATATATGAATAAAAGTTACAATATTTTGTTAGTAAAAACATAATTATGTTATTAAAAAAAATAGAAGATTAATTAATAACTCCATCTTATAAAGCAATGTTATATTGATGTTTAATATACACTCCATGCCAATGCTTTAGAAAATCTATCAAATTAGTATTCTTATATAGGTTATGCACCATTAATGTTCTTCTCGTGCCATATAAATATGTACACATGACCTCCAATAGATCAATCTTAATATAATGTAAAATATCTAATTTATAATCAATTTAACTTAAAATTTATTTAAAGTTTATGGCATTTACAATTGATTTATTTTCATACATGTTATGGACATATTTGGGCACTGCAACCCCAATCACATATGTCCATAAACCAAGGGCTTCTAAAACCCTAAAAGTGTTGTTTCAAACCCTAAAGGATCAAGGTCAACTGATTACATCATTTCCCAGAAGTTCTCCCTGAAAAACTGCTCAGAACTGGTCAAAACTGGGACATACAGACTGCTCCATGCTGAGGGTGTGATGCATCTCACCCGCTACACACAAAGGGTGTGATGCATACTGAAAATCCCTTCTGTAGGGTGCGATGAGTGAGAGCAAAAAAATGGCAAAAGCAGTTTTCTAGGTGGAAACTCAAAGAATCTTCTAGAAACTGCTCATATGACACTTGCCTCTCTAAATTCGCCTAGGGATGAGTAAGAGATCATGAAATCTCTAAGTGGAACCAAGAACTATCAATGAAATGACACTAATCAAAATCCTAGAAGCTGACTCACTCTCCTGCAAACATCTATATATGGATCCCTCATCCTAGAGATCCAGAGGTTGGAATTTTGTAATTTGTAAGGAAGTGTTGTTGGTTTCTCTTTGAGACATTGTATTGTTGGGTGATCTTGCTTTTTATGAGGTGAAGAGGGCTTTCATGCTAGGAGGATGATGCTGGATCAGATAGCTTGGTTGTAATCCTCTCTTCTACTACTTCTATCAATAAAGCTATTTGAGTTTTCCTCCATATACTTGTATATCTCTGAATCTTGTATTTATATATGCATTTGTATGGTTAATATACATCTGATCCTATATTGTTTATGGTTATAGATCTCTATGCTTTGATGGTATTTTACTGCTTTGACTCTACAAGTGTTCTTTGAAGCGAGACAAGTGAGAAAGGAGTGGCGAAAGCTCTATCAAGGGAGAGAGGAAACAAGCAAGGAGACTAGCGAAAGACTGAGGTTGGTAGTCTCTGCTTCTCTCTCATCTATCTCTCATAAAGGAAAACAAAAGTAACTTTGATTTGTTTGTTTCTAAGATAGCTACCCGTCTTAGTGGGACTAGCAGCTCTGAATGGACACTAGTTTTCCCGATAAAAAAATGGCGACTTCGATGGGGAGCAAATAATTTGTTTGTTTTGTTACTGTTGTTTGCTTTATAAACTACAAATGGAGCTTGAAGTTAAGCCAGCTAGCCTTTGAACTGCTTTTGCTATGCAACTGCAACATAGATCAATGCTGCTTCAGTCAATCTCTGGGTCAGTTTATGAACTGAACACCTGACTTGCAAGCATCCTAAATGCCCTGGTGGTAGCTCAAATAACCTCATTAGATCAGCCCTTATACTTTGTGTTTACTGCCTATCAAAAGCTCAGCCTAAACCCTTGAACTTAGCTGCAAACTGTGAGTGAAAACCAAGTTCAGTCTCGTCCCTGGTCCATTGCACTGTCTCTCACTGGCAAATTGGATGCATCGCACCTCCCATGTGTTGCAGGTGAGATGCATCCTTGTTTCCCTGTGTTACAAGTGCAATGATTGAATGAGACTGTTTCTGCCTCTAGATTTTGGTTTTTTCTTCATTGTCTTCAGCTTTATTTAGTAGTTTTGTTGTCTATGATTAGTATATCACTGTTGAAACCTTCTTCCTTTGCATTATTCAGCCTCCATTGATAAGGAATTGTGATTTTTTTTTTTATGTATTTTCATCATTTATAGTTATCCTTTGCAAATAGTAGCTTAATCGAACTGTCATCTTTTGATTTGAAAGGGTCGTAATTGTTGTTTTTAGTCAATAAAAAGAGTGTCGTAAAGTCTTCCTCTTTTAGATAGTCAATTACACTTTTGCCATTGTACTTGATTTTGAAATTATTGGTATTTCAAGTGTCGAAAGCAGTTTTAAATTCGAAATCGCAAAGTGTCGTCTTAGTCTTCCTTTCGTTTCGAAAAGAGAAAATTGTTAGTACTGTTGCTTTGAAAGAAAATAGTTCAGATCTGTACTTAGTTTTCCTTTTGTCATTCTCACATTAAGGAAACTAAAAAATGAATACATGCATGTGCATTTGCTTTTAGACTACATGTGGAAATTGATTTAGGAAAAGTGCATCTAGTGTGTGCTCTCTACTCTATGTTGAAAGAATTTTATTTCTCTTTCCTTAGTAGCTAGGATTTTCATTACTAAAAGAAAGTAAACAGTTGTTTATCATCTTAGATTGCATATTTAGGAATTGTATATCTACATCACATGGTGAACCTTAAAGGCAAACTTCTTAAGAAAGATCAACTGTAAAATAAACCTCAATGAACATAAAAATGCTTTGGAACCTAACACACAACATCTAGAAGTCTAGGCTAGAGATGTATTCCGGCGTCGTAAAGCCTGGTAACTATTGTTTTCATCGTAGGTTGGGTGATTCCTCCTCTTTGATACGACAAGTTCCAGTACGGACTTGTGCTCCCATGTACCATCGAGTATATATTGGGAGACCACAATAGGCTATATCCTTTATCCTTAGGAAGCCGTGTCTACCGCCCTATCGATCGCAATGCACTGAACACAGCATTCGGGAAGATTGACTGTCGTACCGTAAAAAGTATTCTGCATTTTTGCGATTGGTTTGGTAATCCCTCTATCTAGATTTCCAGAGTATTCACTTTCATTCATTTTCAGACTCCTTAAAAGAAAAGGTCCATCTGAGCACTTGTCACTTCAGGCTCATTAAAAATCAAAGGCGACTAGAGTCATCTTTAGCTTTTTCTCGACTCTTAAAAATTGAAAAAGCAAGTTGTGTCAAAGCGTCATAAAATTTATTTTAATTGGAATAACATCACTGTTCCCTCGTTGGTCTTAGGTTGAGAAAATGGAGTCCACCAATCAAGGATTTCCCCTTGGGGGAAATCCTAGTCCTTTCTCTTCTTGGGGAGATGTTGGTGCTCCACACATGGCTACATTGTCCCTTCCAGGACTCACAATTGGCCTTCCAGTACGGCTTTTCTCGGCCTCTGTTGTTCAAAACACCATAAATCCTCAACAATCAAATCAGCAACCAAATGATACTAAAGTTGCTCCCCCACCTTCTACTTTGTTTGTTTCTCCCTCTCCTTCTTCCTCTTCGCTTGGTGAAGCTAGTAACACTTAAAACCAAGTAACTGGAAAGGGAAGGAGAAGAAGAAGAAGAAGCCAAAGGCTAAAGGGGGAAACCATGCATCGTCTGGCGAAAATTCACGCACTGCATCTTCCAAACCTAAATCTCCTTGTGTCATTTGCAAAGGAGACCACTATCATCGAGATTGTCCCTGCATCCCACGGATCTTGAGGGACTGGTCTCCCCGCTTGCACAATCTGGTGTCTTCAACCTCTGATGATCATGTTGAGAGCACACCATCAACTAGTGAAAACGAAGTCAATGGAAAGAAAGGAAGATCTAAATTTCCTTGTAGACTGTGTTAAGGCGATCATGCCATCCACCGTTGTCCTTTCCTAGACGAAGCTAAAAGAGTCTTGGATAACTGTCCTACTTCACCGCAACGACTTCCTCCTAGATACAAGAAACTCTTGCCAAGTCCATTGCTAGTTGAAAATCCGACTGACACACCTTTGTTGTTGGTCGAAGCATCTATCATTGAAGATAAACCCTCTGAGTCCACACTAGACCAAAGTCAACAGGTCGAGACAGTAGTCGACCCAGTCTTGTCTTCAGAAGGTCCACCTTCAGATGATACAGTCACCAAAGAGAATGAGAACGACACCGTTCAAATTATTTTTGTTAACACAGAATCCAATGAACATGGGGGCAATCTACCCGTTCCTTTACCGTAGGAAGGAAGTTCATTAGAGATTCATTCAACCATTTATTCGGTCCCTCCTCCAAGCAATCTAGTTGTTTCCTTTGATTGGAATCTACTAGGGATACCCCACCTACCATCTAATGTACCATTTCAAATCATAGTACAAGCTTACAAAATGATCATGGCTGGTACTATCATAGATGAAGGGGCTTCTGTGAGTATCCTTTCCTCAACTACTTGGAAAGCGCTTGGTTCGCCATCGCTTCTGCCTAAGATTCGAAATCTATCAGGCTTCAACAAAGGAACCGGTCGACCATTAGGGATCCTTCCAAATTTGCCTATAACTTTGAGAAGGAAAACCATTCATCTAAACGCGATGGTAGTCCAAGGGCCTCTAGATTACAATCTACTCCTTAGCGTGACTACATTTACAACATGGGAGCTATTGTTTCCTCACTCTTTCGAGTGATGTGTTTTCCGTATGAAGGCAAAATGGTCTAGCTGACCAACTTTCATTCCCTGGTTCAAACACAGCTACTAGTCAAATACCATCCCTAACTGGTCTTTTTGCACAAGGAATGTCTCATCAACCTCCAGTCCATCCACCTGATGAGCGCGAGTGTTTCGGTGAATGTGACTAAACCCAGAGGGCATGCTCCCTGCTATGCTTTGGCAGGAAAACCTCAGATATAAGATGTGTCTCCTCGTAGGATATATGACTAGTCTGACACACCCGTCCGTTTAGGAAAATGGGATTAGACTGGGAAAGGATTTCATCGTTGAAGGTTATGTGATTAGAACTAACAACATTCACCTTTGTCCATTTCGATGGACAACACCAAGGAAGTGTTTTGTCTCCTACGCGGATGGAACAATCTTGCTAATGCAAGAACTTCCGTATGGTAACCTGGAAACTTTACTCTTCTTTATACCTAGGGGCATGCAAACCTTTTGTATGCAAGTGAAAAGCGACCAGCGTAACTCTAACCCCGTAGTTTTTACTAACTTCAACTGCTTAAGTTAGGTGATTGGTCTGATCAACCATTCACCTTTGCAAGGGCCAAATGGCACCGACAAAGTAAAGGAGATTGTTTCTCACCGAGAGACTATCCTACCTAACCTCAGTAGTTCTTTAACTCCTAGGGCAGTAGTTGGTCGTTCCTAGCTTGCATACAAAAGGCTCCGGAGCAAAGTTGCGCATGGGGAAAGCTCCTTAAAAAATGAACCTACTGATGAGAGACATCCTTATTATACAACTGGCACGAGCAGGTTTACACGAAGTTCAAGCTCGTTAAAAATAAACCTAGCAATGAGCATATGTTCCCCTAGAGTTCAAGCTCATTAAAAAATGAACCCACCTTCGGTAAATAAACTTTGCGATCACATAACTATCAACTTTTGAACCTTGGTCGTGTTCTTACCGTCACCTCCATTCTTTTTTAGCCGATCATACACCTCCATTTGATTGTTTACCCTTTTGAGGAACAGCTGCGACGAGTGATTCTATTAGCCACCTTCTTTACACTACCATGATTGAAAAGTTCCAAACCTTACCTAGAACTAGTTGCTATCCAAAAACATCACTCGTTCCTCAAAAAACGAGTCTCCTTTAAGCTCTTTTTAGACTCGTAAAATATGAAAAGATTGCCAAGCAATTGGCATCTCCAGATTGTTAAAGTGATTGGAAGTGCCATCCCTCCTCTATATTTTAATCTTTTTGGACCTGAGGGATCATTACACAAAAAGATCGAGCGTTTGTCTTGTTCGACTCGTTAAAACTATCGAAAAGTCACCCCTTTCATATTATTTTATACTTTTTCGAACTTAAGGGATTATATTATGAAAAAGGACTACTGGAGTTTCCTTTTCGTCTCTTTTCAGACTCTCTAAAATTGAAAAGGACCGAGTTATCTTTGTCGTTAAACTCATTAAAACAATAGTGACAAACTTGTCCATGCAGACAAGAATGAGTTTCACTGTCGCTAGGCTCGCTAAAACATAGCGATGGGTTTTCCCGAAGGGAAAATTATAGAACAAACATATGTTATCCTCCTCAAGCTTGACAAAAATAAAGAGGTACTGGTCAGCAATGACTGGGGAAAAAGGGAAGAAAACTTGAATAACTTCATTGGTAGCAGGTCGCTCTTGAACATGACACTTTCCCTCCATCACCATGATTGAGTCGGGTTGGGTTATTCCGTTCACCGGTCATATCACCATTGGTCCTCCGTGTTAGCTACCTATACCAATAGGTTTCATTTTTCATGATTGGCAGGGGAAGTGCCAATATGTTCTACTTTGGTGATGCAAGATCTCATATTTTTGTGAAAAACACATATCTATAGTTGGTTGATGCTGTCCTACTTTTGAATGGGTGATCCAACAGTTTAAACTGGGTCATGCCATATTTCAATTTATTGTTGTAGACTAGAGAAAGAAATATGTCCAAATTGTTCAATCTTGGCAGATAAGTAGTTAGGTAGAGAATAAAGGTTCCCAACTATTTAATCTAGGGCCTTGGAAGTAATAAGGCTAGCCTTAGATAGAAAATCAAAAGGAAAATGCCAAAGGAAAAGAAAAGGCACATGAGGGTTTGCAAGTCTAAATGAACCCTCCTTGAAGTAACAAAAAATGCTAGGCAATAAAATGGGTAGGTAGATGGGGTTGCAGAAGCAGGATTTCCTTCATGTCACTGGCCTAAGCAAAAGAAACACATGGTGGCCAGTGCAGATATTCCTATTCAGCAGTTTTGGAGCAAAAAGTGGAGCATGTCTAATTTCCCAATCATTCCCCATCAAATTCCTTGCTAACATCCCTCTATCACCTTGGTTTATGAGAGAAATCAAACTCATTCATTGATCATTGTTGCATAAAGAGCCACATTTCCTGTGTAAAAGTCTTTTCATTTTGATCTACTCCCTAACTAAGTTTGTTTCCTAAAAACTTAGTATCTATAACTTCCCATTCATATTCCATCCAATACTAACTACTAACTCTATCTACACTTAACTCCCTATGTTCCCCTTTCCCTATTACTATAACACTATTGTGTATAAAAACCCTAAAAATATGTATATTCCCTTTCCCTTAGGCAATATAGCCTAATAGTCCTAAAGGGTCGAAGTGCAAAGAAGTCAATGCGCTAAAGGAAAACAACGCTAATATAATGTATTGGGATTAAATCAAGATCCGCTTGATTTATAGCCCTAACCCCATTTTGTGAATTAATGCCAAAAACCCATATTTTCTTTGATTTCCAAAGTCTCGCCCAGGCGCGCTTTTCCATAAAAATCAATTGTTTATTCTCTGCCTCCCCGCCGTATTGACCTATCAGCTTTGCAACCCGTCGCCCGTCGGATCTGGGCTTTCCCATCCGACGGCCCATATCAATATCGGGCCACCCCCGATGTCCGGATGATAGCACCCGAAAAATGTCAGAAGGTGACGTCAGGGTAGTGCCACGCGTCGCTTCCAAGTTATATCGGGAGGCCGCCTGCCAATACTGCCCCCGTACCATAAGCGGTCCGATGGAACCACTTACCGCTTTGGTTTACCGCCTGCCCACATCACGTCCATGTCATGCCCACGTCACTGCCACCTCAACATCACATCAGCGCCCGACCCGCCATCGCCCTGAGCTGTCCGCCACGTCCCCCATCCACGTGGACCACTCACAGGCCGCCACGTCACCTTTCGTACCCGACCCCACCCGATGACGTCATGCTGACGTCATCCAAAAACGCACCAAAAGCCCAAAATGTCCATATTTTTGCCAAAATTCGCGTTTTTTCTCATTTTTGACAAAGCAACTATTGTGCTCTCTGAATGTAATTTACGACCATTTCGCCGCCAACCTGCAGAAATTGACTTAAAGACCGTGGGTGCCCTCAACTCACCTGCATTGCCACCATTGGCCGTCTGCACCAGGTATTTATCAAATCATCCCCTCCGCGCCTGGTTTTTACATAAATCACAGAAGAAACTAAGAAGAGGAGAAAAACACAGTAAATTCCAGAAATTCTCATGAACCAGTGCTTTTCCTCCACACTGTAAGCCCAATTTCACCTGCAAAACTCCCCATTGTGTCCAATTTCCACGAATATACAGTCTGTTTGCGCAGTCGCAAACTAAAAGCTCTGCTACACAACTCCACCGGGAAAACAACTCTTAAATCCCAGCATTTACTCATTCAACCTTTTTCAGGAGCATTTCAACTTGCTTTCACCATTATTCACCCTGTTTCCTCTGTAAATTGCCCTGCTACTGCAAAATTCATTGCCCTGTATCGTTGTGCCCAGAGAAACAGGTTCTAATACAATTCAAAGTACCAAAACCATGGAGACACCAGTTGCATTGAATGTGACACCTCTAAATGCCCCACAAAGAGAGATAGAGTGGTAGGCCCTGGCTGACAGAGATTACCAGATGGCAGAAGTACTCTCAATGGACACTAAATATAACATCCATGTACTCAATGACCTTAAAGCCAAACATCTCTGTGGTAATGATATCCTAGGGATTTGGGACTCCAATTTGCCCATTTTCAATCTCCCTCAAGTCAATATCCTCCCAGACTTGATACACAGATGCAGTGCCAACTATGACCCCTGTCAGAGAGCTGTCCTCAATTCCTCAGGCTCAGTTTTGTTCCATGTCACCCCTGAGGCCATAAATGAAATGCTACACTTTCAAACTTCAAGGCCATTGACTCCTCTCTCCATGATGGATTTACTAAAGAAAGGAGGCAAGCTGTCCAGCGCCCAAATTGTAAAAATCAATCAATTATTCATTCAATCAGGCTCTGAAACTGTGAGGACTCCCCCTATTGGAAATGTGTATCTAAATGAACTGGGCAAAATGCTTGTGGATCTGATCAGTTATGTCCTGGGTTATAGGTCATCTGAGGATGTTGATGAAACCATCTTGGCCATGCTGTCCATCTTCTCCCCTGGGAAGCCTCCTGCTGTTCACTATGATTATGCTGCCTACATTGCCAATAAGATTCATGAGCAATTGATGAATCTAGAGAGGGAAAGGATATTTAGATATACATCTTACATCTATCACTTATTCCTATTCTATCAGCCTGATAGCTTCCCTATTACTCTCAAGAGGCTTGATGCCCAAGGGAACCAAAGGTCTGTAGTGTTTTGGTCTTCAGTTTTCCATCATATATCTTTTTCACCATACAACTACTGTGAATTCATAGACTTGTTCATCCATCCAGCCATGTCCTTGTTGTTGAGTGCCCCTCCTCCAAGATTAATAGATGAGATGCAAAGGATTCTCCAGCTCTCAAAGGCCTACAACATTGTAGATTGGTATTTCTACCAACACCATACAGTGATCAGAATATATGGCTGTGAGCTAGTCCCATATAGGCTGCCAAGATATGTCCCTATGAGACTCTTTGCCTTAGAGTATTTTAGGCAGTTTGGAAATGCAGACATGGTCCATTTCCACAGCAAAAACAAGAAGGTGCAACTGAAAGTCAGAAATCAGCTAGGCCCATTCATTTATAATAAAAGAGAAGAGGCATGGCAAGAAGCAGACAAGATCCTGCAACGCTTTGGATTGCAAACTAGTTTCCTCTGGATACCCTATGACCCAAATCACTTCATTAGCCTTAGAAGGGTCAAGTATAAATTGGCTAGCTATGATCATGTCAGGCTGACCCACATTGAAAAATATGCCAATCTGTTAAGATGGAAAGAGGGCACATTAGAGGAAGCAAGTACTAAAGAGGAAATTCTACAAAAAGAAGCAAAGAACCTTGAAAAGGAAGCTGACTTGGAAAATTGTGGGCATGTTTCCTCTCCTTATCAAATTCAATTTGGAGCAGTTGCCTCATCCTCTACAGCCCCCCAGCAAGCAGCTAAAACTACTCCTCAGGCGGCCAGCAAAGGTAAAGAAAAAGAGATGGAACAGGAGCAACCACCCCCTACAGCAGAACAACAGAAAGAGCAGCCCAAACAGCAAGAAGAAATGGCTGAAGCTCCCATATCTACAGAGCAGCAGGCTCAAGAAAGTGTGCCTCCAAGGCAATAAACAATAGTGAAGGCCTCGGTGCTCCAAACTCCACTAAATGAAGAGAGAACCAAGAAGAGGGATAGAGAGCAGGAAACTACCCTCACCACATCAACAAATCAATAAGGGGAGAAAAGGCAAAGATTAAATCCCCTTTCTGAAGAAGAGATGCCTATTGGGCAATCCTTGGGAATGGGCCCCCTAGTATGGAGGCATCTGCCAGTTCCTTCCAGCAGGAACAAGAAAGAACAATTGGAGGAGAGGTCAGCTCCTCAAGCCAGCAAAGGAGGGTTGAATCAGGCATAAAGCAGCAATTTATTGACATCAATAAGAGAAATGAGCCAGTCAGGCTCCAGCTGTACAATCACTTGCTTAAAATGGCTCCCACAAACCAACAGAGGCTTATGTCAGCATATGACATAACAGAGGGGAAAATGACTATGAGTCATTTCATGCCTACTATGCTGCAGCCACAGTCAGCTGCAAATTATATAAGGACCAACCTGGAGGTACTTGCAAAGGACATCCACCCAATGGACCAGATAGAGCTTCACAAGCAAACGGGTGAGATGGTCTATTCAACTCTTGCAGACAAGACCTTCCTGGCACACAAATTGCAAAACAATCTTCATAATACAACTGCCCAACTTGAGTTGGAGAAGGCATCCTCTCAGGCCAAAGACAACAGGATCAGGTCTTTGGAAGATATTATTATAGAGCTTAGGCATGACCCAAAGGATCCCAAAGCTGTACAGGCACTACTAAAGGAAAGAGATGCAGATATAGCGACTTTGAGGAAAATGGTAAAAATTCCAGCAACCCTTCACCCTCAAACAAAAGAGGTTGCTCAGCAGAGGAAGGACCAGGATGTAGCAGCCATGCTACTAACACTACACAAACAGCTGGTACAAACAGAAGGGAAATTGGTAGAAACAGAGGCTGCACTACAGGCAGCCCTGCAGCAGAAAGAAGGAGGCCAAACATCTCAGCCCCCTCAGCCAGTGATCAATCTTGAGGAGCCCCCTCAAATTATCACTCCTCCCATAGGACAGACAGCTGAAACAGGTCCATCAACATCAGCACCAGCAACAACATCAGAACAAGCTCCAAGCCTTGATATGCAGAAGATGATGAAGGAGATTCAAGTTCTAGAGCCCCAGATGGCAGAGCTAAATGAGGCCAAGGAAAAATTGGCCACAGTTAATGAAAAATATGATAAATCTAAGCAAACTGTAGCTGAAAGAACAAGGGAAGTAAGAGCCCTTGAGAAGAAGATAAAAGAGCTAGAGAAAGAGCTCTCTCTTGACAAAGTGGTGGCGAAGATCAAGAAAGTCCTGTGGGCCAATATTGGTCAATCCATAACAGACCAATGGCAATACATAGAAACCATTCATGAGCACATGGACCTCATAGGCAGGGCACACAAGGAAAGTCAGAGAGCAAGGGCATCTCTAGGCACTATGCCTGAGATAGCCAATAGGATGATCAATGTCCTGAACAACCGCACAGGCCCTCAGCTGGCAGCAATAGGAATCACCAATAGAACTGACACCATCTTACTGATAAAGAGGGTCCTCACATTGAGAAATCTGGTACAAACATTGGATAGAAGGTGCCAGGAAATGCAAACAGAGGTGAACAAGTTCACAGAGAAATTCACAGCATTGCACAACAGAGGCCTTCCCAGCCTACTAAACAGTGCAGGTAGATTGTTGTCCCATGAAAATTATGCCAAAAGGGTAAATACATTTGCCACAAATCAGATCACTGCAGGATCAAGTATCCCAGAGGAAACAGGGCCTGCATCTGGGCAGAGCCTCTATGAGAAAATAGAAAATTTGTCTTTTATCATGAATGAGATCAGACATCTGTTTGAAGTGCCTCCTAATTACTACAAATATACTGAGGCAAATGAAACACTAGGCACAATTTTGAGACATCAGTTGCCTACACAGGAATGGTGGACCAACATGATACAGACATTGCTGTGAACAAACAGGTTTTCACCAAATTTTTACATCAAAATACAAATCATCATGTTCAGACAGGTGATACATCCACTATGACTGTAAAAGAGTGGACTGAGCCAACTCAGCAAACCAATTCGGCCACTAAAGCAACCTCAACAGATGCAGATGACAAGGCCGAGAAAGCTACAACACGACAGAACATTAAAGGCATATCATTCAAATTAAATGCAGAGCACTCAACCGACTCAGTGACCTCCAAAAGTAAAAAAGGCTTCTGACAGAACTAAAGGGTATTCATTGTATATTTAGAATAGCAATAACTTTCTTATCTGATATTTCTGAAAGTTGGTGAACGCAGTTATTGAGCAAATGACTCAGTGTTCAGATATTTTGTAAAAACCGATTGTATATATATCCCCTCGCATAAGCTTGCTGGGGTGGTTGATTTTCTCTTCTAGAGAACTTATGCTGTAAATTTCAGACTTTTAATACCGGGAGCTGATGGAATTTCCAAAGTTCTGAGTTGTTTTGATGTGTTGTGGTGTGATTGCTTACTGCTACAGGATTCCTGCATATTTCATGGCACAATAAGTTTCTTGAACCTTCTTGTTATGTATTTCGTTCTTTCATAAACCGTTCATGCTCTATATTTCACAGTTTAATAGCACAGAAAAAGAATAGTTTCAAGATTTGTTCATTGAATACCCTGAACTCAATCTATGTTGTTATGAATGTCTTCCTCTAGTATTAGTTATGAAAGTGTAATTCTTAATTGCTTCACCTTCAGACTAAAACTTCACAGTGAGTATTATTCAGGAATTCAAATCTGCTCCTGAGTGATATATCTCTTTCTCACATCACCAGCTTAGTGAAAAACTCTTAGTTGCCTTTCACTGGCTAGACATATTTCATCTTCACAATTTTAAGTTTGTTTCATGATATATCCATAAGGCCCTGCAGTTTTAACAATCTTACTCAATATCTCAAACAACCCATAACCACAGACTCCATTGCCCAATGGACTGAAACCCTCTGAAGATCTCATCTTAGCTACTGGAAGACATCATTCAACCAAAATTTAAATAAAAAATCCCACCCCATAACTAGCCTAAAATCCTCAAGAACAAAGCTAAAACTGAAAGAGAGAGCCCTCTCTGATTGCAGGTGGGCTAGAGGCTGCAATCCAAAGCTTGGTTAGTGGTTACCCCGGCCGTATTCCCTCAGGAGTCAAAGGGAACAACCTGTGTGTTAACACTCCGTACCATCCATTTTGGGGTTAACGCTACCAATCCATTCCAGTGTCACCGATATGTTCAAGAGAAGTCGCTCAAAGAATTCACCAACTCAGCTAATGTCTCATCCACTACAATACCTTAACTCTCCATTCTTTCATGACCGCCACCCTGAACCTTGTATCATCAGATCATTTTCACCTCCACAAAATCATTTTCTCCGTTTCATGTCGTAGATGTGGGATTCATTTAGGCCTCCTACGACGGGTCACTTCTTGTCGACATTAGCTCATTATCCAAGAAGTTGAGTTAGGAACAACCCTTTCAGTACTTTGAAGATTACATGCCTCAATGGCAAGTTTCTCACTTCTGGTGACAGGGTTACATCAATGGCCTTCAACCGAAAGATTTTGCGTGGTGTTCGACATCGACTCATATATTCACACCACGTGAATTGTACTGCAGTACCTTGAGGGTCATTATCATTATCGATGATTCCTCTCGCACCTGTTAACAACTTACATCATTGGCTGGTAATCAGGTGATGTCTTTTTGTGTTCGACATCAGAACATCTTTTCACATGGATCAACTTGTACTTCGGGCGAATATTGAACGAGTTTGAAGACCCCAGATCTAGTTTCATCCATCCGGGCTGCGATATATTCAGGAAAATAAAGACATCAAATGTACATCATAGCTGCACAGATAATCATCCAAGCTAAGGGATGATGGCTCTACCAGAATCATCAATCTGCCACACAGACGATTGTCTGTCCTATGTACATGAAAATGAATTTATAAAGTTGAGCATGGGAATGCCCGCCTCAGCTAGATCATGAAAATATTATGAAGATAATGTATTGTATTGTATCTTATTACAGGTCACCTTCCAGTTCGAAAAACCTCGGATCCTCATGATAAAGCATTTCACCCGACATCAGAAGATTTATGACCTCATGCTTTAGAGGGCAATTGTTTTAGACATATTTGGGCACTGCAACCCCAATCACATATGTCCATAAACCAAGGGCTTCTAAACCCCTAAAAGTGTTGTTTCAAACCCTAAAAGATCAAGGTCAACTGATTACATCATTTCCCATAAGTTCTCCCTAAAAAACTGCTCAGAACTGGTCAAAA
The DNA here is from genome assembly GCA_031772625.1 of Pinus tabuliformis. Classification (NCBI taxonomy): domain Eukaryota; kingdom Viridiplantae; phylum Streptophyta; class Pinopsida; order Pinales; family Pinaceae; genus Pinus; species Pinus tabuliformis. Next base: position 877,639,635 of record CM062805.1, read on the forward strand.
CTGGGCCATACAAACTACTCCATGCTGAGGGTGTGATGCATACTAAAAATCTCTTCTGTAGGGTGCGATGAGCGAGAGCAGACAAATGGCAGAAGCAGTTTGCTAGGTGGAAACTCAAAGAATCTTCTAGAAACTGCTCATATGACACTTGCCTCTCTAAATTCGCCCAGGGATGAGTAAAAGATCATGACATCTCCAAGTGGAACCAAGAACTATCAGTGAAATGACACTAATCAAAATCCCAGAAGCTGACTCACTCTCCTGCAAACATCTATATATGGATCCCTCATCCTAGAGATCTAGAGGCTGGAATTTTGTAATTTGTAAGGAAGTGTTGTTGGTTTCTCTTTGAGACATTGTATTGTTGGGTGATCTTGCTTTTTATGAGGTGAAGAGGGCTTTCATGCTAGGAGGATGATGCTAGATTAGACAACTTGGTTGTAATCCTCTCTTCTACTACTTCTATCAATAAAGCTATTTGAGTTTTCCTCCATATACTTGTATATCTTTAAATCTTGTATTTATATATGCATTTATATAGTTAATATACATCTGATCCTATATTGTTTATGGTTATAGATCTCTATGCTTTGATGGTATTTTGCTGCTTTGACTCTACAGGTGTTCTTTGAAGTGGGACAAGTGAGAAAGGAGTGGCGAAAGCTCTATCAAGGGAGAGAGGAAACAAGCAAGGAGACTAGTGAAAGACTGAGGTTGGTAGTCTCTGCTTCTTTCTCATCTATCTCTCATAAAGGAAAACAAAAGTAACTTTGATTTGTTTGTTTCTAAGATAGCTACCCGTCTTAGTGGGACTAGCAGCTTTGAATGGACACTATTTTTCCCAATAACAATACAGTCAGAAAATTTATTATAATTTAGTTGTCAAATCAGTAGTGAGGATAGTTGTTGGGTCCCTATAATACTAGTGATTACCCCATTACTATTGTAGTTATACCCCTTATTTATATTGTTGTGCCCCTATTACCCCCATATTGTTATTTCTGTGCCCCATAGAATCCCTCTATTGTTATTTTTGTGGCTTTATATTATTATTGTTAGGTCAGCTGGATTATATTGTGACTCCTTAGACTCCTATGTATAGAAAGGAGGTTTTGTCATTTGTATCATCCAAGAATTGTTCATTTATGTAATGTAAAGGAGGTTGCCCCCTCGAAGAGGCTGAATTCTAAGGCGTTGATCTATCTTTTCTATCTTTTCTTGAGCTGGTTTCATAACATTTGGTATCAGAGCTTTGGATTCTAGGGTTTCGCTGCTCCAAACAGGTCATGGTGGCATTTTTGCTATAACTTTTGTTCTGTGACGTTTTAGAAGTTGCAAAACAAACCCATTTGAGAAGAAATCACGCTGAACCTTGGGTCCGAATTTTAGAGCTTTTTGCGCGATATTTGCGGAGATATGATCTGAGGAAGTTGGTCTTTTTGCAGACTCCTAAATTACATTCAAAACAGGTAACCTGGGGAAAATCGTCATAACTTTCTCTCTGGGGATCAGATTGAAATTTCGTAAGAAGGTACAGAAAGAAGAGAGACTTTAGTTTCTTGTGTGTGTGTTTCAGATTCAAAGGTTGAAACAGTGACTCGTGGCACGCCGTACAAGTTCTCTTTGCTGAACCAGTCTAAAAGAAAGTCACTGTGGGAGATTTCACATAACTCTTCCTTGGAGAATCCAATTTGGCTCAGACTTGTGGCATTGGAAAGAGGACGCAGAAGGCTACTACAGGTAGCAATTTCAGAACTGGATGATCCAAAATTACAGAGATACATCAGATTCAATATCAGGCTTCTATAAAGTGAAAAAAGGTGTGTAGTTTTTTTTTTAAATTTTTATGTAAGCTTGGTTTAACGGAATTCAAAGGGCATAGTAAAGCATTATTATCGGTAACTGATGCCCCGAGGAAAAAAAATGCAAACACCTAGTAAGGAACTTGAAAGCTCTAGCATGACTCATGAAGAAGAGGAAGAAATGCTACATGATATATCAAAATTACAAGAACAAGTGCAACAAATGTCATGCTCACAAAAGCTAACAGAAGCTAAGATAAGTGGCATGGAATCTAAGGTAAATGGCGTGGAATCTAAGATAAAGGGCATGGAAGCTAAGATGGATGATTTGAAGATAGATTTGATGACAGACATGGAAGAATTGAAGAAGTTGCTACAAGAAAGGGTCACTAATGGTGAAAAGGTAGTCAAGGAAACTCATGATGAGAACAAAAGAAATGTTAATCATGATTCCATAGACGCTAATGTTGGATCGAAGAATCACCATATTCCAAAAATCAATATGAGGAAGTTTGATGGCAAGGATCCCGCCACATGGATATTACAGATGGAGCAATTCTTTGATCTCAATAATGTGCAAAACGCACAAAAGGTACGTATGGCAACTGTATATTTAGAACCAATCAGTTTGTATGGTATCAATGGTTTTGCTCTCGTAAACAATTTATCACTTGGGAAATTTTTACGGAAGAATTGATAGCACATTATGAAGATACAAAAGGCAACACTTTTTTTAGCCAATTGATAAGTCTCAAACAAAAGGGTTCAGTAATGGAGCACATTGAGGAGTTCCAAAAATTGAACATAAGGGTAAAAGATATTCCAGAAGAGCATAGGATTGATGTGTTCATAGGGTCTTTAAAGGATAATATCCAACATGATGTTCGCCTTTGGGAACCTGATTCATTAGAGAAGGCATTCAGGTTAGCAAGAAAAATGGAAAGCAAAATTATGGCAACCAGGAAGCATACCACTCACAACTATAAAGACGGAAGTGTTGTTGCCCCTAGTCTTCCACAACCTATAAGGTTGACACCACAACAATTGGAAGAAAAAAGAGCAAAAGGGCTTTGTTATAGTTGTGATAGCAAATACACTAAAGGTCATAAGTGTGCTGAGAAGAAATTATTCTACATAGATTGTGAAGAGGAAGAAGAAAAGGAGCAAGAAAGGTCAAAAGAAGAAGATATACTCCAGGAACAAAGCCTAGATGAAGAACAAATAAATCCGACCATATCTTGTAATGCATTGGCGGGAATTACCACTCCTCAAACCATCAAGATAGAAGGACAAATCAAGAAGAAAAAGGTAATAGTGTTGATTGATTCAGGAAGCACCCACAATTTTATTCATTGTAGGGTAGCAAAAGAATTGAATTGCTTCCTATATCCAGCACCAGAGTGTCAAGTGATGATTGCAAATGGAGGAACAATAAATTGCTCTGGAAAGTGCCATAATATCAAGCTATCCATGGGAGAATATGTATTGACTAGCCCAATGCTTTCCATTCCAATGGGAGGTGCTAATGTTGTACTAGGAGTCCAATGGCTACAATCCTTAGGTACAATAGCTTTTAATTTTCAAGAACTTTTCATCAAATTTTCTACGGAAGGAAAGGAAGTTGAATTAAGGGGTATTGCAGGGAAACCAGGAAAGATAATCAACTCTAATAGCATGACAAAGCTTCTAAAAAAGGAGCAAAGAGGTGTAATTGCACAATTATGTTCGCTAGATGTTTCCACATTGGAATCATCTATTTCTCCAGATCTCCAAAAAGTCCTGGACAATCATTCCAAGGTATTTGAGACTCAAAAAGGTCTCCCACCTATGCGTAGTCATGATCATGCTATTCATCTGATTCCAGGAAGTGTTCCTCCAAACATCAGGCTGTACAGATATCCCTATGTCCAAAAAAGTGAAATTGAACGTATGGTTGCAGAAATGCTAGAGGCTGGTATAATTCAACCGAGTCAAAGTTCTTTCTCAGCTCCAGTAGTATTGGTGCACAAGGATGGATCATGGCGCATGTGTCCGGATTATAGGGAGCTCAACAAGCTCACTATTAAAGATAAGTTCCCCATTCTTGTTATTGATGAATTACTGGATGAATTGCATGGATCAATTTACTTCACCAAGTTGGATCTTCGTTTGGGATATCATCAAATCAGAATGAAGATTGAAGACATTTCGAAAACGGCATTTAGAAATCATGAGGGTCATTATGAATTTTTGGTCATGCCTTTTGGCCTTACCAATGTACCTTCAACATTTCAAGGTTTGATGAATTCAATTTTCAAACCATTCCTTAGAAAATTTGTGTTAGTATTTTTTGATGATATACTAATCTACAGTAAGTCTTGGAAGGATCATGTTGAACATGTTGACAAGGTGCTACAACTATTGGAGGAGAAACAATTATATGCAAAAAGATCCAAATGTTTCTTTGGAGTCCAGGAGGTGGAATATTTGGGTCATATTGTATCTCATGAAGGAGTTAAGGTAGACCCTAGCAAAACTAAAGCCATTAAGGAATGGAAAATCCCCACATCCATAAAGCATCTGCGAGGATTTCTTGGGTTGACAGGGTATTATCGCAAGTTTGTTAAGAATTATGGGAGAATAGCAGCACCTCTAACAACATTATTGAAGAAAGATTCATTTTCATGGACTCCGGAAGCAACAAAGGCCTTTGAACATCTTAAAGAGGCAATGTGCCAAGCACTGGTCTTAGCTACACCGGACTTCACAAAAACCTTTATTGTGGAATGTGATGCTTCAGGAAATGGAATTGGTGCTGTTCTAATGCAATATGAAAGACCCATTGCTTTTGAAAGTCGTCCAATCAAGGGAAAGTTTTTAAGCAAAGCTATTTATGAGAAGGAAATGTTGGCAATACTCCATGCACTTAAGAAATGGCGACCCTACCTAATGGGAAGACACTTCAAGGTAAAAACGGATCATGATAGCCTTAAATAATTTTTAGAACAAAGATTATCTTCTGAAGAGCAACAAAAGTGGGTCACAAAGATGTTGGGTTATGACTTTGAAATCATCTACAAAAAAGGGAAGCAAAATGTGGTGGCAGATGCACTCTCAAGAAAGGATGAGGATGTGGAAGCATTGTTGTGTGCCATTTCTATTATCCAACCAGATTGGATAAACGAAGCAAGGGAGGAATGGAAGAATGACGAAGAAGTGTGGGCACTTATTCAAAAGCTACAACAAGATTCCAGTACTTCTGATACATTTAGCTGGCAAAATGATTCATTATGGTACAAAGATCGCTTATACCTCTGTAAGAATTCCCAGCTAAAACAAAAGATTCTTATGGAATTGCACACTTCTCCCTTAGGAGGGCACTCAGGATTTTTAAAAACTTACCACAGGGTTAAGAAGGAATTTTTTTGGGATGGCCTTAAATCAGATATTCAAAAGTTTGTGGCGGAATGTTTGGTTTGCTAGCAAAATAAAGTTGAATGTCTGGTTTCATAACAATAGTCATCACTGATTGTTATCCATTAATGCAAATTGACTCATCACTATTATTCAAGGAAAACCATGCCACCCGTGATTGTTATCCATTAATGCAGATTGACTCATCACTATTATTCAAGGAAAACCATGCCACCTGTAATTACCTATTGATGGCTCAAAATGGGAGAGGTTATCACTCTTGTGAGATGCTTTTGGGTTTTGGGCCAATAATCATTAAATATATAGCGTAATTACCCAATGGGTTTTTTTTTATGGGAACACCAACTATAGTAGATGTGGATGTGGTGCCTAGATTGTTATCAAACCTGGTATGTATTTCCATTTCAATTGGTTTGGTGGATCTAGTTCCAATTCCAGGTCAGAAATTATTGCGTTATGGGGTGCGTTAGACTATGCTAGATGACTATCTATTGAAAATATAGATATTGTTGGCGATTCAAAAGTGGTAATTGACTAGGCTTTGGAGAAGTCCACATTTGCACCTCCTTATCTTACTTTCTCAATGAGGAGAATTTGGTCAATGTTGGTTCTCTTCAATGAGGTTCACTTTGCTCATATTTACAGAGAACTGAATGGAGTGGCTGATGTTCTATCAAAGGTTGGACATCAATACAAGCATGGAAAGATCAAATATGTGTCTTATATCAATGATTGATTTCAGGGAGCCCGAATAATTCCTTTCTCATAGTTTATTTTCCTATGTTGTATATGGGGTTTTTTGTTTTTTCACTTATGGATAATGTATAATATGAATGTTGATGTGGCATTGCATATATTTTGGCATGAATGGTTGGTCACTTGATTAGCATTAGGGGAACAATTTATATATTATGTTGCTATATGATGCATATGCTGGGACAATTTTGAATATGTAAACAATCTTTTTATTTTTAATACAAAGTCTATTGGTTTTTTCCTACTGGAAAAAGAAGAAAAATACTAACTCTTAATTAAGCAAAAACAAATTTAGGGCATACTCCAAGCATTGTTCACACACATTCAAAATGACAATTTTGAACAAAAGATAACAACATAAACATGAAACTATTAAGAAGAGTCCACGCAATTGATGTACTTTTAACATTAAATAATATTAAAACACATTAAAACACATTATGTAACGAGTTTTATTTTTCTCTTTAATAATTTTAAGGGGTTAAGAGCATTGTTTATTTTTCCATTCATCTAGTTTAATTCCCAAAAATATATCTAATAACTTGTAATAAGGAATAAACTTCTCCATTGATTAGAGTATCAACTCTGCCTGCATCATAAGTTATTAGTATTTATAACATACAAATTATATTACTCTAAACATGATATTACTTAAATTTAATGTTTATAATTTGCAAATTGTTAAATATACTCACGATATTACTTTTGAATATATTCTTGGTATTACTCTAGCCATGATATTACTTGGATTTTGATTTCAAACCTTGCCCACATTGCTGCAACATATTATTAATTTTAAATGGCTGAAAAATATAAATACAACAAGCAACTATGAAAAATACCATGCGACTAACACAATAGATGAAACCATGCTAGTGCCGTCTTAGGGATCGCAAACCCCTATCCGCCAAATTGTTTACTTAGATCGTGTACCGAACTCAAATGGTATTGTTATTGAAATAACTGAAAACAGCATGGATTCTACTGTGGCATTAAGCATTACGAATTGAAGGAATGGTTGGGAATCGCAAATTCATAGAGTGGAAATCTGAATGGGATTGAGTAGAAGCGCAGGCATGTTTTGCGAAAAGTGAAATTCAAGCGCAGGCATGGTTTACGAAAAGAGAAATGATACAGAAATTCCTTCGGGATTTTCATCGCTGGATTTCAATTACTGCATCCAAGAGAGCACTGCGAGAAGGCGTCTGCCTTCAGACGTTCATCATCAAAACCGGACTTGAATGTGACGTCTTTTTAATGAACAACCTTCTTAATGTATATGTCAAATGCCAAAGTTTAGACGATGCACGCAATGTGTTTGACAAAATGTTTGTACGAGATCTCATCTCCTGGAATACGATCATTTCAGCATACAGTCGATATGGACATGGGGTGGATACCGTGAATTTTTTCTGTAGAATGCGAAGGGATGGCACCATGCCTAATCAGTTTACATTTTCTAGTGCCATTCGAGCATGTGCTCGTCTTGGAATTCAAGAGGAGGGAAAACAGGTACAAGTCCACGTAATGAGAACTGGATTCGAGAATGATATTTATGTAGGAAGTGCCCTGGTTGACATGTATGTGAAAACCTGGAATATAGATGATGCACGCCAAGTGTTTGACAACATGCCCATGCGGGATGTAATCACATTTAATACAATGATTGCAGGATATGCACTGCATGGGAATAATGAGGAAGCTCTCCAACTTTTTGATCAATTGAAGTGGGTTTCCATTAGTCCGGACCGGATCACCTACGCAAGTGTACTCAATGCATTATTTACGCCAGAGGCCTTAGAGCAGGGCAGGCAAGTGCATGCTGATTTAATAAAGTTTGGCTTCGAGTCAAACAACTCTGTTGGGACTTCCCTTGCTAGCATGTATGCCAAATGTGGCGGCATAGATGCTGCACGTAATGTATTTGATAATATGACTGAAATTAACGTAGTTTCCTGCACTATAATGATAGCAGGATACGCCCAGGCTGGGTATGGTTGGGAGGCGTTGGAACTCTTTAGTCAAATGCAACAAGCAGACGTGAAGGCTGATCAGATTGCCTTTGCTAGTGCTTTCAGTGCATGCACCAACTCGGAGTTTCTCACATGGGTTAAGCAACTTCATGCCATACTCATGAAAAGTGGATATGAAGCAGACTTTTCCATTCGGTGCGCTCTTATAACTGCCTATTCGAAATGTTTGAGTATAGTAGATGCATGGAAAATGTTTGATACAATGCGGTGCAAACAGGACATTATCTCATGGACGACAATGCTTTCAGGCTATATCCACAATGGCTGTTGTGAGGAGGCCTTGAAGCTCTTTTGTCAAATGCAAAAAACAGGCCTCAAGCCAGACAATGTGACAATTGTCAGTGTCCTCTCGGCATGTACTGACAGGCGCGTTATAAAACAGGGCAAGCAGGTACATGCCCACATCCTGAAAACTGAACTCGAGATCGATGTTTCTGTTGGAACAGCCCTTCTTACCATGTATGCAAACTGCAGGAACACAGATGATGCTCAGAAAGTGTTCAGTAAAATGCACTTACGAGATTTTGTTTCATGGAGTGCAATGATTGCAGGTTATGCTCAGCAAGGATTCGTGGAAGAAGCCCTGAAATTGTTTTGTCAAATGCAACAGGCAGGCGTGAGACCGAACCAATTTATCTTTGCCAGTGTGTTGATGGCATGTGCCAGTCTCGCATCACTTCAGCAGGGAAAGTCAGTTCACGGCCACATAATAAAATTTGGACTTCTGTTGGATGTTTTTATAGGGAGCGCCCTCATAGACATGTATGCCAAATGTGGGAGCATTGAATATGCAAAACTTGTGTTTGACAAAATGTCTCGAGTAGATATTGTTTTATGGAATTCAATGATTGCAGGGTATTGCCATCATGGCCATGGAAGTGAGGCCCTGGAGTTATTTAAACAAATGCAACATGAAGGCATACAGCCGGACCACATAACTTTTGTCGGTGTTCTCTCTGCATTCAGTCACGTGGGCTTAGTGGATGATGGATGTTACTACTTCGATTCTATGAGCCGTCAGCATGGGATCACTCCAAGAATGGAACACTATGCCTGCATGGTTGATCTTCTTGGACGTGCTGGGCTTTTGAAAGAAGCAGTAAATTTCATTAAGGCTATGCCATATAAGCCTGACACTGTGGTCTTACGTACATTGCTTGGTGCCTGCAGAATTTATGGCAATACAGAGATAGGGAAGCATGCAGCAGAGTGCCTTCTTGAGAATAATCCAGAGGACACAGCAACATATGTACTCTTGTCAAATATATATGCTGCAGCTGGCAGTTGGGATGAAGCAGTAAATGTTAGAAGAAAGATGAAAGATAAGGGGTTGATAAAAGATCCAGGGAGCAGCTGGATTGAGGTCAAGAACAAGGTGCTGGTATTTGTTGCAGGAGATGCATCTCACCTATAGATAATGGAGATATTTCTGAAGTTTCAAGAATTAGTTGAGCAAGTAAAGGAGGCAGGCTATGTGTCCAGTAAAAAAAATTGTTTTGCATGATGTGGAGCCGTAGCAAAAGGAGCGTTCTCTCTATCGCCACAGTGAGAAAATGGCCATTGCGTATTGGTCTGATCAAGACTCCCCTTGGGGTCTCCATTTAAATCATTAAAAATCTCTAAATGGTAACTGTCATACTGCATTTAAGGTTATCTCTAAAATTGATGGCTGTGAAATAGTTGTGAGGGATACCAACCGCTTCCATCATCTCAAGACTGGTCCTTGTTATTGTGGGGATTATTGGTAACTCTAAATGAAATACACGACATGACCAATTTATAGGCCCAAATTTGAAGCTAGAGGTGTGTAATCTTGTCTATCTAGAGAGTAGAGATCAGAGTAGGAAAAAAAACAATCAAGGTAACAATCAAGGTACTCACTATTTAAGCACACTGCCATTTAGGGGCAGGCTGCAACTAAAGAGATGAGTCACTGTATGGTAAAAATGGATTAAAGTCTTAGATATTAATTACTAGCATACATCAATACTAGCTAGCATTGGTCGTTGATCATCCAAAATAGCAAAATTAGCTACTTTGGGGGTTTACCAACATATTGGAGCCATATCATTTTCATTTGTTTAATTTTCCGACGGAATGGCTCCCAGCTGTTTTATCTTCTGATTGAGCTTTCTGCTCATCTTTGATATGCTGTGAACAAGAACTTAAGCTTAAGTTGACCATTCCAATTTCTTGCTAGCATTTACAATTGCAATACAAATGTTTGAATTGGTTAAGTTATTCCCAACCATTCGAAGGCATTGCTGCAAGCTGGTTGTTTGCTGAATTGTCTTTACGTAATCCCTTATCTTTTATTAGTTTGTGTATCAGTTGTGGTGCAGGAGCAGGGAGACACCCTTTATACTACCGCAAGAAGGTGGCCATTGATATGGGCTTATGCAAGATTTGCGCAACTTAGTAAGCTACTTCAATCATCTCTAGAAAAGCCTGTATTTTTATAACAACTATTTTTTGCTAAGCCAAAAACATAGGACATGAAATATTCTAACATTTGCATCATACCTGGTTTTAGCCAGTTTCAGAGCAGGAAAAGGAAAGGAAACGTGTCCTATTTAAGCATTTGGATTCTCTAGGAGTTCCTTGAGGTTGGCTTAAGGTATACGTTCATAGTAACAATCAGTGTTTAACAAAACCAATTAGCAGTGGATTTGCTATATGGACTGCAGCAACAAGAAAACACAAGACTCTTGGAATTTATTTTCGGAAGCTTTTTAATGAGGACTTTCCCTTTGTACTTGTCTTCTATCCTGCTGGAATGGTATCTTTTTGAGTCGAGTCTCATTGCATATCCTTCAATATAGGTAACAAGGGATAAGCATGTAAAATAGCTTAAATATAAGTACATGTTATGAGACTAGTTAGCTAGTGGATATATGAGAAAAAAGCCACGTCTTTTGGTGAAGAGATAGGGAATATAGTGATATACATAATACATATACTTATTGTAAATAATCATCGTATCTTATTATCATTATTTGTTGCAAAGTTAAAAGCTAGATTAGACAAAACCAGATTAAGTGCATGGAGCAAAATTAAAGATTGGAAACTTGAGTTTAAATACACAACTTTAACATTTGTATGGAACAAAGCATTTGTCCTTTCTAGTTAATGATTCACCCTGAAGAGCTGCATGGAAACCTAACTGTAGTTTCCTATTCATCTAACTGCATTTGTCTTAGGCATAGGCTACACTTATCAAAATGGAATCTGGTTCTACCATGTGTAGTGGTGTTATCACCACAAGCATGCATAGACATCAAAGAACAATGCTCTTGGAGACTCTGCTTCCAAGGTTAGTTCCATCTCCTTTTGTAGCTCAATTGACCAGTCTACTAGAACTAGTCAATTGTAGGCTGCTCTCTGCAACGGATCTGTCTATATTGAAGGTGAAGGAAGCAGCTCTTCTCCATAGACGCCGATTTTCTTGTCCAGAGACAAGAAGTCTTCATTCCCCAACCTATTTTTCAATATTTATATAATACAATCAATTATAAATAGTTATGTTTTAGCCTGCATCCATAGTAGTGGTTAGGTATTCTTTTGTCCATGGTAATATAATCGTACCTCAGCTTTTGAGTGCCACTGGCCTTTATTGTTGAAGTCACAATGAATTATTTCGAGCTTGCACCATCAACTTTAAATGCCTAACTTCTTCTATTATTATTTCTTATCCTTTCATTCTTTCCTTTCCCCTCTATTAGATTTCTTTCTTTAAAAATTTGAACTACGATAATAACAGTGACAAAATATTTTCCATGGCTTATGAGGCAAGGGTTGACAAGTATTTTACTATCTTGGCAATCATCATAAAGATTTATTCCATTTAATGCGGACTTGCTGCTACCAAGCACAAATATTTGGCCTTCAAGTCTACTTAGATGCCACCATTCCTCGTCCCCTTGACCATAAGATCCTACATTAGTGATGGCTCCTAAGATTCCTATTGTTGATGGGAAACACTTGCAAAAGTCTTTTAGAAACCACGGGGACCGAGTATTTCACAATATCGTCTAGAACCAAACCTTGCACAAATTGTCTGGTATACTACCAAGGTTCATGGTTTTGTTGTTTTTTTCCTAATGAATTTATAAGCTCTATTGTTAGTTGAAAGCATGCTTTTTTATGACTTCATTGGATGAAATGCAATTTTTTTTAGACGATCATGCAAATCTAACTAAATTATTGAGTTACTGCAAGATGATTCTTTTTTCTTGGTTTGAAAGCTACTAGTCTGTACTCATCTTAAGGCTCGTTTTATCCCATGAGTCAATTTTGACTTGTGGCTTGACAAAGACTTGGCAATGACTCAACATATAAGATAAAAATACAAAGATAAAAAGATTCCATGCCAAAGAGCACATCAATATTGTAAAAATTGCCCCAGGCAAAAGTTATTTTGACAAATATTGTGCCCTAGTCTTGCCTTATGCCCCTATTTTAGTGTTAAAAAATCCTAGTTGCTAATGCAAAACCATTCTCAAAATTGTGAAGGAAAAAATTTCAAAAAACTTAGCTTGAAATGACGATTTAATTCATAAACCCTAGGTGACTCAAACCATTAGATGGATGGAAGGTTATACTAGTCAAATCCTTAATGGGTCAAATGGTTTTTGGTTTGATCAAATGCGTTGAATTGATTTGGCCCAAGTTCCGTTGTTAGGTTTGGACTTGACAAAGACTTGGCAATGACTCAACATATAATATAAAAATAAAAAGAGAAAAAGATTCCATGCCAAAGAGCACAACAATATCGTAAAAATCGCCCCAGGGAAAAGTTATTTTGACAAATATTGTGCCCCAGTCTTGCCTTATGTCCCTATTTTAGTGTTAAAAAATCCTAGTTGCTAATGCAAAACCATTCTCAAAATTGTGAAGGAAAAAATTTCAAAAAACTTAGCTTGAAATGACGATTTAATTCATAAACCCTAGGTGACTCAAACCATTAGATGGATGGAAGGTTATACTAGTCAAATCCTTAATGTGTCAAATGGTTTTTGGTTTGATTAAATGCGTTGAATTGATTTGGCCCAAGTTCTGTTGTTAGGTTTGGATCTAGGTAGTGTTGAGTTGATTTGACCCAATTTGGGTGGTGGCTCAGGTAGAATCTCTAGTTTTGGGTAGAATTACCTAGGTTCCATAATTATGTTTTGTCCATATTTCATTACCCAAAAAGTCCCCTATGTGAATGACTCTATTTATAATTTCCTCTACTCACTATTCCATCTTGAACATCCTCAACCAAGGAACCATACTTGATGAGTATATTGTCCCCGAGTCATCCTTGCTCTCATAGGAGTGAATGCCATGGTATTTAAATGTCAAGGACCACCTTCGTGCAACACTCCACCCCTTCGAGTTAATTCTTGGGCCAAGGGGGTTAACCTCCACTCTGGTAAAGATATATTTTTGTAAAGCTCATATTGGTTTTATTTCAAGGGAAATGGTGATGCATGATGTTCACCTTTGCAATTGTCAAAAGATAGTGCATATATTGTGTGTAGTGAAAGAGAAAGTCATTGAGTATTGTTACATGTAAGATTCATTAACCTAGAAAAGGGTCGCCTTAATCATGTTTCTATACTTAGAAGACAAAATAAAAGAACATGAACATGCATCATAAGAGGAGTCAAATACTACTTTCCTATTAATCACATCCATAGGATGCAAAATTAAATGGGCATGCATGTGGACATAGATCCATTAAATCACTCAATAAAAAATTGAAAGATCAAAAATGGAAGAATCACTAGCATAACTTGCTTGCCTATTATTAGCTTATCAGTGGTAATGTGTTTTAGTCCTAATTACAAAATAAATTCAATATTGTTATGAATACAATGAGGGCATTATTTTGGCACTCTAAAACCTCAGTCTCTAGCCTCTATTGATTGCCATTCCAAAATCTAGACTTGAAAATAATGTATATAGAGAGGAAAGAATGATAATTGTAACATTCCTAGGTTGATCCTGTATGTATTATACATATTGTTATTAGGGTTATGAGCCAGGATGTGTTGGGCTTGCCTGTATTTATATAAGAATTTTGGGGCTTACATATCTATATAAATATGTTTTGAGGCCATATTGCTTATGTGATTTAGGCCAAAGAGCATATGTGCAGAAAGGCCAATGAACGACATGTAACATGTAATCACACTAACATTAATAAAATAAATCAATGTTGTAGACCAAGTTAGACAAAGAGAGTTGGGGGGCTAGTACTACATGCGAGGGAAAGGTGGTCAAGGGCTAAGTACTTAGAAAAGTAATGAAAAAGCCCGTCATTTTTGTCTAACCCCTCATTGAAAATGTTGCATGTCCTCATTCAACCCAGTACCTTTGTATTAGCCATACTGTAGGTGCACTTATTTTTTTCCATTGCATACCTCTTTCTAGTGTTAACATTTTTCATTTGTCTCAAATGCTTATTGTGAATTGTCATAAAGCATCCTCCAAATTTCAAAATTAGCATCCTAAAACAATTTTAAGGAGGTTGCAATAAATCTAGCGGAGTTGCTGCAACCTTGTACAAGGAATTGCAGCAAGAGTGTTATAATAGTAGCAACACACTTATTTTATCCATTTGTTGCACACTGATTTTTATTGAACTTCTACAGGCATATTTGTTTATTTCATTCTTTTTTCTCACAAACAACATGAGCGTTTGATGCATAGATCTCAAGATATCATTTTTTGCATATGAAATCAAAGTAGCAACAACAATTATAACTAGAGTAGCCGCAGTAAATCATAACTCATGAGATGGTGATAATTTATTTGTTGGTTTCGGTTCTTGTGTAGTAGCAACATAACTTTCTATTACTGGTTCTTATGTAACAATAATAGGGCTTCCTTATGCCATTAATGCTGAAAAATTATTGTTGTCCATGGAAAAATGATAACTATTGTTGTACATACCCAAACTTAAGGATGTGGATGTATTTTTATGTAGGAATGACTTCTATACTAGCTTCTTCTACTATAGGTTCTTGTGGAGTAGCCTATTCCTCAAAACTACTGAAGAGATTGTCCACCCTCAAGAAATGGAAAAAGATGTGGAAGCAAGAGGAAAGCATAAGTGTCTTTCCAAATACAAATCCATAGCATGCAATGAATTTAGATTAAATAAAGAAAAAGAAACATCCTTGCACTTACCTAAGAGGTGTTACAATAACCGGTTGATATATGTTGTGGTAGCTCACTTATGGGTGTTGCACAACTGAAACAACACCATGATTGCACATGTAACAACACCAACTCTTGTTATAGCCTTATTGGAACTTTGTAATAAGTATATAATAGCCTAAATTGGTTCGCAATGATGCAAAACTCTGCAAGAAGAACAATATGGAGCTTGAGATCTTAGATCATCGTGTGAGTTGTACACTGAGATGTGGAACAACCTTCTATGTGAAACTTGTGAATCCTTATTCAAATAATTGCTAAAACTTGAACTTTTAATTTTATTTGCAAGATCTTGTTTGCCAACAATTTGGTTTTCAAACAAGATTTGTCTAATGTGGCCATAGGGTTTTCACAGTTAGAATTATTATTATATTTTTCATTTTTTTACTTTTTCATGGAATGCCAACCAGTAAGTGGTTTTCAAACATTCCAAGGTATGAGGATCCATGAGACAAATTTTCACCATGAAATTATTATGGAAGAGAATAGGATAACAAGTTGGCTTAGCATTGTAAGTGAGATGAATTAATTTATTGCATGGGTTAGGGATGGTTGGAGCAAGAAGTAGGATGTGATGAGGTTAAAGTTGTGATTCAATGGTAGTAGAAAAAATTAAGCTTCAAAGGTAACCACATAAGTAAATATATACATTTCATCATGCAAATGTTTTGAGCTAGGAAGAAGGAACTGCATGGGCATACAATGGTACTAATGAATGAGCATGGTGAATAACATGTCTCATTGAAAGGCTTTTTTTGCGACAAGGAAATTGGGAATGTAGTGATAGGGGCTTGATTTATGAAGCATTGGTATTTACTTTCATGTTTACATCGGTTCTTCACCTCACTGATTCTTTGATCCATTTGTAACCTTGATGGAAAAGTCTTCTTGTCTTTACTTTTAACTAAGATATTGTTGGACCAAGCTTCAAGGATTTTGAACTTCAAATCATGGCGCTTGTAAGGATTCAAAATACTCTTGTTTGATGACCTTTTTGTATGAAATTTTGTCTTTGAGGATCATTTGTGCTTGGATTGACCTTATTCATGTTAGAACTTTGGAGGTGTTATAACAGCTAAAATAATACTTGAGAGTTGCAACAACTGTATTTTCAGAGTTGCAACAACTGTGAAAGGAGTTGCAGCAATGGACCTAACCATGAGTTGTAGTGTTGTTGACAACAACCCAAAGTGGTAGCAATTGTAATAGTAACAATGGTAAGGCAAAGTTGCAATAAAGAGTAGCTTCACATGGAGTTGAAGCAATTATTGAGAAAGAGTTGTAGCACCCATTTACCTTTCACTATCACCTCCAAAGATACCTGTACACCCTGGTCTAGGGTATTTCTCAAGATTTCACTTTAGTTAGCATAAAAAAATTCAGACATAAGTTTTTTTACCTATTGAGTGTTGGCCAATTAGACTTTTTTGGAAGTTTTTTTCTTCATTTGATGTCCAATTAAAGTGATTCCAATGCCAAATTAAACTATATCCAAAGGGGTATCTCAAATAGAAACATGTTTTGAAAAATCCATAAGATGCTATGTCAAATCTGCTTAGGAATAGCCTAGATGACAGTTGTTTTTGTTCTCTGTCCTAAACCAACAATCACTAATTTAGGTGTAACTTTTTCATTTGATGACCGATTGATATGATTCCAAATGGAGATGGATGTAGATTCATGTAATTATCTTCAGTAGATATCGATTTAAGGACAAGAAGAATTGATGAGTCAAATATGCCAATGAACATACTAGGAAACATAGTTTAAGTAGTGTAGATTTAGGATAGACCGTTAGTTTTTTTTGCATAACTTTCTTGTATGACATCAAAATTGAGTGATTCAAATTGTGTTGTAAATTACATTCATAGGAGAATATATCACAGAAATAGATTTGAAATATCTACCCATTTAGGCATCCAAAACTTGACTGTCCAAACTCTGTCCAACTGTGTCCTGAATTTCATGTTTTAATAAAGAGTAAGTGTTTTAACCATAAATTTTCATTTGATATCCAAATTGATAAATTCAAATCGGGTTAGAAACTAGATTTCAAGGATATTTTAGGTAGAAATAAGTTTTAAAAACATTCCCTTATGGTCTCTCAAAATAGGATTGTTCCACTTTTGTTTTAGTAAATTTGTCAAACCAACATGTTAGAAAAATATGATCAATCATTTTTTTTTCAAAATATGGTATGGTAGCAATGATATGGTTAAAATGGGATGTAGCAATGGGATATTGACATAATAATCATGGAAATCCATGAAGTATACCATTACTTGGAATATGATGCCATTGAACTGTGATTCTATAGAATTTTGAAAAAGAAACAATGTTGTAGAAAAAAATTCCTTAAATTTTCATGAGATAGAATTTGTTTTGGAATGATGATTCTCATATTATTTACTTGTAACACTATGATTTAAAGCAATATACTACCTGGGAACCAATGATACCTTTGGGCCAAACACTAGTACAAGTTGACTGAAAACTAGTTGTACTCCAGGGCTAAACATCAACCTAGATGTAAGGAATTAACTATTGGTTATCATATGGACACATTCCCATCTACCAAGACACCTAGGTACCCAACCATGGTGCTCACCAATTCTATAGGAGAATGCTCTGGATACGGGATATATCGATGTCAATTCTATTAACAATCATTAACTAAGAAACAATAAGAGAATATGAAATATGAAATTCTATGAAGAGCGATTGGAATATATCTATCAAATGATGATACTCCTTTGTTCACTTGCAAGGCTATGATTAGGAGCAATATAAAAGCTAAGAAACAACCATACCTTTGGGCCGACGGAGCACACCAATTTAGCTAATAACAACCAAGATAAAATATTTTATTAATAATTGATAGATGATTACATTTTTGTGAGAGGTCCTAGCTATATACCGCCTTAGGTGCCTCTTGGTGAATGGGCATGATCAAAGATCATGCCCTTTGCCTAATAAACTATAACTAACTAATTTTTTACATAACATTTCCTTCCTCTCAAAACAATGCTTTGTCCTCAAAGCATATGTAATGACAGATGTTGCTGACGAAATGCTTCAGTCTCCCAAGAAGCTTTTTCTTCTGGTAAGTCCTTCCACTTGATCAAGCATTCCTTGATTGTACGAGATTGAAGCTTCCTTTCTCTAGTAGATAAAATAACTTCTAGTTCTAGAATGACCCTTCATTCATCATCTAGGGATGGAAGCGTTGTTTGCGCTGATTGATGGTCGCCCAGTGCCCTTTTAAGGTAGGAGACATGGAAGACATTGTGAACACGACTTTTCTTTTGAAGTCTTAAACTATATGCAACTTGGCTGATCTTTTTATTGATCTGATATGGTCCATAGAACTTCAGTGCCAATTAATTTTTTCCTTTTTGTTTCAAGGACAATTGTTTGTATCGCTGGAGCTTGACAAATACCCATTCTTTGACTTCAAATTCTCTTTCATTTCTGTTTCGGTCTGCTTGTTGTTTCATACGGTTCCTTGCATTATTCAAGTTTTCTTTTAGGGTTTGGATGATTTTTTGGGTTTCTTCTATTTGGTTTTTAACAACAGGTATATTTGTCTGGACGGTAGTTATATCCTTCGATTTTGGGGGTTCATATCCATACAAAGCTTGGAATGGCGTCATTTTTGCTGACGTATGATAAGTAGAATTATACCAGCACTCAACAAGATGCAACCATTGAGCCCACTTATTATTTTTCCCTGTAGCGAAGCAACATAGGTAGGCTTCTTAACATTTATTGACAACCTCTGTTGTCCATCTGTTTGAGGGTGATAAGCGGAACTCATATTTAGGTAGGTTCCTATGTGGTTGAACAATTCCTTCTAGAAATTACCCTTGAATTTGGCATCTCTATCACTCACAATGACTTTCTGAAAACCGTGTAATTTATATATATTTTTGCAAAATATTTTAGCGATTTGTTTAGCTGAGTCTGATTTCTTCATTGCCATAAAGTGAGCATATTTGGTGAGTCTGTCGACCACTACGGAAATCTTGTCCTTGCCTTCAGACACAGGTAATCCCTAAATAAAGTCCATTGCTATTTCTTCCCATTTTTGATTCGGAATGTTTAAGGGGTGAAGTAATCCAAGTGTCATAATATTTTCACTTTTATTTCTTTGACATGTGTCACATTCTGCTACATACTTCTGAATATCGTGACTCATCCCCTTCCAAAAGAATGATTGACGTGCATTGTAGTAAGTTTTAAAGAATACTACATGTCCGACTGACGATGAATCATGTGACTCCTTGAGTATCTTGGATTTAAACTTGGAGTTTGCATTCAGATAGATTCTTCCTTTGTACCATAGAATATCATTCTTCCATTCAAATTTTGAGTTGTTTGGAAGCTTATTGATTATCACAGTTATTTCTGGATCCTTGGCATACTCACTTCGAATCTCATTAAGCCATTCAGGAACAAAAACTGAGACTGCAAGTAGTGTTGGTTCTTCATCTTTCCTACACAGGGCATCTACTACTACATTGCCTTTTCCCCTTTTATGTAGTATTTCCATGTCAAAGGCGACAATTATTTCAATCCATTTTTGTTGTTCTTTGGAAAGTGTTTTTTGTTGAAGGAGGTGCTGGAGACTGTTATGGTCTGTTCGAATGGAGAACTTACTTCCCAAAAGATATTGTCTCCCCTTAGCCAGTGTGTGCATAATAGCAAGCATTTCCTTGTTGTATGTGGACTTGAGACATTCTCTTTTATTGAGCTTCCTGCTTTCAAAAGCTATTGGATGCCCTTCTTGCATTAACACTGTGCCTATACCAAATCCGGAAGCATCACACTCGATGATAAATGGTTTAGAGAAATCTGGAGTTGCCAATACTGGGGCATTAGACATAACTTCTTTCAGTTCTTCAAAACACCTTCCCACTTCCTCATCCCATAGAAATGAATTCTTCTTTAAAAGGTTTGTCAGAGGTGCAGTTATATGTGCATAGTTTTTAATAAACCTTCGGTAATATCCAGTCAATCCTAAGAACCCTCTTAGCTTGGATACATTAATCAGTTTGGTCCATTCCTTTATAGCATTGATTTTATTAGGGTCCACTTTTACGCCTTCATGGGATATAATGTGTCCAAGTTATTCTACTTCTTTCTTTCCAAAGGTGCATTTGGATTTTTTTGCGTAGAATTGATGCTCTTTTAGTAGTGTAAGAACTTTATCCAGATGTTGTAAGTGCTCCTTCCACGTTTTACTGTAAATTAAAATATCGTCAAAGAATACTAATACAAACTTCCTAAGATATGGATGTAATAATTCGTTCATAGTGGCTTGGAACGTTGCTGGTGCATTGGTTAACCCAAACGATATTACTTTAAATTCATAGTGATCTTCATGTGTTCAGAATTCCGTTTTTGGTATGTCTTCCAACCTGATTCTGATTTGGTAATAGCCTGACCTTAAGTCCAATTTTGAGAAGTATTTTGTGTCATGTAGCTCATCCAACATTTTGTCAATAAAGGGGATTGGGAACTTTTTTTAATCGTTATTTTGTTTAATCCTCTATAGTTAATGCATATCCTGAATGAACCATCCTTCTTCCTTACCAATACCACTGGAGCAACATACAAACTTTTACTTTTCGAGATAATCCCACACTTTAAAAGGTCTTGGATTAATCTCTCAATTTCCGTCTTTTGGTGATGTGGATATTGATACGACTTGATGTTGACGGGGTCTGACCCTGCTTTGACTTCTATTGTATGCTCAATTTCCCTGTTAGGAGGCATTTTCATAGGCAGGTATTGAAATACCTTTTCATTCTTCTCAATTAGATCTTATATCTCTGGTGACTCTTCACTGACCATATTTGCAGATAACATTTCTAATTGGTGACATTGTATTGCATAAGCGAGTGCTCCTTTTCGAATCATCTTCATCATCTGAGATGACGATACAATTTGATTCTCTGGTGCTTGGAATCCATGTAATTTGTACATCTACCCTCCCCAGTTAAATCTTATGAATTGTACTTGATGGTTGGCAGCATAAGTGCCTAGAGTTCATAGCCATTAGATACCTAAGACCACATCTACTCCACCTAATGGTACAGTGAAGAATGAAGATTCTAAATTAAAGTCTTGAATTTGCAATTTGACGTTATGGCATTTCCCTACCTTTTCAATCTTCTTACCATCACCTTCATGTTCGGTAAGGGAAATGAGAAAATGTTGAGTCTCTTTGCCACGATTGCATCAAAAAAATTGTGGGTGCTACCAGAGTCGATGAGAACCACTGCATTGTTCTTCTTTATATTTCCTTTCAACTTTAGAGTCTGAGGTTGTGATATACCTGTCATAACTGATAGTGACACTTGCGGAATACTTCCATCATCTAATTCTGGTGATAATTCTGGGGCATCTTCTATTTCTTCTATGTCAAAATCCTAAGTGTTTGAATCATTAGCTGCTTCACAGTTATATAGGTTCTTTGATTCTTTTCCTTTAACACACCTATGTTTAGGGTCCCACTTCTCTACACAACGTTTGCATTTTCCTTCTTTTATCCTTTGTTTTTCCACATTAGATTTTTCACCTTCACGACGATGTGGTGGAACATATCTTGTATTATTTGAATCCACAGACTGAGACATTCTTTGTCTCAAATATACTTTTTCCGGTTTTGACCACAGTATCTGTTCAAATTTCTTTTCAGCAGTTTTTGCTTTTCGTCTTGCTACTTCTATTGACGTAATGTCATGAAGCTTAAGTTCTACTTGTAGATGAGTTTTAAGTCTAGAGATGTATGATTGAATTAGATGATATTCTGATAACCTAGGTACTCGTGTTACTAAGGTCTCCCATTCTCGAGTGTATTCATCCACACTTCCTTTTTGTCGTAATTTGATGAGCGTTGAAAAGAACTCTTCTTCCCTTACACCTTAGAATCTTTTAAAGGATGCATCTTTAAATTTTATGGTGATTGTGGTCTTCTTCCACCACATATACCAATTATATGCTTCTCCTTCCATTTTCATGGAAGCGTGCCTAATATTTTCGTCATCATTGTCGATGTCGTAAATCTCGAAGTATTCTTCTGCTTTATTCAACCATGCAACACTGCATTTTTCGTTCCAATCGAATTTAGGCATCTCGACTTTTGCCTTTCGCTAATATGTTGTTAACGGTGGAGCAAAAAAAGGGTGTTGATTGGTAAATGTATCCCAGAGTTGCTTATTTGAAAAAGTTGCATTACTGTTTCCTTGATGGGGCGTGGCTGATTTTTTTGGAGATTCTGCTTTTTCGTGAGAATCTACTGACTTTGTTGAATCAGATGAATTGTGTTCTTGATTACCTCCATCATCTTGGAATAGTTGTTCGGGTGTAATCTTCAGCTTTCCACACAAGGTGTTCAATAATGCTAATGTCTAATTATGATTCATTTGGGATTGGATTTGGTTCTGCCCAAGTTGTAGTTCTATCCAATTTGTCATATCCTGAAGCTTCTTGATATCGTCGGAATGCCCGATAAACTTACTCTCGAGATCGACTAATTTTTTTTTGAAATCATCGAAGTGGCTAGCAATCTTATTCTCCAAAGCAATCAATTTCTTACCGAAATCGGCCATTGACATTGACAACATTGAACAAGTTTGTGGGGGTGTATATTTGTCCGCTAGATTTTTAATTAATTAACCTTTTTTTTAAATTAATTATATATATATATATATATATATATATATATATATATATATATATATATATATATTATACACAATTATAAATAAAACAATATAATATATGCATTAATTTCCGGTGGTTTATATAAGTTAATACGCTGTGAGAAGAGATGGGTCTAACGTCGGAGCATTTGGGGTTGCCTGAAGAAGACCGCGGACAGATGTGTGGAGGATGGCGTACATTGGAATAGAAGGCAATGGAATGGGCAGCAAATCAGGGCCATGAATTCACTGTGCGGTGTTGCGGATAGGGCAGCAGGTAGAACGACAGGGTGGACGTGGAATGATGGTGGGACAGAGTGATGGAGGGTGACACTGAGAATGCTGGATTGTGGACGCAGGGATAGGGGTCGATGTTGGTGATCATGGACTTAGCGAGCAGAAGAAACCGATGGTTGTTGGATGAGATGAGGAGGAGTGACAGGGACTGCAGAACAACAGAATGTTGGGGCAGTGCGGCTCAGATATCGGAGAAATGGATTGCGTGGGATGAAGCAGGCGAGGAATACGGGGCATCAACAATTGAAGTTAACTGTGGCAACGGTCCACAACAATAGTCTGAGGATCGATGCCCTGATACCAAATGGAGCACACCAATTTAGCTAATAACAACCAAGATAAAATATTTTATTAATAATTGATAGATGATTACATTTTTGTGAGAGGCCCTGGCTATATACCACCTTAGGTGCCTCTTGGTGAACGGACATGATATTTTATCATGCCCTTTGCCTAATAAACTATAACTAACTAGTTTTTTACATAACAGTCGAGCATTGGTATATTGGTATAGGTTGACTAGGAACCTATTGTACTATAGGGCCAAGCATCAACCTTGATGTAAGAATTGAACCATTGATCATCTTATGGACACATTCACATTTATCAAGACACCTAGCTACCCAACCACGATGTTTTCCAATTATATAGGAGAACGGTCTAGATACAGGATGTACCAATGTCAATTCTAAAATAGTCTTTTACCAAGAAATTAGAGGATATGAGACATGTAATGAAACTTTACGAAGCATACTCAAGTACTATTTCCAACCATTAATTTATTAAACATTCATTCATTGATTTAGTGTACATTTCCCCCAAAGCAAAGAGACTAGGTGTCATAAGGGAGGGAGGAGTAGGTAGGATGAAAAAAAAGAATTCTATTAGTAAAGTTATGGTTTGCAAAGTTACGAAATCCATGAAATTCATATTGCATCTCATACGTCAAGTTTGAAGGCTTTGACACCCCCTTGGCTCCTCTTCATTCATAAATGTTTTTCTTATTCTTCTTCCAAGATTCCTAGAAATGAAAGGTCAAAATATGGGTGGCTCTTATTGTACCACAAAAATATTTAATAATTCAATAAATATATCTAAATAGCCTATATTGTATACTCTAGAAACAATAATAAAAAAAGCTATTATGCATGCAAACATATTAAATTCAAACCAATGAAAGAAAAATATGTCTTTGGTAACTCCCCGACAATGGTGCCAAAAATGATGGACCTTTTAATCACCTTTCTAATTGCTCAGAAAGACAACCAAGATGTTGTGGATTTAATTTTCAACTTGGGGTTCATATGGAAATTGTGAGTTATTGTGCACTTTCTATGCAAACCACACTTTCTTCTTTAATTGGTTTAGTTTATAGTAGTATCAATGATTACTTTTGTGGAGGGAAAGAAAATAACTCACAAGCTTTGGCAAGGTTCTACAAACTCTGGAGTCAAACCACATTTTCAATCAAATCCACACTTTTCAAGAAAGTAAAGAGAACACTTGCAGGAAATTAAATTCACACTTGCATGAAAGTAAATTCGCACTTCCAAAAAGTAAACCACATGGGAAAAAAGAAATGACTAGTCCTTTCTAGGATGATCCCATCTCTACTCCGACCAATAAATGCAATCATTACATTGAACACATTTATTCAATAATACGATTGTGACCCAATCCAAAATACAAATATATAAAAACAAATAAAAAAAATGAAACTGCACAACGAAGAATTGAATCTATCTAACTTACGCAACACTCAGTTATATTAGAGTGAGTCCTACTACCTCCATAGAAATTCATAAAACTAAAATTAAAAATAAAAGATGAACAATGAATTATTTCATTATCATTTGAACATTTCTCTAAGCACCCCCCTTACACACTAATATCATGTTGTCTTTATACATGTAGGAATAATTTATAGGAATAAACTATTACAATGGTGCTAACTAAATCCTTTAAACAAGCATATTTTCCCAATCAATGTGCCTTGGAATTTCCCTTGTTTAAGACACTTTTAGTTATAAATTGTTGGATCGTTGACAAACGAAGAATGTACATCTGGTGGCGAAATCATTTCTATTGAAGTGGGCAAGTTTAGAAAACGACCATAACAGTTAATATGGGTTTTACGTCTTTATTAAATTAACCATATCTCCCAAAATGTGCCTGTTTTTAGAAATTTTCCCATGGGATACTCAATTTGTCTCATTTTGCACAGAAACCATGTTTTAGAATTTTCAAATTCGTCTTCATTTTCCCAGAAATTGCGTTGCAATTTGACTATCAAAATTGCAGCAACATAGTCAGAGTTGCAACAACATAGAACAATGTTGTGGAGTTGCAACAACATGCAATAGTCAGAGTTGTAGCAACAAGGTTCAGAGTTTCATTAATTGTAACCAAGACATCCCATGTGGAAACATCACAACTAGAACAACAACCTATATAGCACATCATCTTTGCAAATTAGCTCAAAGATAAATACAAATATGATCTTTTCAATGTTTAATCATAAATTCATATAAAATACTAATGAAATGCAATGGATTTTTTTGTTTTTGTTTTGTTTTTTTATATATGTCTTAATTATTTATATAAGTATTAGAATGGACTAATAGATGGTTGTAGGCTAGTGAAAAGGAATTAATAATAGAGAAAAGAGAGTGTAAAAATATGTCAATTCTAGGGCCTATCATACATTATTTAGTATGTGAGAAAAAGAATGGCTTGAGCTTTACCTCCCTCATTAGCCATAACCCATTTC
Organism: Pinus tabuliformis; assembly: GCA_031772625.1. Classification (NCBI taxonomy): domain Eukaryota; kingdom Viridiplantae; phylum Streptophyta; class Pinopsida; order Pinales; family Pinaceae; genus Pinus; species Pinus tabuliformis. The sequence goes on from CM062805.1 coordinate 877,665,622, forward strand.
CTCCAAAATTTAATACTTCATCTAAAAAAAGGAACTTTTGTAAGTCCCAATTTTGATGAGTGATAAACTGCTTCATCTTAAGGGATAATGGAAAATTTCGAAAGAAGGTTTGAGATCCTAAGCTATGCACCTAATAAAGAAAAATCATAAAAATCAAAACACACACCAGAAGGGTGAAAAAGAAAACTGAGGAAAGGGTTAACTCATGCCACTATGATTTCTCCCTCATTACATCTATACACTCAGAATGTTGGACCCCCATTAGCTAGTCTCTTGGCTATGACACCTACCTTGAAGTCCTTCCCACTCCGCAACCATCATTATCATAGACACTTATGGATGTATGGGCTAATTTGGGACATGACATTCCCCTTGAGCGTTGGAACTACCTACCAGGGTTGTTGACCTCATCATCCCTAATATAAGTGAGGTAACTTGTTTACATGTGTTGATCTAGTTAGCCATTTGAAGGTGATTTTTGTGTGAAGTATTCTTGTCACCCTAACATTATGTATAGTTCATTATGCTGCATTAATGGTTATTATCCCTAATGATTTTTTATTTCACTAGATATTGAGAGGTTTTTTCAGATGGTGTAATCACAGCAATAGAGACCCTTGAGAGTTGGTCTCAATCCCCTTCATTAACACTCTAGAGGTTATTGTACCCCATCCAGAAAGTAGTCCCGATCTTGATGATGCAGTGTCTCCTTTCCAAAGATGAGCATTATGATATGAGATGATTCCACATGGTATTTGACTCTCATGAGTAACCGTAGATGTTGAAATGTTGAGTCATTGAGATTGGGCATTGGAACTTTTAATGATCTCCCTAGATGGACCCAAGATGCCCCCATGATGGCCTCGACACTGTTTGATCGCTTTGTTTGTTTTAGAGCTTAGATGACGGTTGGTTATCCTTGAGATGAAATTGGAGGGCTTTCACATCACCTTTGGACCCCAACTCTTGAGCATGATGGTACCACATCACTCTTTTTTCCCCTCAAACACTAATGTAGGGAACAATTATGGTGACATCATGGTTTTGAAGGAACTTATGGAGACATATCCACTACACTTTAAGTTTTCCTTGGAGTATGGATCACTCATGATCCATTTTCTCACTTACTTGTGTTGTATTGAGCATTTATAGAGGATGAAATCATAGTTGAGAACATTTTTTACACACTTGTCAGCTATTTTGGCATTTATTGTTATGATTTTGAGCTATATTGAGGTTGGCTTGTGACCTCACAACTTTTCAATGCTTAAACATGTTAGAAATTGTTGCAAGAAAGACTAAATTTGACTTTTGATTTAGTTAAATTTAGTAATTCAATTTTCCACATTAGCAAGATGACTTGGATTGCAATTAACTTGCATGACATGAATTTTTCTACTAGTTTACTTAGTAAATTCTAGTTATAGGCTAGAAGTAGAGTTGTGCATGTAGTGATTTCTACAATTTAGCACTGTAGTTCAATTATTTTCAGTATGACTCAATTAACGGAGCTCAAGTACCTAGTTGAGTTAGTTGAAGGTCATTTGAGTAGTAGAATTGTTGTTAACTCAACGATATCTTAGTTAAACTAGTCAATCAATTAAAAATAACCTAGACATGCATGGAATTTAAATTGTGTAGATGGAGTGGAGAAAAAAGCAGATTGTGTTGGCATTATGATACAGGTGTTGTCCTTGATAGCAACTCACTTAGATGACAGATCACAGTGCAACAGATCAATATCAAAGAATTAATGATCAGACTACAAAGAATGAAGAAAAAGATGTATACGCAGGTTCACCTTGACAAAAGAGCATATACACGCGGTTTAACAGAACAAAAAGAGCATAAAATGTACACACACACTTTCACAAGAGGGAAAGTGCGTACATGTTGGAAAACTAAGTTTTTGGTCTATGGTATATGGTCCATGGTATTTTGATCCATGGTATTGGTTCAAGGTATCTGGTCCGAGGTAATGACCCTAGGTATTTGGTCCAAGGTATTAGTCTTAAGTGGTTTTGGTTCATGGTATTGAGAAATGTCTAAAACTATATAAGGAGGAGAAAATCATTAGGCCAAGGTGTGCAAGTATTGAATATTTGATGAAGTGTGAGATCCAGTATGCAGGTTATGGGTTTGTGATGCTTTGCTTGATCTGAACTAAGGATGCACTGATGTGGATGATGATAGAGGATGGATCAGGATATTAAGGCTTGGAATGTATTATCACTATGTGGTTTGATCATGGATAGACTAGATCTGAATACTGACACATGTTTTATTATGCAAATGTTATGATTTGGGTATGACCAAATTTTGGAATAGCTGTGAAGTTTTAAGTTAGTATTTGCAGATCTATACGCGTGTTCACTTTGGTAAAAGCGCATATACTCGCTGGTTCAGCTCATCAGAATAGCATATACATTATGAGATATGATATTTGAATTTTCAGTTGGTTTTAGTGGTTGTTGCAGAGTTCTGGGTTCTGCTCTGTGATTTTGATGCCAGTATTATGAATATTCAGTGGTGATTGATTTTGAGCTTCAATGTTGTTGATGGGTTGAGTATGAAAATTGGATGAAACGTGGCCTTCAAATTATGGTGTTGTGTTCTAGGAGTATCTAGTCTGAAAATTTATGAAACGTGGTCTCTGGAGGAAGAGAGAAGGTCGTAACCTTCTGTAGGCTAGCACCTACGTAATGGTAAACATATTGGCCAGTACAAGAGCCAGGGGGTTGGAGCTCCCTTCTAGTAGTAGTTGGAAAATGAGTGAAGGTTGCAGCCTCCAATAGGCCGGTGCCTACGTACTAGTAAAAAAATCGGCTAGTACAAGAGCCAGGGGGTTGTAGCTCCCTTCCAGTAGAAGCTGGAGAATGGGAGAAGGTTGTAGCCTTCTGCAGGTGGGTGCCTGCGTACTGGTATGAGTCTGCACCAATACAAGATTGTAAATAGGTTTTTCTTATATTAAAAAGAAGACAACAGTAGGTGGTTTTTTTCCCGCATTGGGTTTCCACCTTATATCTTGGTGTTCATTTGTGTTTCTTATGTGTGATGGTTTGTTCTGATATCACTGCACATGGTTACTATTTATATGGTTAATGAAGTACTGATGCACTGATTAAAGATCAACATATGATGAATTAAATGAATCATAAGTTTGCTTGATATACGTTGGTTTCCTTAAACACAGCTGCGTGTACACGTGAGTTACCTTCACTGAAGTAGCGTATATGAATTTGAGTATGAAAAGAAAAATATTATTGATTTGACTAATACTGATTCACCCTGCTGCCCCCTCTCAGTATTATTTCCAACAATTGGAATCAGAGGAGGTCCTTTGGTAGAATCTTGATTGCTTGAAGGAGATTCGTAGAAACAATGGGAAAGAAGCTAAAGAAGAAAGCACCTCAGAAGAAGAACATAGCTCAAAGGAACAGTGACAACATGAGAGACAATTGGCCATTAGGTGGAAGCAAGGATTCAGATTCCGAATCACCTCAGATTGAAGATGAACAAGCAAATGAAGCATCAAATAAAATCAGAGATCAACAAGATCTATTTAACAAAAGGGAGTGTGCCTTCAAAGAAGAAGTTACCAGATTAAAATCTCAACTGGAGGAAGGAAACAAAGTAAGGAAGCAGTTGTAGGATGAAGTGATATCATTAAGAAATGAAATAAATGATCAGAATTACTATGTAGCTAAGATCCTCTCTCTAAAAGAAGATCTTGAAAATAAGCAGAATGAAGAACAAGAAAATGAGATTCTCAAACTAAGGCAACAAGTGGAAGAAGGAAGAAAGACTGAAGAAATATTGAAGAAGAAATATCTGGAAAAGGAAGAACAACATCAGGTTGAGGTAAATGTCTTAAAAGGTAAATTAGAAGAAAATGATAAGCTGTTATGATTTCAAGACAGTACTAAGCTTTTGGATAATATTCTTAGTAGCCAAAGGTCTCCTACCATCAAAACTGGTCTTGGTTTTCATGAATCTATTGAAGGTGAATCGAGCTCACAAGGTGAGGCAAGGAATCCTAATGCAAAATATGAAATGCTCAACAAGGAGATGAGAGGAAAACCCCATCAACAACCAAGGAAAGAAATTCTTCAAAGAAAATTGTTTACTCCTAACTATGGAAGTGGTAGTCGGTTATTTCCTCAAATGAATAATGTTGAATGTTTTATATGTCATAACTTTGGACATGTTGCAGCGAGATGTAGAAGTAGAATGGTTCAAGGCAGTCACACAAAAAGATCATCAACGTCCAGGTACTTTAAGGGATATTGTTTTTCTTGCAATATGTTTGGTCACAAAGCCATTGATTTCCATAGAAGGAATATGAAACATTTAAGATGCTATGCGTGTAACAAGTTTGGACATAAAGCAAAGAAATGCAGAAGCAAATTTTGACCACCATACCAAAGGGAGAAATCATCATCACACTCGAAGCATGGAAAATTTTAGGGGCTAATATTCGCAGATGGGCTAATTTTCCATGCTTTTTCCAAAAACAAGATTCGCCAATTCCCATTTTTTCCTAAAAATTATTCGCCCAAATTTTATAAGAAAAAAATTATTTTACCTCAAAAATCACCAAAATTTTATAAAGACTTTATAAAATCATTAAAATTTTGAATATTTTTACTAAAATATCACCAGGCATTTTATAGTTTGCACATTATGGATTAGTAAGATTTGCCAAGGTTTCTAATCTTTAAGATAAATTTCCATCCTTAAAATTTTCCATGACTCGAAGATATGGAAGAAAATGGAAGTACAGTTAGAAAGATGTGGTATAGTGGAGTATACAGACATAACAGAATCAGAGGGAGCTGAAAGTATGAAACTTCAATGTTCTAAATCTCATACACAAGTTTCATGAAGACAAGTCATGTATATACGCAAGTTTGAAGCTGCACAGTCGCGTATATGTGGTTGAGGAAAAATAGAGTGGGACAGAATCAGAAAGACAGATTTGATATGATTCAGACAACTGTCAGTTATCTTTTCTGACATAATAATAGATGACTTCAGTCTGTGGATGTTATTTAGAAGAGTTGTTGATCCTCACAAGTTGTTGATAACTTAATGTATATATGAGTGATGATGATGCCTTGATACTTCTTACTGATATATGCATGATCAGATCTGACAGTGAACAGGTGGAACAAGTTTAGGGGGAGAACAAGCTATGCTTCTAATAAAGCATTGTTGGCATTATGTTTAGAAGTCTTTGGTACACATCATACTATGTTGCGGTTATAAGTTGCCTATGATGATGATATTTGTATTGCTTGGGGTTACATAGTTGTTATTCAGATCAGATTTATGGGTGATTGTGGATGATTTTTTTTGGTTGAGGGATATTGTGGAAAGATCATTCAGTTCTAGATGATGATGTTATGGTCATAGATGATGACTATGGTGTTTTCACATGCATATGATATGATGTGAATGATTTTGTGTTACTACTTGGAGATATGACATATGCTTAGTTGATTCATGGAAGATTATGATAAGGCTCTTTCTACTAAGGAAATGAAGCAAGTTGATCTTGATGAGATCAAGAGGATGAGTTGATATCTATATGCGGCATACTTTGTCACAGGCTGATTATATTTACATTGAACTGATGATGGACATATACAGGTTGCTGATGTTGCTGACAGATGCTTATGGTGCAGATCATATATGGTGTATGATAGTTGCTGATGACTATCATGGTCTTGTTTAGGTCTTTGGTATAAATGTCATGTATATCTTTTAAAGACCCATGAGTCATATGATGTAATTTTTACCCCCACTATGCATGGGAAGGATGATGTAATAATTTCTATTTCAGTCAGCTATAAACATTTGGTATATCCCCACTTGGTTGGGAGATTGATGTATGTATGAGTCATTGGTGATAGGAAGGTCATACTCACTTAGTTGAGTTGTAGAGTCATGTTATTCTTTTGAAAAATATTTTTGCAGACTCTGCATGTGCTCAGGGGGAGCATGGATAGTTTAGTACATCTTAGCATGTACAAAGGGGGAGCTCAATCATATAATTCAGCATGTATTCAAGGGGAGCATGGAAAACATAATGTATATCAAAAAGGGGAGAATATCTTGGTCTTCCCTTTGCCCATGATGTCAAAGGGGGAGAGTGACTTGGTGTTGTTGTTGCCATCAAATCCAAAGGGGGAGATTGTTGGCATTATGATACAGGTGTTGTCCTTGATGGCAACTCACTCAGATGACAGATCACAATGCAACAGGTCAATAGCAAAGAATTAATGATTAGACTACAAAGAATGAAGAAAAAGAGGTATACGCAGGTTCACCTTGACAAAAGAGCGTATACACACAGTTTAACAGAACAAAAAGAGCGTATAACGTACACACACACTTTCACAAGAGGGAAAGCATGTACATGTTGGAAAACTAAGCTTTTGGTCCGTGGTATTTGGTCCATGGTATTTTGATCCATGGTATTGGTCCAAGGTATCTGGTCTGAGGTATTGACCCTAAGTATTTGGTCCAAGGTATTGGTCCTAAGTGGTTTTGGTCCATGGTATTGAGAAAGGCATAAAACTATATAAGGAGGAGAAAATCATTAGGCTAAGGTGTGCAAGTATTGAATATCTGATGAAGTGTGAGATCCAATATGCAAGTTATGGGTTGTGATGCTTTGCTTGATCTGAGCTAAGGATGCATCGATGTGGATGATGATGGATGATGGATCAGAATCTTAAGGCTTGGAATGTATTATCATTATGTGGTTTTATCATGGATAGACTAGATCTGAATACTAACGCATGCTTTATTTTGCAAATGTTATGATCTAGTTATGACTGAATTCTGAAATAGCTGTGAAGTTTTAAGTTAGTATTTGCAGATCTATACGCGGGTTCGCTTTGGTAAAAGCGCGTATACACGCTGATTCGGCTCATCAGAATAGAATATACATTATGAGATATGATATTTGAATTTTCAGTTGGTTCTAGTGGTTGTTGCAAAGTTCTGGGTTTTGCTCTATGATTTTGGTGACTGTGTTTTGATCATAGTATTCTGAATATTCAATGGTGATTGATTTTGAGCTTTAATGTTGTTGATGGGTCTAGTATGTAAATTGGATGAAACATGGCCTTCAAATTATGGTGCTGTGTTCTAGGAGTATCCAGTCTGAAAATTTATGAAACGTGGTCTCTGGAGGAAGAGAGAAGGTCATAGCCTTCTGTAGGCCGGCGCCTACGTAGTGGTAAACATATCGGCTAGTACAAGAGCTAGGGGGTTGGAACTCCCTTCCAGTAGTAGCTGGAAAATGAGTGAAGGTTGCAGCCTTCAGTAGGCTGGCACCTACGTACTAGTAAACATATCGGCTTGTACAAGAGCCAGGGGGTTGTAGCTCCCTTCCAGTAGAAGCTGGAGAACGAGAGAAGGTTGTAGCCTTCTGCAGGTGGGTGCCTGCATACTAGTATGAGTCTACACCAGTGCAATATTGTAAACATGTTTTTCTTATATTAATAGGAAGACAGCAACAGGTGGTTTTTGTCTTGCATTGGGTTTCCACCTTATATCTTGGTGTTCATGTGTGTTTCTTATGTGTGATGGTTTGTTCTGATATTACTGCACATGGTTATTGTTTATATGGTTAATGAAGTATTGATGCACTGATTAAAGATCAACATATGATGAATTAACTGAATCATAAGTTTTCTTGATATACATTGGTTTCCTTAAACACAACTGCGTGTACACACGAGTTAGCTTCACTGAAGTAGCGTATATGAATTTGAGTATGAAAAGAAAAAGATTATTGATTTGACTAATATTGATTCACCCCTCCTCCCAGTGTTATTTCCAACACATTGTAATTATCAATTGTATACTAGTTGAGTGTACATGCTTTCCTATTGAGAAGGTGAATCATTCCTTGGGAATTGCGCAAGAAAATAGGAGAAAAATCCTATCTTTTAGGATATAATTTCCTCAAAGATTGCGCAAGGAAATAGGAGCAAGTTGGGGCCTTGAATTGGCTAAATGTTGGCTAGAGTTGGACGGTTAGCAGGAGAACATGTTTACAATGCAGGTTGTGCTTCAGGATCGAAGCAAGACATTGTAATAATTTCTCATTCTCATTTAATTAATGAAGATAAGCAGAGGGGTTTTTACCAGTTGGGTTCCCCTATAAAATCATTGTGGTCTTGTGGTTTTCATAGTTTCATGTCATTGCATGTGCTTCTAAATTGTGATTTCCATTCCGCTAAATAGTAGAGGAAATTTGTAATCTCTTAATTTCAGTTCGATTCATCACTAGTAGAAAATTTCTATTAATTTCATCATGGTATCAAAGCATAAATCACACTAGAACCAGCCTATAGAGCCTCTCCTTCAGAGATTTCCATTTACAGTTTCAATGAAGCAATTTTCCTTCCCTGCGGGAAAATGTCTTTCAACGAAATGATAATGGAGTATGCCCTTGAGAAAACCTCAAATTTCATATACTAGAAGGACAGGATGGAAGTAGTGCTCGATGATAATGGTGTGTTAAAGTACACCAAAAATGACATTCCAAAGCCAACAATATCAAATGCACAATAACTAGCCTAGTGGAAGAAGGATACTGCAAAATGCATGGTGATCATCTTGGAGGGTGTGAGAGACCACATAGTCTCGAATTTACATATCAATGAGACTCCATTTTCTATGTGGAAGACCCTCACTGAGTTATGTGAAAATGGAAGTGATGCCAGGATATTGGCATTGAGGGACAAGCTCATAAACATCCGCATGCAGAAAGGAGAAACCATTCGACATTAACTCTCCAAGTTTACTCAGTGTCGAGATGAGCTTGAATGAGTTGGAGAAAATATCCCCTCTTCAAAACTAGTGAGCCTATCTCTCTTAGGCCTTCCAAAATCTTGGCACAACTACTAGGACTCTATAAGTGGAAGGGACAAATTGCCAAATTCGGAGAGACTTTGGTCCGATTTGGTGCGGGAAGAAATCCGGAGGAACACTAGAGATGGAGTAACATCCAAATCTGAGTAGGAAGAAAATTTTGCCTTCATTGGGAAGGGAAAGAAAGGTAAGGGCAAGAAGGCCCAAAGCAAAATAGAGACCAACCAGAACAATGGCAAGAACAAGGACTTAAGAAAGATAAATTGTTCTCACTGCCATGAATTCAGGCACTATGAAACAAAGTGTTCACATAAGAAGTCTAACAAGAAGCCTTTAGGAGTATTAGGAGGTGAATCACTTGCCTCAAAATTCAAATTAGACTTCACCCTAATTGCATTCATGGCCAACATTGTCTTAGAAAATTATATATTATGGAGCAATGGAACACATAAAATATTGCAGAAATATAAACACAGAAAACACACAAAACAAGAGAGACACAGATATACGTGGTTCACCCAGTTTGGGCTACGTCCACCCCGAACAGCCAGTCCTTCTTTTCTATTATCCAGCAAAATGAATAGACACAACCTTCAGCAAATCCGCTGTAATATCCTCTGTTTTCTCTCACAGTCTCACCTCTCTGTTTCTCGGTCACAGAACACACATCTATATCTCAGCCTCCAATACAATACCCTCATACAAAGAGAGGGGTTGCCTTCTAGGGAAAAAAACCCTAAACTAAACATAAGTTCTACCGTCAGATCATCTGCCTAATGAACGGCCCAGATTGACTAGAAATTACTATACTTTTACAAGGCAATTTTACATTTGTTTTTAGCTTCGGGGGCGCTGCCCCCGAGCCCCCGCCAGGGGATTGCTGGCCCTCGGACCCCCCAGACGGGGGGGATTGGCCCCCCCGGACCCCCGCGGGGGGGACAAGTCCCCCCTGCACCCCCCCGCGTGGAGGTGTGTACAAACTTCCTGGGGTATACATCCGGTTGAAACAAAGACCTCTGAACAATCATGCTCCACACACAACAATCTCCCACTTGGAGAATGATTGTAGAAACTCCATCGCTGCTTCATTTGCTGGATAATGAATCCTCTTTGGACCTGGCTATTTCTCATCTTCATCGACATCCTTGAAGACCAACTGAAACTGAGCATATTCTCAGTTTCTCCCTGGTTACAACTTTTGTTAGCATATCTGCAGGATTCTGGCTAGTGTGTATCTTTTCCAGCTTCAACTCTCCATCTTCCAACACTGATCGTATGAAATGGTACTTAAGCTGTATGTGTTTAGTCCTAGAATGAAATGCTGAGTTCTTTGCAAGATGAATGGCACTTTGGCTATCACTGTATAACGTGCCCATATCATGCTCCTTACCCAATTCACCCATAAACCTTTGAAACCAAATCATTTCTTTACTAGCCTCCGTAGCAATAACATACTCTGCTTCTGTTGTTGAAAGTGCAACAACACTTTGGACTTTTGAAATCCAATTGACAGCTGTTCCACCAATAGTAAATACATATCCTGTAGTGCTCCTCCTGTTATCCCTGTCACCTGCCATATCTGCATCAACATATCCCTGTAGAGAAATGTTTGCACCACCAAAGCATAATGCTTGATTTGTGGTACCTTTCAAATATCTCAGAATCCATTTCACTGCCATCCAATGTTCCTTTCCTCGATTGTTCATGTACCTGCTTACAACTCCCACTGCATGTGCAATATCAGGACTTGTGCAGACCATTGCATACATTAAGCTTCCAACTGCTGATGCATATGGAACTTTAGACATATAATCCATGTCTTCTTGGGTCTTTGGGCACATTTTCTTACTAAGTTTGAAATGGCTAGCAAAAGGTGTACTAACTGGTTTTGCATTGTGCATATTAAATCTTTTCAACGCCTTTTGTATGTACTCATTCTGAGACAATGTTAATTTGCGATTTTTCCTGTCTCTAGTGATTCTCATACCAAGGATTTGTTTTGCAGCTCCCAAATCCTTCATTGCAAATGAATTTGCCAATTTTATTTTGATTACATTTATTTCCTACATGTTAGATCCTGCAACAAGCATGTCATCCACATACAATAACAATATAATATAGCTGCCATCATTTTGCTTTTTTTGATAAACACAATGATCATAGTGACATCTAGTATAACCTTGTTCAGACATAAACTTGTCAAATTTTAGATACCACTGCCTTGGAGCCTGTTTTAAGCCATACAAGCTCTTCTTCAACATGCACACTATTTTCTCGTTCCATTTCACCTCATATCCTTGTGGTTGCTGCATATATATCTCTTCCTCCAAATCCCCATGGAGAAAGGCTGTCTTTACATCTAACTGCTCAAGATGCAAATCTTCAGCTGCTACAAGACTTAAAATAGTTCTTATTGAAGTCATTTTAACAATAGGAGAAAATATTTCATCAAAATCAATACCTTTCTTCTGTGCAAACCCCTTCACCACAAGTCTAGCTTTGTACCTCTGTTTTCCTCCATCTTCTTCCTTCAGCTTGTAAACCCATTTATTCTTCAATGTAGTTTTTCCTGCGGGCAACCTGACTAAATCCCAAGTTTGGTTATGCATTAAGGAGTCCATCTCTTCTTCCATGGCTACCTCCCACTTCTTCCTGCTTTCAACCTGCATTGCTTCTTCATAACATTCGGGTTCACCAGAATCAGTCAACAATAAATAATATAATGAAGGAGAGTATTGTTCAGGGGGTCTACTTATCCTGGTAGATCTTCTAACACCACTTTCAGGTGTTTGGGGTGCCTGTTGCTGTTGTGGTGGTTGCCGTTGTTGATTATTATTATTTTCAGGCACCTTTACCTTTTCAGTGATTTCATCAAGAACTGCGTATTCCTTGTTTTCTTTTTCCTGTTTCTTTTCCTGCAACTGATTCTTATACAAGACCTTTTCATTGAATATTACATCTCTACTTTTAATGATTTTGTGATTTTCGTAATCATATAAGCGATAACCAAAATCATTAACACCATATCCAATAAAGGTACATTTCTTTGACTTTGCCTCAAGCTTTGTTCTATTTTATTTATCAATATGGACAAAGGCCTCACAACCAAAAGGCTTTAAAAATAGTAGTTTACCTTTTTACCTGTCCATGCTTCCTCCGGAACACCACCATCCAAGGAACTTGAAGGCCCTCTGTTTATTAGATAAACAACAGTATCTACAACATCTGCCCAAAATTGTAAAGGCAATCCTGCATGCAATCTCATGCACCTTGCACGCTCCATGATTGTTCTATTCATCCTTTCTGACACACCATTTTCTTGTGGTGTTCTTGGAACTGTCTTCTCTCTGTGAATTCCATGTTCTGAACAGTACCTGTCAAACTCTTTGCTGCAATATTCACCTCCATTGTCTGATCTAAGACACTTCAATTTCTTTCCCGTCTCAATCTCAACCAAAGCTTTCCATTTCTTGAAAGTATCAAATACAACAGATTTATTCTTAATATAATAAATCCAAGTTTTTCTAGTTGCATCATCAATAAAAGTAACATAATAACGAGAGCCACCGAGAGATGATACCTGAGCAGGTCCCCATACATCTATATGCACAAGCTCTAATTTTTTGCTCTTCTTTTCTTTCCAAACTCTGAGAAATCTGACTCTCTTCTGTTTTCCATAAATGAAATTCTCACAGAAGTCCAAATCAACATTCTTCAAACCTAACAACAAATTCCTTGAGTGAAGAATCTTCATCCCCTTTTCACTCATGTGTCCGAGCCTATGATGCCATAATGCTGCATCTGCTCCTTTGGAAGTTAAAGCATTAACAGAGTTAGAAATACCATTGCATAAATACAATGTACCAACCTTTTCGCCTTTTTTTATTACCAGGGCTCCTTTGGTGACCTTCCAAGCTTTATCTGTGAAAGTTGTCACACAACCTTCACTGCCTAACTGCCCTGTTGAAATCAGATTTTTCTTTAGATCTGGAACATGACTTACCTCTTTTAATAGCCATTGGTTTCCATTTTGCTATTTTACAAGAACCTTACCTATTCCAACGATTTTATAGGGTTTATCATCACCCAGACGAACTTGTCCAAAATCTCCTTGAACATAGTCATGAAAGTATTTCTTATCAGGTGTGGCATGGAATGAATCCCCTGAATCTACCACCCAGGAATCAGTAATATTTTCGAAAGAAAGAATCAAAGCATCTTGTAACACCTCACTTGTCACATTTGCTTCTTGATTGTTTTCTTGCTGTGCATCTCCTTCTTTTCCCTTCCGAGATCTACAGTCTTTCTTTAGGTGTCCTTTCTTTCCACATTTCCAACACACTATCCCCGATCTGGGCTTGGATCTGCCTTTCCTTGATTTACTGCGATATCTTGAGCTCTTTCCTCTTTCCATTTTTCTTCCTCTAGACTCTGCACTAAAAGAATTTCCCAATGTCCCACTGGAGATTTTCTGTCGCATTTCCTCGCTAAGGATAGCACCAACAACATCATCAAACTTTAAAGTACTAGATCCAAAAACGGAGTTACTAATGGCCATTACCAAACCATTCCAACTTTCTGGTAATGAGCACAAGAATAACAGAGCTCTAACTTCATAATCAAAGTTTACCCCTACAGAACTTAACTGACTTGTAACTGTATTAAAATCATTTAAATGGTTTGCAACAGATCCACCTTCTGACATATTCATATTAAATAACCGTTTCATAAGAAATACCTTGTTTCAGGCCGAGGGTTTTTCATATAGTTTCGACAACGTCTGCATCAAACTCTCTGTGGCGACTGACGCAGCAAGGCACAACCGTATTGTTCCAAGTGCCTTTCTATCGAGAAGGTTCCATTCTTCGTCTTTCATACCCGTCGACATCTTTGTTTTTCTGCCCAATGGTAGGTATAGATCTTTCTGATACAGATAATCTTCCATCTGCATCTTCCACAGCGAGAAGTTTTGGCCATTAAATTTCTCGACCCTAAACTTACCATCTTCTACCATTGCTCCCACTCGAACCAGGAACCCTTCTTTCCTGCGAGTTTATCAGCCAAATAGACCTTCGGATCTGATACCAATTGTTAGAAAATTATATATTACGGAGCAATGGAACACATAAAATATTGCAGAAATATAAACACAGAAAACGCACAAAACAAGAGAGACACAGATATACGTGGTTCACCCAGTTTGGGCTACGTCCACCTCGAACAGCCAGTCCTTCCTTTCTATTATCTAGAAAAATGAATAGACACAACCTTCAGCAAATCCACTGTAATATCCTCTGTTTTCTCTCACAGTCTCACCTCTCTATTTCTCGCTCACAGAAAACACATCTATATCTCAGCCTCCAATACAATACCCTCATACAAAGAGAGGGGTTGCCTTCTAGGGCAAAAAAACCCTAAACTAAACATAAGTTCTACCGTCAGATCATCTGCCTAATGAATGGCCCAGATTGACTAGAAAATACTATACTTTTACAAGGAAATTTTACATTTGTTTTTAGCTTTGGGGCGCTGCCCCCGAGCCCCCCGCCGGGGGACCACTGGCCCCTAGACCCCCCAGCCGGGGGGGATCGGCCCCCCCGAACCCCCGTGGGGGCGACAAGTCGCCCCCGCACCCCCCCACGTGGAGGGGTGTACAAACTTCCTGGGGTATACATCCGGCTGAAACAAAGACCTCTGAACAATCATGCTCCACACACAACACACTGTAATGGGGAGTGCATGGTATCTAGATTTAGGTGCCTTATTCCACATGTTAGGATGCAAATATTTCTTTAGTAGCCCATAGGAGAAGGATCTCTAGATGCACATAGAACTTGGGGAAAATGGGTGATACAGTACCAAAGGAACTGGTACTGTAGCCTTTAAGAGGGACTCATGCTCCCATCTTCATCTGAACTATGTCATGTATGTACCTGTGATGAAGAAGAACTTGATCTCTGTAGCAGTATTGGAGGATAGAGGCTATGATGTTTTTTCAGTAAGGGGAAACCTTTTCTGAGACATGTAGCTACTGGGTAGGTGAAACAAATTAGGGTTCGAGTGAAGAATATATACAAACTTGAGGTGGAAGCTTGTGTTGCATTGAGTAGTAAGGCAAAAAATGTGTAGAGTCGAGATGTTGGAAAACTCTGGCATATACACATGGGACACTTACACCATGGAGCCTTAAAAGTCATGGAAAAGGTTACCACCGATATCCCAAAATGTACCCTTGACCAACATGATGCTTGCAAGGGGTGAAATTTGGGGAAATATGTCAAATCCACCTTCCAGGGATGAGAAAGCAGAGCTAGAGAAATCTTGGAGTGAGTCCGGTCTGATGTATGTGGACCATTTTTTACAGCCTCTACAACAAAATACAAGTATTATGTAATTTTTGTTGATGAATTTTCAAGAAAATGTTGGATCTTCTTCATGTGGAAGAAGGATGAAGTTTTCTCAAAATTTGTTGAATTCAAAGCATTGGTTTAAAAAGAGACTAGTAAAAAATTGAAAGCCATGAGAAGTGATAGTGGAGAATTGTTTCTAGTACCTTCAAGTATTTTTTTTCCAAAGAGGGTATGAAGAGAACTGATAGCATCCCATAACAAACAAAAAATGGGGTGGTTGAAAGGAAGAACATAAACATTAATGAGCCTCATCATTGGGTAATTATATGGGTCTTAATTCACCTCCTAGCTTAGTCAAACCAACTTTTCTCATAACTTATTACATGTTTTTGATTATATTTTGTTTAGGAGGTGAGTTAGAGTTGGATATTATGCTTTGTGGTATAATATGCATTGAATGCAGGATTAAAGGAGAAAATCAAGGAATTTTGCAAAGACTAAGGTAAAGAATCAATGGGACAAGGGAGAGGGATTGTAGGAGGTAAATCCTCCTCATTTACTACTCCTCCATTCGAATATTCCTCCATTCATCACATCAGCTCAGAGTGAAAACAACCAAATCATGAGGACTAGAAGGCAGCCGAGCAAGTGAGAGACAAAGCACCAATTTATCTCGAGTTTGGGAGCCGAGCCTCCCTAATTTTAAGGAAGTCATTGGGGACTTTAGATGTATAAGTAGAGAGGCCTAGGACCTCAGTAGGATTCAGATTTTTTATTGTAAAACTCTAATCTATTTTCGAGCTGCAAAACTTGTGACAGTTCTATTGATGTAATTTGTTGTTTTGGTAATAAGAATGAGTTTTGTTTTGAGCCAACACTGAGTTAAATCAGAGGGCTGAAGCTCTTGGGTTAGGGTCCAACTCTAGTAGCCAAGGCTCCTCTTTATTGTACATGTATGTTTAGTGTAGATTCATAGCTTCATTGTTAATCTGTTTTTAGATGCATTTCGATTACAAGTAGTGTAGATTATATTGGTTGTTTGATAGTTTGCTTCCATTTGTGCCTTATTTCAAGTAGCAGGTTAGAAAGGAGAAAATGGATCACCACAAGGTTGTTAGTAGGTGTCTTTACCTCACTTCCTCCCTCTGGGACCATGACTTGAGGAAGGGACCCTTAAGCAGCCCCAAAAACACAGATTTATAGTTCTTTTATGAGCTTTGGAGTTTGTTGTCTTTAATTTAGTATTTGGTTAATTTTGCAAGGTAGAATTCATTGTCATCTTTTTAATCTCCATTTCTGCAGTAGATCTCACTAATGCTTTCATTCCTTTCAACAACTTTCTTCATGCATAGTATAGGCAGTGGATTCATTAATTGCGCTTTTCTAGTTTATGAAAATGCATCTTGTTGCATAATTTTTTGGAAGACACACATGTTTTAAGCAGAGAAGGTGCTTCAAGAGGAGAATAAGACTTCATAGCCAGAAGCCACCTTCCACTTATCCACTTTAGCCATCCCTTGTTTTCACCATCACCTTCACTAGTTTTCCATCATTTTCATAGAAATTCTCCCAAGCACATTGAGCGAATATAGCCATCTATTATCTTGGATATTAACTCTTGAGTGATCCTAGACCTTCTACCACTCCATACCACCCATGAAACACCTTTACTAATCCTCCCATCACCTCCAACACCTCACATTTAGCTCTCGGTTGTATCATGTAGGTTTCCTGTAATTCCTACAGGATCATCTTGTAGGTTTCTAATACATCCTATAGGTTTTGTTGAAACGATCTGTTTTGAGGCTGAATTGATGGAAAACCTCTAGGAAGTCACCAAAGTCCTCCTAGTGATCCTCCACACCATCCAACCATTTCATAAACCTTCCAGCCATCCTCAAACATCCTCAATTCACCTGCCACATCCATACGAACAATTAGTTTGCATACTTGATTTTGCATAAAAATACCAAAAAAAGAAAAAACAGATTTAGTTTAGCCTCTTTACTTGCACATTAGTGTTTTTTGATGCTTCTCACTTCTACAACTTAGATAGTAGCATTTGTTTTGTGTTGATTTAGCATTTCTGCCTGACATAGCTTTGTGAATGGTTAAATAGGAATGGTGTGATTTAGCATTACATGCTTGACCTTCTCCATTACTGCAGTAGAGTAATCCTCTTAGAGTAGATTTACCTTTCTTCCATCAAAGAATCAAGCTTCTTTTGACTCCATAGAAGTATGGCTTGGAACCCTAGTGGTCTATCACCGGCTGAACAGTGACATCAGGCAGAACCATCACTTTTACTTGTGCATACAACACTGTCACCTCCAAGTTTGTATGAACCACATGTTGATAAGTAAAGCTGGTAGCCCAGGAGTTGCAACATCCTTGTTGCAATACTAGCACCCATCACTTTTTGGTGCCGTTGTCGGGGAGGTGTTTGAGTAGAATATGATTATTGCTTTCTTTTCTTCTATTTCTTGTCTTCAATATTCTACCATTAGTTTATTTCTGCAAAAGTAATCTAGTTGTTTCCTTTATTTTATTTTCCATTGTTTGTTTTCCTTTCCATTTTGCAAGTAAGATTTCAATTCAGTAAGTAGCTTTTTCATTCTGTCAATAATTTTCATTCTATCAACAATTTCAATTCTGCAAGTAATATATATATATATATATATATATATATATATATATATATATATATATATATATATACAAAACCAAACCAAAAATATTTCCTTTCATGCCTCTTAGGAATAGCAACAACTTAGGGAAATATTTTCCAAATACCCCCACTGCATCTAACAGCCAACCTTCCCTCTTCTTCGGTGGTTGTGAACTAGAGGAACCCTTAGGTGAGCAACCTGACATATTTGAAGAACCTATAGGGGAAGAAGAAGAAGAAGAACCCATTCCTACTGAACCAATGGCTGAAAATAGAAATGATAGAGAGAATAGAGAGAGAGTTGAGGGTGCCTTCCCCACTAGGGAAACCAATGGGGACACTAAGATGAAAAATATAAGCCCCTATGCCCTACCTAATTTCCATGGCCTAACCACACAGGACCCTAACACTTTCCTATTTGAGTTTGCTGTTATATGCTGAACCTATGACTATACAAATGATGGTCAAAAGTTAAAACTATTTCCATCTACCCTCAAGGATGCATCATTGCGCTGGTTCATGGGATTACCTGGAGATAGCATCACAACTTGGGCTTAGAAGCAACGAGCCTTATCGGGATTGCTATCAATCGAAGGATACTAAAGAATAAATTTTCAGGATGACCATAGGCAATGATGAATCCCTAGAGGATTATGAAGAAAGATTCCAGCTTAGCTACAAAAGTGCCAGGTGTACACTTGACCCTCAGTCACTAAAGCTGGTCTTGCTTAGGGGAGTAAGAGAAGATCTTTTGGATACCTTACATTTGCTAGCAAGAGGAGATATCTACCAATTACCCTATGAGGATATCAATACTGTCTTTAGAAACCATTCTAGGGCAGCCAGGAAAAGGGTAGGGGTAGTCAACCTATGGTTAGTACATCGTCTTCCAACTCATCCATCAAGGGTGAAATTGGAAACATGCTAGAGGATTTCAAAAGTGAGATGCTGCAAACCCTTGCCTTGCAAATGGATGCCATGCACATTAAGAGGAATCAAGAGGAAGTAGAGAGAGCCTTGGCCATTTTTTTTCCTAGATGCACTAGGAGGCATTCGAGGAATGAATGTCCATTGAACTCTATTGAAATTTGCTCATTCTGTGAAGAAAACCACTCCACAAACAAGTGCCCTTCTTTTCCTAGACTCAAATTTGTATATCAAGGAGCTAAAGGGGTCACTGAGCAGCTTTGCTACATTAACCAAAGGAGACCTCATGGGCCTAGACCATACTAGCAGGGCATGCGAGGGTCATCCCATGCATATTACAACCCCACCCAAACCACAACCATACCTTCTTGGGGACCCCCTGCTCATCCTTCCTGGTCTACACCCTCTCCTTGGTCCTATGCATCTCAGTATCACTTCCAGCCAGCCAGCCAGTCATTTCAACCTTATTTTCCGCCGCAACCTCAGTGGAATGCACCACTTCAGGGGTGGAGGCCCCAATACAACAATGCTCCAAATTTATTGCTTCCACCACCTGCCCAACCACAGCTCCTACACTCTGCTCCATACAAGAAACCCCGGATGCCTGCTTAGCCAAATCCGAACCCAAACAACAGGCAGGCTCAACAAGTATACAATGTAGAGACATCATATCCAGCTTATGCTACGAAAATCTAGGAGATTAACCTGAGATCTGGGAGAGTTCTCCCAGATAACCAACCTCCACCTCCACCTAGGGAGGTTGAGGAAGAGAGAGAGGAAAGAAACCTTAAAGTAAATCCACCCTTTCGTGAGATATTAGCCCAACCACTCCAGCTTACCCCAGAAGAGACTGAAATTTTGGGAGAATTGAAAAATCTATGTGTAAAGATCCCACTTCTCCAGGAAATAAAAGATGTTCCTATCTACAATAATTTGATTAAGGAGAAGTGATTCAAGCATCCAGGGAGGCGAAAGAGGAATGCCCCTACCATTAATGTCATTGGGCAGCTGTCCGACTTAATGCTGGGGCAGGTAATCTGTCCAAAATATTTGGACCCTGGAAGCCCTGTAGTAGATGTGCACATGAATGGCACCATTGTCCCACACACTCTGATCGATCTTGGGGCTACCATTAATGTGATGACCAAGGACACCAGCTCAAGCTCAACCTCTAAAGTTCATTGAGGAATACCACAATAGTTCTGCAACTTGCAGACTATTCCACAGTAACCCCTGAGGGAATTGTGGAGGATGTGATGGTCTCCATTGACTCTTGGGAGTACCCTGTAGATTTCTTAGTTCTCCATCCTAAGGCTAAGCTTACCGATTACCATCTCATCCTTGGGAGGCCATGGTTGGCCACTGCCAATGCTTACATTCGCTGTAGAGCTGGGAATATGATCATCAAGAATGGGCATATGTCCAAGAATTTAGTCCTATACCCTCCTACTCAACCTTCTCTAGAGCATGACTTACCTTTATGGTTGGAGGAGGAGGAAGAAGATAAAGTTTATTTCACCCAACTTTATGCTTTAGAAGCAACCATGGGAGGAGGACGACATGATGAGCATGACTTGATTGAACACCTACTCCAAAGTCCAACTCCTAGTTCATTACCCTTAGAAGAAGCAGTAAAGGAAACCTAGAACAATCATCCAATTGACTTATGCTTGGCTGATTCCAACCCACTCCATGTCAAAACCATAGAATTTGGCCCTGAGAGAACCTTGAAAATCAATCCATCTCTTTCTTCTCTCCAATAAGAGAAGTTATGCAACATGTTAAAGGAAAATCTAGAAGCCCTCGCTTGGAGTTACAAAGAAATGAAGGGAGTACACCCCTCAGTGTGTACTCACCACATATACATCAAAGAAGGTTGCAAGCCAGTCCGTCAACCATAAAGGAGGATGAATCCATCTCTTAAGGATATAGTCAAAGAATAACTGCAAAATCTGTTAGATGTAGGATTTATTTACCCTATCTCCGACAGTGAGTGGGTCTCTCCTTTGGTGTTAGTTCCCAAGAAAAATTGTAAGTGGAGAACTTGTGTCTATTACAGGGAATTGAACAAGTCCACAAAGAAGGATCATTTTCCTCTACCCTTCATTGACCAAGTGCTAGATGGCCTGGTAGGGAAAAGGTTTTTCTCTTTCCTAGATGGATTCAGTGGGTACAACCAAATCCAGATCTGCCTAGAAGACCAGGATAAGACCACATTCACTTGTCCTTGGGGTAATTTTTCTGATAGGGTCCTTCCTTTTGGCCTATGCAATGCTCCTGCCACTTTCTAGACAACAATCTTGAGTATTTTCACCG
This sequence comes from Pinus tabuliformis, assembly GCA_031772625.1. Classification (NCBI taxonomy): domain Eukaryota; kingdom Viridiplantae; phylum Streptophyta; class Pinopsida; order Pinales; family Pinaceae; genus Pinus; species Pinus tabuliformis. The sequence continues at coordinate 877,686,775 of CM062805.1, forward strand.
AATTAGTCCATGATGCGGTGGAGATTTATTTGGATGATTTTACACCTTGTGGCATTGATTTTCAAGAAGCCATGTCTAACCTAGGCAAACTACTGCACAAATGCATTGAAATGAACATGTCTCTCAGTCCTGAAAAATGTGAATTCTTAATGACTGCAGGGACCGTGCTAGGTCATTCAATATCTTAGCAAGGACTGCAAGTGTACCCAAACAAAATAGCTATCATCCAAAGGGTCTCACCTCCTAAAAAGCAGAGAGATGTCAGAAGTTTCCTAGGGTTAGCTGGATACTACTAAAGGTTCATAAAGGACTTCAACAAGTTGGCCTCTCGTTTATTTGGTTTGTTGTCCAAAGACTCTAAGTTTATATAGTGAAAAAGATGTCAAGAGGCCTTAGACATCCTAAAGGATAAGCTAACCAATGCACCGATTCTCTGAGGCCCAAATTGGGCCCTCGCCTTTCATATTCATGCTGATGCCTCACACAAAGCTAGAGGAGCAGCCCTAGGTCAAGTAGATGAAAAACTGCCTTATGCTATCTATTTTATCAAGAAGAATTTATCAAAGGCTGAACTAAATTATACAGTGACCGAAAAGGAACCCCTGACTGTTGTGCATTCATTAAACAAATTCAGGCATTATATTACAAGCTATCAAAAATTTGTGCATACTGACCATTCTGCAATCAAATATTTAATGAAAAACCAAATGTGAATGCTAGAATTATAAGATGGTTTCTTTTATTATAACAGTTTGATCTAACCATTGTTGATAAGCCTGGTAAGGAAAATGTTGTTGTAGAATTTTTGTCTAGAGTAAATTTTCTTGCAGGTGAAGAAGGAATGGTGGATGAACAGTTACCGGACAAGCACTTATTTGCTATTTCAGTTCTCTCTCTGTGGTTTGTTGATATAGAAAACTATTTGGTATCAGCACAGTTCCCACCAAACTTGTCGTCCAAATAAAAGAGAAAGACAATCAAGAAAAGTGCCCTCTTCACTTGGATTGGGGGCAATATTTTCAAACATGGCCTAGATCAAATCTTGAGAAAGTGTGTTAGGGAGGAGGAAGTCTTTGACATCCTTCTGACTTGTCATGATGGGCCTTGTGGAGGTCACTTTGCAGCAAAGAGGACAACATTCAAAGTGTTACAAGCAGTTTATTATTGGCCCACTCTACATCAGGATGTGAAAAAATACACTAGTCAGTATGATTGGTGCCAGAGGATGGGAAGGCCTACTCCAAGAGATGAAATGCATCTGCAGCCTCAAGTGAATTTCGAGCCATTTGACAAGTGGGGCATGGACTTCATTGGGCCTATTGACCCTCCTTTAAAGGAAAAACATTACATTATTGTGTGCACTGATTATTCGACTAAGTGGGCTGAAACCAAGGAAATTAAGGCAACAACAGAAGAGAAGGTGGCTGAGTTCTTAAGGGGGAATGTATTCTACAAATTTGGGTACCCTAGAGAGCTGGTCATAGACCAAGGAATCCAATTTACCTCCAACATTATTGAATACTTTCTCAGCCATCACAAGATCAAGCATAGAACCTCCACTCCCTATCATCCACAAGATAATGGGCAAGTGGAGGTGACAAACAGAGCACTGGAGGGCATCTTGACCAAGGTGTTGAGAAGCAACAGGAAGGATTGGGCAGAAAGACAAGTTGAGGCCACCTAGGCCTATAATACCACATAGAAGACTACCACTGGATTCACACCCTATGAGCTGGTCTATGGGAAAAAGGCCTTGCTATCCATTGAATTTGAATATAACACATTAAGGATGGTAGCCCAACTAGATCTAGATCTCAGCAGTGAACAGAAAGAAAGATTGTTCCAGTTGAATGGTTTGGATGAATTCAGAATGCAGGCCCTCATACATACAGAGGTAGTTCAAACTTAGAGGAAGATCTGGCATGATAAAAATATCAAGGAGAAGCAATTTCATGAAGGCAATTGGGCATTGTTATATGATTCTAGGTATAAAGACTTCAAGGGTAAGTTAAGGAAAAAATGGCTAGGACCTTATGTTGTGGAAAGATGCCATGATAATGTTCAGTGCAAATCAAAACCATAAATGAAGAAGCCATTCCTTTGCTTGTTAACAGGCACCGATTGAAAATTTACAAGATACCTTTATCAAAACAAGATTTCATTGATGATAACAATAAAATAGTGATGATAGTGGAGCAAGTTCCAGCTCCTCCTTCATCAAATCAATGAGAAAAAGAAAAAAGAATAAGGACTCAGGTGAAAACCTCCATGAGGCGCCTGAGTCCCATCATTGGGTTGAAAAACTCTTGAGGCGGCTCAATGGTGGCAAAAAAAGAAAAAATAGAATAAGAAATATACCCGTGTGAAAACCTTTCTTGAGGCGCCCAAGGTAAACAACTAGGGTGAAAAACTCTCAGAGGCAACCTAGTTGTTTTCCAAAAAAAAAGTTAAATTAAATCATGAAATTTCCATTTGCAGGTCAGTAAGAAGGACGGTCAAGGAGCAAAGGAGGATCATAAAGAGACCCCTGTCACTCACATATTTATTTTTCCACTCATTACCATGCATTTCTCCATCATTTCTATTGTTTTTTTTCACTCCATTTCTTTAGTTATAAAAGGATTGTGTTTTCTACAGGATCCCCTCAAAACCAGAGGATGATCTTGTAGGAATTACAGTGACCCAAAAATCCTACAGGAAGCAGTCTGAAGGAAAATGATTGACTTTATAGGCCACTAAAATTCACCCTCTTCATCATCAATCACCACATCTTGTCCACCATCATCATCCCTGCACTCACCATTAGAAAAAATCAGTTTCGAGAGTATTTTTTTTCCAGTCTTCAAAAAAAGGGAAACCGAGAGGAATAAAGAGAATCACCTGAATATTCCTTTCTCTCCACACTCCCACTCCTCGTTTCCATTCATGTCACCATCCTCACATCCCTAGTAAGAAGAATGATTAAAGAGTTCTGAGGGAGAAGCAACTACAAGATATCCTGTAGGAAATCCTATAGTAGCCTATCCCACAAAATACCAATCATACCAACAACAAGTCTTTAGCATGATGATCCATGAGCTACAAAGCAGCAACATCATATATTCAACCACAGGTACCTGCAAAAACAAAGAAGCCATTAGTAGATAACAAGAGGAGGAAGAAGAATAACATGCAACAAATACACACATCAGCACCTCTGGTCTTCGACAACTGCAGCATAGCATTGGAACCAAAGGTAAGTATCCTGCTTGCTCTCTCATATGCATCATGTAGTAAAAAAAAATGTAAGGGTTACGAGATAGTTGGTTTATAAGTGAAAAGGTGGCCAATTAACTTGGCCACCTTCGTTCAGTCAACACATGCACAACCGAGTGTCCTCTAACACGTGGTTGCAGTCAACTCAAAGACAGAGAAGGAGTAGGACAAAAGCAGTTAAAAAGACAGATCCATAAGGTGGGAGTTGATTACGAGGAGTGGGAAATGATGAGGTAGTAGTGGGGACCAATGGTCCAAAAATGGAAATGTACATTTGATGCCATCACACCACCTCACCTCGAATCACCACAAGAGGAAATAAAACATCGTTCCCATGCATTCATGCATTTCACTTCCTCGAAACTCACTCACTGAGGTCACTCTCATACCCAAGCAACCCACGGGAATCAAAACTCCATCGTTTCACTGCATAGGAAATCCTATAGGATTGCACAGCAATTCCTATAGGATCATGCACAGGAATTCCTACAGGATACACAAAGACTGTCTACAGGATTGGCAGAGGAGTTCAGAAGGGATATCACAAGAGTTGGCTACTGCAAACAATATAAAGAGGTAGGCTTTGTAATTACATCCCTCTTTACAAGTAAATGAACCAGAAATCCTCTAAGTTTGAGTGAATTTAGCAACTATGTAAGGGAATTACATACACAGTCATCTCTGTTTTGGTTCTACATTTGAAAATTGTTTCAACCCTCTCATCTCCTCAAAATTCACCAACAAGATGATAGGAGGGTTTAATAGGAGGGAGCCCACCAACACTGTGAGAATCCAACAACACCCCCAAGTGCTTGAAATCTTCATAAGGCATAATTGGATGGGGTTTTTAAAAAAAATTAGAGGGTATGATGATGAGGTGGCTCAAGAATTTTCTCTCTCCCTTACTCCACTCACCATAATCCATGCCACTGTTGTAATAAGGGGCCTCACTATAGATCTCACCCTTGAGCTCATCAGTAGCGTCACCACACTTCCCCTAGGAATCCCATGGAGGAAAGAAGACAAAGGGGATAGCCAGGTTGCCAAAAGAAAATTCTTTTTAGAAGGTGAGGAGTCCACTGAAGACAAAAATGGAGTAAGGAGGGAAAGTCTGCCATATCCATGGAATGAGGTAAGCTACGAATTGATCAAATACATTTCATGTGAGGGTAGGTATAGTGTGGTCTATGGCTATCATTTCAAGATCCTTGAAGAATTGAGGTTTGGAGCAGAAACACCCCCTCACCAAAGGTCCAACATACCATACTTCCTACTTCAATCACTCATAGACTCAAGCATCAAAGTGAAGGAGGGAAATTCCCAACAGTTAGCTCACCATGGGCTAAGTATGATCCTTATAGAAGATGCCCTCCAGAACCTCAAAAATCCTATAACGTGGTCAATTTTTAGAGACATGCTAGCAGAGGATGACATCAAAGCTCTCACTTATGATGTTAGTCCTACTGTCAGTGAAGAGGAAGTAAAACATGAAGAGGAAGACACAAAAGGAGATAAGGATGAGATGGATGAAGAAGGAGATGACATAGAGGAACATGATGAAGATGAAGAAGAAGAGGGAGAAGAAAAGGAGGATGATGAAGAAATAAAGGAGGATGTTAAGGAGGAACCTAATAGAGATGATGAAGATCTACAAGAAGAATAAGACAAGAAGGACATAGAGGAAGAAGGAAATGGAAAAGAGGGGACAAATAACAAGGAGGAGTCACCTAGGGTGTCTCCAGAAGCCATTGAGAGAGAGGTAGCAGCTACCCTCACTTCTCTTAGCACCCCAATCAAGCAAAAAGGAAAAAGGCAGAGGCATACCCCATTATATTTCAAGACAAGAAAAAGCACAAGAATAAGATAGGGGAAACCCCAAGCATCAACCAAAATTCCTATTGTGATTGAAGACTCCCCTACACAAAAAGAGAAAATGCCTTCCCCTAAGTCCCCTATCACCTATGTGAGGAGGCCTACTACTAGATCAACTTCCTGCAAGGGAAAGGAAATCCTACAAGATACACAACAAAATCTACAAGAAGAAAAAATAGTCCTACAGAATACTCTACTGAATCTACAAGAGGCACATAAATTGGAAAGGAAGGTAGGGGAGCAACAAGAAACTAAAGAAGAGGACCCAATGTTATGAGGAATTTTGCATCTACAGATAAATACTAATTCCATAGGTAGGTAGCTATACCTAGAACAACATATTTAAAGTGCTTATCCTTTCTCTATAGACGATAAATAAGACAAAGGGAATCAAAGGACCTACTTGTTCTTTCACTTTCCTTTTGTCTCCTTTGTATGGATCCTATCGCTTCTTCTCGAACTTAACTCGCTCAAAAAGTACCTGCAAGCATAAAAAGAAGACAGAGAACCAATCAAAGAAAGAGATCTATCGACTATAAGTAAATGGAATCAGATACATTCACACATATAAACATCATATATCAAGATAAGCATATGGAAAAATGTGTAAACAACTTTATTAAGTAGAAGGAAGAATTACAACCATGAAGTCTGATCCATTACCACTCTTCTAGCTTGGGTTCCAACCAACATCACATCAATAGCACAACACTCCGACAACATAACAACACTTGCTTATAATCTCAATCTTCACATCAACAATATCTCCTTACAAATTCTCAAAGTCCCGCCCCTGATCACTTAGATGAGTGCTCAAAATATAGGAAAATGGAGGAGGTTTGGTCATAAATGAGGGTATTGAATGGCATTCCAAATTTAGAGTTAGTTTCCATGGATGAAGAGATGGGAGGGTAGGAGGTTACTTAACTCATTCCTTATCCAATTTCAAGCTCATAGGAGATGATAAGTGTGGGAATCTTCTAGATGGCTCCAAAAGATAAGAATGTTCCCAGAACCATATGTTAATTTTGCTCAATCTCGCCTAGCACAGGTCAAAGTGGGCTGGGTGCTCTACATAGAACCTTGACATGGGCCTACCTACACTGAAGCGCACTTACCCCTGTCTAAGGCTGCGCTGGTCCCTCGAGGAGGAAATTATGGAGGCTTCAGGCCAAGAAACGCTCAGGGAAGGAGGCATTCAAAGTGGTGACTTCTCTAGGGCATGTAGCAACTGAATTAGGGTTTGATGAGCCCTAATGGTACTAATCTGAATGATGGGAGCAATGTACCCAAATGGATTTGTAACAGGTACCCCCTAAAGCATGAAGTCGAAAATAATGATGTCGAGTGATATGCTTTATGACGTGATGAGGAGGTTACGAAGTGGTTGGTGACCTGCATCGATTACAATACATTTTATCATGATATTTTGAATTTTTCTCATGAATCGCTGAGGGAAGGCATACCCATGCTCAACATATAAACTTTCATTACAAGTACATAGACAATCGTCTATAGATATAGACCCATGATAGGATGACCATCAATGTAAAGCCATTGTATGGATGATTTGGTACATTTCCTGAAATCACAACCCAGATAGATGAAACTAGATCCAGGGTCTTCTATCTCATTCAATCGTTTTCCCAAGTATGAGTCTAACCATGTGAATATGTGCTCTAAAGTCGAACATGGGAAGACACCATCTGATTACCAGCCAATGATGTACGCCGTTAACAGATGCGAGAGAAATCATCGATAATGACAATGATCCTCAAGGTACTGTAGTACATTCTGCATGGTGTGAATGGATGTTTTGATGTCAAACACCATACAAAGTATTTCGGTCAAAGGCCAGTGATGTCAACCTATTGCTGGAAGCAAGAAACTTGTCATTGATGTATGCAAGCCTCAAGGTACTGGAAGGGGTGTTTCTAAGTCAACTTCTTGGATAATGTGCTGATGTTGACAAGAAGCAACTCGTCGCTGGAGGGCCTTGATGTATCCCACATCAACGACACCAAACGAGTGTAATGATTTTAGAGACAGAATTTGACTGACGACATAAGGTTCAAGAATGGTGGTCATGAAAATGAAGGTTTATGAGTATTGCAAAGGATGAATTTTAATCTGAGTGACTTCTCTTGAACATGTCGACGACACTGAATGGATTGGAAGCATTGACTCAAAACAAAAGTAATGTATGGTATGATAGACCAAGGTATGATGACCATCATGCAGATAACCCAACCCAAATAGTCTCAATGATGAAGTGAAAGTGTCATGTTCAAGAGCGACCTGCTGCCATAAAGTGGTTTACCCCTTTTCCCATTTTCCCTGGTCATTGCTGACCAGTACCTCTTTATTTTTTATCAAGCTTGAGGAGGATAACATATGCTTTTTGTATGTGATGTTTTAACGAGTCTAGCAAAGGTGAAACTCAATCTTGTCATTATGGACAATTTTGTCGCTATTTGATGCTTTAACGAGTCTAACGACAATGATAACTCGGCCCTTTTCATGTTTAGAGAGTTTGAAAAGGGACAAAAATAAAAATCCACAAGTTCTTTTTCATAGATTTGTCTCTCAAGTTCAAAAAAGCATAAAATGATACAAGAGAGAACCTATTGACCATGTTCGGTCAACATATTCTTTTTTGTAAATAATCTATCTCAACCCGAAAAAGGGTTAAACTTATACTAAGTAGATGTCATTTCCAATCTGTTAACGAGCTGAAAAGGACAAGCACTAGACAATCTTTTCATGTTTCGAGAGTCTAAAAAGAGCTTAAAGAGGACTCCAAGGGGGTTCCTTTTTCGATGTTTAACAAAGCTCGAAAAATAGATAAAAGTATGCTCTGTGGTCAAAGTACAATTCATGATCGTGCACATTAAATTCTATAAGTCAGTTGTAAATATGTTCAAAGCAACACCAAATGGATTAAACATACCTATTTCATTGGTAAAAATAGGTAAATACTAAAGTTTACTCATTTAATGTTCATGAAATAAACATAAAAACAAGAATTTACCATGTTAGTTTCACCATTTGATATTTACCATTCAGTTTATGCTTTGACCTTTTTTTTTACCTCGATATTCATCAGCTGATTGCGAGAGATTCTATAGATAATTTCTCGTGCCATCTGAACCAGGTAGGAGATCTACCCCTCCTCTTTCTTTTCATGTCATTCTTTTACTCTTTCATGAAAGTTTTTTTAGGGTTTTAGGGCCCCTGGGGTTTGAATTTTTTGCCCTAGGACCAGTGCTGGCTTGCATGTTGAAATCTACATTGGGGAGCACCCAGATAGAAGGAATTCTACATTACAACATAGTGTCTCCTTGCCTGGGCTACGCTGGGCGAGTTTCACAAACTTGTTTCACCAAATTGACCCAAAATTTCTCTAGTTTTTTGCATGAAAAGGATCCTAACTAAGCTTATGGTTTGATTTCAGGCTTTCATCAAATCAGAATGTCTATTACTTGGTGAGAAAGAGAGCATGAAGAATAAGACATGGTTGCCCTAAATGATCTGGGTACAGTTGAGGCCCTCAAAAACTGTGGGTTGCTCAAATACTTCAAGTTATCTGGAATGAGGCAACAATCAGAACTATTGCAATTCCTAGTTCATGCATGGGATTTGACAAATCAGGGTTTTCACATAAGAGACAAAGTTGACCCTATTGTGATCGATGATGTTTACTTTCTTACAGGGTTGCTGAGATGTGGTGCCCCCATATCTCTTTCAGGTTCTTCCCATGGAGGGGAGACAATGAGGGACTATGTTTGACAATTCTATCGGCCAGGTACATAGCCTAGCAAGGAAGGAAAGATAATAATCAAAGATATCTGTGATTTTCCTTTGAGAACATTCCTTTTCACCATTGCAAAGTTGGCAGGCAGTGTGACACTTCATCTGGCAAACAGATCATATGTGCAATATGATCTTGAGTGTCTTGAGCCAACTTTATTCAACTGGTGTGAGGCAGTAAGTTCTTCACTGAAAGAGAAAATGACAAAGGTAAAGAGTGGTAAGACAAAGAACTTTAGCTATGGATCGCTCTTAATTTCTTTTACCTTAGAAAGAATTACGTTGATGTAACCCCAACATGTAACATTGGGTGTAGCTGGTCCTAGAGATCCACGGATGGAGCGGTGGGTCGAATTGATGGATAGACATGATCATCAGTCATCGATTACATTTTCCACTTCATTCTTCAGTTGGCTCGATTGATAACACATTATCATCGAGGAGCATCCATACTCAAGGATGGAATTTCATGGAGATCCAGAGTTGAGTCTACTAGTGGGCGCTCAATGGAGTGCTATAGGTAAATTGTTTTTGACCAAAATGTTTTTTGATTTTCAAGTTTCTACATGTTTTTGTGTTTTGATGTTCCAAGAATAAACTAAAATCATTCTCACGCATGTAGTTGTGGGTACTATTTGACTTATGAGGCACCAACAGGAGGCAGGTGGGCCAGCGCGGAGAAATTTTTGGAGAGCAGTTCTCTAGGATTTGGATTTGGCTGAGACACTGGCAGAGTTGCAGGATCATGTAGAGGGATTGACCCTTGGTATTTCAGATGTCCAGATCGAGGAGTTACCTATGAGGCTGCAACGCCATACTATTGGTGTTCTAGGCCGTTGGATGCGTCTCTTGTGCATGATAGCTTAGGCTATGACCTGTTATCATGAGCATCACTAGGTCTACTTAGGATGTTTTTTGCATGCATTTTGAGTTTTTAAGTCAGATGACCAAACATGTCTTGGACACAAAATTTGTAAAAACTTTTAAAAATATATCTATTTTTACTTTTAGAGTTTATATATATATATATATATATATATATATATATATATATATATATATATATATATATATATATATATATATATATATATATGGTTATGTGCAATCCTCTTCAACTAATGATGTGAATTTAAAATTTAATTTTACATGTGTCGCAAATGTCTATTTAACACAGTTTTCTAATGAGATGGTTAATGTGTTAAATTTTATGGAAATATGTTGATATTGAATGTACTCAAAATGTCTTTCCAAAATACGAGCTCTAAGGAACATATGAAGAATTGTTGGGTTTCGAACGGTATAAACATTTGTTAGTTGCAGTATGACGAGTTGTGAGTCCAGCCTAACAATGATTCGGGAAATTCCAAGTGAAATGGCATTAGAGAGAAGTTCTATCAACGCGCTATACTTAGCGATATTGTTTATCGATCGACCTATACAAATCCCTTGAAAACCCACCAACTCGCCACTTGGAGCGAAAATAGCCCATGCTGCAGAAGATAGGTTCTGCGTACTACGACTAGCACCATCAGCGTAACCAACAAATGGTTCCAAAGGTTCTGACATTTGCAACAAATGCAATGTACATTACTCAACCACATAAAAAATCTAAAAGACACACTGACACACACACATGCAATTAAAGCATATATACAATGATTTTTACTACACTCAATTAAGCATAGTAACATTTGAGATACAACCCATTTTGGCACTGTGACAATGGAATTCCATCATAATCCACCAAATCGTAGGCAGCTTTTGCCAAAACACGCTTGAAAATATAAGGACCCATCTAAAGCAGTTCAAAATTTCCTACTCCTTGTTTATCAGCTTCCAGATCGTAAAGCAAGACTAGGTCTCCCTATGAGAAAACGTGAGGCTTGACATTTATGTCATATTGCACCTTGATTCGTTTCTTACGCACCTCGTTAGCCAATGTGGCTTCATGACGAGTTTCATCCAAATGGATAAGTTCCAAGAAACACGGTTCTTCTTTAGAAGTGTCGGGTAACAGGTCAATCGTGAGTTTGAGAGATGAAATTTCACATTGTATCGGCAAGATTGCCCCTAGACCATACACCAATTGAAAGGGTGTGAATCCACTTTCATTTCTCACCGAGGTTTGATATGCCCACAAGGCAGAGTAAAAGATTAAATTCTAGTTCCATTTATGAACCCCTATCATTCTTTGAAGCATTCACTTTAGGACTTCATTGATGGCCTCAAATTTTCCATTCGCTTGTGGATAATAAGGAGTAGAACTATCATGTGAGAGTCCTAAATTGATAGTTAACTCAGCCATCATGTGATTGTGAAAATGAAACCCATGATCTGTAACTATAGCCTGTGGTACACCAAACCGAGAAACCACATGGTTGAAAAAGAAAAGAGCAGCCATCTCGCCACTGCTGTTTAATGTTGGCATCACCTTAGCCATTTTGTGAAATAGTCAATGATGACTATAATGTACCCATGCCCCCCAACTGAGTTGGGGTTACATGTCATGAAGTCAATACCCCATTTGGCGAATGGTCCAACAACGACAACATGATGCAATGGTGTAGGTGGTAATCTAGCTTTACAGTCATAGATCTGGCATGCGTGACAACTTCTGACAGCAATTATGCAATCTTTGAATATGGAAGGCCAGAAGTAACTAGCATGAAGAATTCTTTACGCGGTAGCATAACCAGATAAGTGTCCACCACAAGCACCTGAATGGAAATCATTCAAAACTTTCTCAGCTTCCTCATGAGTGAGGCACCTTCGTAAAATCATATCGATACCATGATGATAAAGAGTGTCGCCAATGATCAGATAATCTTTGGCTTGGTATCAGATACATTGCTGTTGTGAGCGAGAGGTATCTGGCCGAAAAGTTTGGGTCTAGAGATAAATCAGTATATCTCCATACCACGTGTCAGATGGCGAAATCAGGAACAAAGACTCATCCATAATTGATGGTTCTGATGTTGAATCAATGGTATTCGAGGGAATATCGGAAAGAAGTTTGGCGAAGACTAGATATTTCTTTAATTTGGATTTGATGAATTCCAAATCAAACTCCTGCAAAATGACAATCCATTTTGAATATTTCCCCCCCATCAATTTACATGACAAAATATATGTCATAGGGTTGCAATTCGAAATGACAGTGGTCTTTTGGAGCAGGATGTAGTGGCGAACTCTCCGTACAACTTGAACAATAGCCATAGCCAACTTTTCGACGTAAGAGTACTTAACTTCTATATCATTGAGATTGTGGCTCAAATAATATGTCGGATGTTCAATCCCATATTCTTCTTGGACTAAAACCATTCCAATGGTTGTATCTGCAACGACGAGATACATGAAGTAGTCGTTTTGATAATTCAGGGAATACATTAATGAGGCTCTAATCAAGGTATCTTTAAGAGCATCAAAAGAAGCTTTCGCAACCTAGTCCCAATGGAAGGGTATCCCATTTTTCAATAAACGAGTAAATCCTTTAGCCATTTTAGCATAATTGGGAATGAACCTCCTCAGAAAGTTAGCCTTCCCTTGGAGTCTCTGTAACTGTAGTAGATTTGAAGGTGGAGGCAAATCAAGAATTGCCTGAACCTTAAGTGGATCAAGTCGAATTCCCTCCTTAGACACTACGAATCCAAGAAAATGACCAGAACCAACACAAAACACACATTTGTGTGGATTGAGTCGTATTTTATAGTGTTGGCACCGTAAAAATATAGCTCTCAAATGCTGCAGGTGATCAGTTCGCTTTCGTGAATGAGAAAGTAAATCATCAAGGTATGGTTAAACAATATGTTTTATGTCATGGAAGGCATAATTCATTGCCCTCTAAAATGTTTCCCCTGCGTTCTTCAAGCCAAATAGGAGTTTCCTATAAGCGAATGTACCACATGGGTAAATAAAATTAGTTTTAGATCGGTCCTCTGGGAGGATATTGATCTGATTATAGTCAGAAAAACCATCCATAAATGAGAATATTTCACATTCGGCACATTCATCAAATAATATATCATTGAGATTGTGGCTCAAATATAATATTGGATGTTCAATCCCATCTTATTCTTGGACAAAACCATTCCAATGGTTGTATCTGCAACGACGAGATACATGAAGTAGTCGTTTTGATAATTCGGGGAATACATTAATGAGGCTCTAATCAAGGTATCTTTAAGAGCATCAAAGGAAGCTTGCACAAACTGGTCCTAATGGAAGGGTATCCCCTTTTTCAATAAACGAGTAAATCCTTTAGCCATTTTAGCATAATTGGGAATGAACCTCCTCAGAAAGTTAGCCTTCCCTTGGAGTTTCTGTAACTGTAGTAGAGTGGAAGGTGGAGGCAAGTCAAGAATTTCCTGAACCTTAAGTGGATCAAGTCAAATTCCCTCAGACACTGCGAATCCAAGCAAATGACCAGAACCAACACAAAACACACATTTGTGTGGATTGAGTCGTATTTTGTAGTGTCGGCACCGTAAAAATATAGCTCTCAAATGCTATGGGTGATCAATCCACTTTCGTGAATGAGCAAGTAAATCATCAAGGTATGGTTGAAAAATATGTTTTATGTCATGGAAGGCATAATTCATTGCCCTCTGAAATGTTTCCCCTATGTTATTCAAACCAAACAGAAGTTTCTTATAAGCGAATGTACCCCATGGGCAAATAAAATCAGTTTTAGATCGGTCCTTTGGGACGATATTGATCTGATTATAGCCGAAAAAACCATCCATAAATGAGAATATTTCACATCCGGCACATTCATCAGATAATATATCATTGAGATTGTGGCTCAAACAGTATATCGGATGTTCAATCCCATCTTCTTCTTGGACTAAAAGCATTCGAATGGTTGTATCTACAACGACGAGATATATGAAGTACTCGTTTTGATAATTCGGGGAATACATTAATGAGGCTCTAATAAAAGTATCTTTAAGAGCATCAAAGGAAGCTTGCGTAACCTGGTCCCAATGGAAGGGTATCCCCTTTTTCAATAAACGAGTAAATCCTTTAGCCATTTCAGCATAATTGGGAATGAACATCCTCAAAAAGTTAGCCTTCCCTTGGAGTCTCTGTAACTGTAGTAGATTGAAAGGTGGAGGAAAGTCAAGAATTTACTGAACATTAAATGGATCAAGTTGAATTCCCTCCTTAGACACTAAAAATCCAAGCAAATGACCAGAAGCAACACAAAACACACATTTGTGTGGATTGAGTCATATTTTGTAGTGTCGGCACCGTAAAAATATAGCTCTCAAATGCTACAGGTGATCAGTCCACTTTTGTGAATGAGCAAGTAAATCATCAAGGTATGGTTGAACAATATGTTTTATGTCATGGAAGGCATAATTCATCACCCTTTGAAATGTTTCCCCCGCTTTCTTCAAACCAAACAGGAGTTTCCTATAAGCAAATGTACCCCATGGGCAAATAAAATTAGTTTTAGATCAGTGCTCTGGGAGGATATTGATCTGATTATAGCCGAAAAATCCATCCATAAATGAGAATATTTCGCATCCGGCACATTCATCAGTAATCTGGTCGATAAAGGGAGTAGGATAATTGTCTTTTGGACAAGCTTGATTAACATCCCTATAATCAACACACACTCGTATTGTCCCTTGTTTCTTCATGACATGAACAATATTGGAAACCCAATCAGTAAGAGGAACAAGGTAAATGAAAGAGCTTGAAATTTTTTTTCAACTTCTATTTTAATAGCAACAACCGTCTTTGGATGAATAGGATGGAGGCACTGTCACACTGGTTTGACATCAGGATACATTTTGATTTCATGTTCAACTATACTAGAGTCAATTCCTGGCATCTCCTCGTATGACCATGAAAATATATCTTGAAATTCACGAAAGAGAGCACGGTAAATATCAATTTCTATGGAGAAAAAGATTTGCCAACATGAATGTTTTCTACAACGTTAGGTTTGGTTGAAATATTGATAGAAATAGTTTCTTCGATATTTGACAGGTTTCGATCGGAATCTACTGTATCTATGAAAACAAAATTTGAAAGAAAATCGATAACTGAAGGGTGATTAAGTTCATTTGAATAATATTCTATGTGATCTGGAAGATGGGAATGATGATGATAATCTTCCCATGGTTCTCCTTCCATCATCATTGATTGGATGATTCCTTCATCAATAGAAAATATACGTGAAAAAGGATCGGAGGAAGTACCATATTATAATGAACGATCTACCCATACAATTAACAAAAATGGATTTTGATTTGCCACACAAGCCAGAAAGATTGATTGCTATGCTAGCTCAATAGGGCTTAGTGACATGATTTCATTACTGCTATCAACTTCAAGACTATTGGTAATGTTCCTTAAGTTAGATGAAGTGGAAGATATCATGTTGAAAGTCTCAACTTTTGCCACTTCTGCCAAATTTGATGGTGGTGGTAGTGAGAAAGTACCGATTAGGGAAGGATCTTTAAAGAGACCTACACCAATGTTTTGAAGAGATAGCCGGGGTCCGTGTACCAACGAAATTATTCCAGTAGCCTGTGAACTAGAGCGAAGAAGGCGAGTTGGTCAATAATTGTGATTCCACCTTTATGAGGGAACGCAATTGTATGAAAGTAAGTTGAAACCACAACAGCCATATCATAAACCCACGATCTTCCTAGTAAAATGCTATAATCAAGGGGTCCGTCAACAACCTCAACTTCAACAGTTACTGTTTTTCCTCCTAGTTCAATTTGCAGATTACTCAATATTCCACAAGGCGTATATGTGCATTCATCAAAAGATTCTAACGTTGTTGGTGAACATGACAAAGGCGGTGAGCCAAGTGCTTTCTAGCAATTCATAGAAATAATACAAGTAGATGCCCCCTCATCAAAATGGTTCAATGAACAAGTTTATTCAAGGCATTTACTTGAATCAAGAATGCTAATTGCATTGGTAACTATGGATATAAATCGCATGGTTGAAAACCACAATATTGGAATCAGTTGGATTGATTCCACCAATTGCTGACAACAAAGCCTGGTTTTGGAAGGGACAGTTCTGAAGCACCTCGAGCATTGACATAGCAGAAGGTGACTAAGCCAAATCTTCTACTATGTTATAATTCTGTGCAACTCGCACTCGAGGGTTAAATGTTGATTTATGTACAACTCCCTGACGCAGTTTTATTGTTAACTCTTGTGCAATAGGTGGTGGAATAGGATCAGTCGAAGTCAAAGTCGAAGAGTTAGGTTGATCAACCTATTTATTCGACGACAACGGTTGATTTCCATAATATTTAATTCGTGTTGACACCAAAACTTCAATTTTAGGCTTAGAGGCGGATTGCATAAGCACTTGGGAAGTGGAAGCATGGTCTGTAGCAACCATATTTGTCTTTGGTTTTGGAAAAGGATCAGTCAATACCGTGGATGTATTAGAAGTCTTGAGAATCTTTGAGACTTTGGAGAAGTGAGGGAAATCTTGTGTAAAATGCTCATCGTTACAGATCAAACACGGGTAACGAGGTTTCCTAGCTGAAGGATAGGAATCAGATGATTTATCTTGAGGGGAGTTATTTTATTTCTTCTTGTTTTTCCCATTCTTCTTACTTCCTGGTTGCTTTTCATTCTTACCCTTGTCAGATGACACGACATTGATTTCGGAAGTAAGATTTTTATCAGGTGCATTTGTAGTAGTTTGATTGGAAATGGAAAGTTTTTGACCAGATGGTCTACTTGTCATTTGTGTGCTCTAAGAACCAATGAAATCGTCACCGGCATGAGAGTCCTTACTCGATGGTGGAGGAGGAACAGTGAAAGATGGTTGGGGTGCATTCAGGATCTTGTCGTAGAGCATGCCAGACTGTGTATAAATAAAGTCCAAATATTGGGCATGAGCAATTAATTTCTCTTCAATGACAACTCCACCTTTCGCCACATCCTTGGTGATAGATAGCAGCAAGGATTTTATAAACCACTCAGCCAGAAGCTGATCAAGAGCATAAGTTTTAACCATTCGACGATGACGATGACACTCATGGATATGATCAAAGATATGAGTAGCAATAGTATGTTTAAAGTTGGTTAATAGTTCCATTCCAGTCTCATATTGTATGGGTAACTAGAAGTGGGTTAAAAACATGGTAGCTAAAGTAGTGAAGTTATCAAAATAAGCTCATGGTAACTCAACATACCACTTCGTAGCCAGACCAGTAAAAGTTCTCTGGAAAATACGTAGTCTTACAGAATCCTCATTCAAGGAGTTTAATGAACACCATAAATGAAAAGCCATGACATGGTTGGATGAGTCTTCTCTAGGGTTTCCATTGAATTTCGAAATATTGTAAGGTAACTTATGAGGAATCACTAGCCACCAAGGTGCATAATGAATTGGGTCATTAGTGAGCTGGTTTAGATCTGGTAATTCGAGTGTCGCAACAAAAGGCAACTGTCTATTGAGGTCAGGTTGAGCATATCCAGGGTAAGATGGGATTTCCTGGGTAATAGGCCTTTGCATACCAGCCTAAGGCATCTACTATTGGTAACCTTGATAAGGGTAAGTTTTTTGAGCAAATCCAGCATAAGGTTGTTGTTAAGCATCGGGATACATTTGCTATTGTCCAATCCCAGCATAGGCTTGCTGACTACGACCTGGATAAACTTGTTGCTGACCAAACCCAACATAAGCTTGTTGTCCAAGTCCATGTTGAGGTTGGTATTGCTGGAATTTTTTCTGTTGATATTGGGGCTGCCAAGGCTGTTGAATCAACTATTGTTGTTGTTGGTACAATGGTTGTTGATTTAACGGTTGTTGTTGCCCAATAATGTAAGGTTGACTAGGTTGTGAATACACTAAACTAGTGTAAGTCTGAGTCATTCCAGCAAAAGGTAAACTAGATTGAAGTTGTTGGACTCGAGACACAAGTGGTTGTTGTAAAAATTCATGAGAAGGCTGGATCTATATACCTAAAACTTGGGGGTCTGAGGTTGAAGGGCCAGCTTGCATAGGTTGAGATACAACAATCTGAGCTTGTGACTGCGGTATAGCTGTAACTACAGGTGTTGTAGGTATGGATGAGATAGATTGCATAGTTTGTGATGGATACACAAGCCTAGGTTGAATGGGCATGGTTGGATGCCACTAACAGATAGTCATTCTAGGCTGACCTAAAGACGATGACATACAGACATATGGTTTCCCCCCTGAAAATGGAGGATAAGGAGAATGTGCATATTGTTCTCCGTATGGGGTAGTCCAGTGTAAAGCGGATACCTAGGATGGTAACTAGATGAACCAACTTGATATGAACTTGATGGGTCTAGCTGTTCGGTATCTGTTAATGAAGAACTAGATAAAATTCCAGTAGAGGACAATGGTGAACACCAAGGGCTAGAAGAAACACCTGAGTGGGTTCCCGATAAAGATTGGTAACTCGATGGAACAGATGGAACACCATACAAGTGTGACTCAGGTGTCGTAGTAAACATCAAAGAGGTTGCGACAAAAGATTCTGCCATCACCGTAACAGATGGTATGGTTTGGGATGTTGACTCTGCCATAGTCAAATGTCCAAATAAGTTTCCTAAGGAATCAACGGGTGTCTGAAAGTAATCAGGATCAAAAGGAGTAGTGAAATGAGGAGTATGAGGATATAGATAAAGACTAGTTCCAAAGTGGAATGGAGTTTTGGGTGATTCTACCTCAGGTTCCTCTTCTATTTTTTGAGAATGCAACAAGATGAAGGAGCTTAGTGGAAAGGAGTCGCCTTCACTAAGTGGGCCCACAAGCAAATTGTGGCGCAAAGTCTATTTTTAGACTATGTCTATTTTTAGACACATGGATCATGGTCTATGAGTTGCATGATGATGTTTATGGATGATTGGTCATGTTGGGAAAAGTAGATGGACTTCTATTTTTGGTTCACAACAGAGTGATCCGAGTCTATTTTTAGATTGCCAGGCTAAAAATAGAAAAGTCAAATATTATTGTCTCATAATAATATTTAGACTATAAACATTATCTTATCCTCTTGGAGCATTTCAATTTGAGCTACAGATGTGGTACATGCAGCTGTCAAAAGGAAATACGCTTTCTTTGTGGGTCAGTTGAGCTATTGCATGCAGGACTTCAGTTAGAACTCAAGCAGTTGAGTTTGGTGGAGTTGGATGTGGAGTTGATGGAGTTGTGTTCAGTTTGACTTGGTTGAACTAGTTGTAATTAGTCTAACTGCAAATATACTAGTGATGAGTTGTGTGAATTAATTATTAACTCATAAAGCAACTAAAGAATACATCAGTTAACTCAGTTGCATGTCAGTGCATGTACAGTTCAGTGGAGACAGGTGTTAGAGGTTGAGATTGCTATCAGTTGTGACTATAGTTGTGCATGAGATCTTGCACAATCAATGGGATTGAGTTATGCCAATGAGTATTGCACAGTGTGGGCCAATACCAAGGAATTATAGCCTGTGCTCATGTGATTTTAAGTGTAGGTGATTCTCTTGCAGCATTGTGCAGTGGAGGCAGGCAAAGAAGCGGAGGAGATTTGAACCTGTGACTTGTTCGGATATGAGCTAGTTTTGTGTGTAACAGGTGGAGATAGTACTAAGTACTTGTGAGGAGTATTGTACTATGTATTGTTACATGTTCTCAATCATTATAATATACAGATAGTGTGGGGTTTTGAGCTGTATGCTTTCCCTGGGTTACATACTGTGTTATTGTGTGCATGCGATTAATGTTTCATTGTTTTTGATGCTGCTAAATTGATGATCAACGTAGAGGAGATTATGTATTGTGCATGTATTCCACAATAGTGTATAATCGGGATAATCTCTGCGAATAAGTGTCATATTTTTCAAAATTTCTACATGGTATCAAAGCTGTTGATCATCAGATCTATTATTCAGAAAGTGTTTACATCTTATTTCTTCAGGCAAAGTCTGTAATCGGGCTAGGTAGCCTCTGGATTCATCCTTCCTTTGGAAGGTGAGATATCCGGTAAAAGCCCATACAATCAATCTCTATATGAGAAATAATTTGTTCTCACGAATTCTAGATCAGAGGCGGTTGAGGTTGGAGCTGGTGGAATTCGAATTTGTAGTAGTGTTTTCTTGGTATCAACGTGGCAATTTCTTTCAACAGATTACGATTGGAGTATGCTCTTGAGGGCAACTCGAACTATATTGCATGGAAGGATAGGATGGAGGTGGTGTTGGATGATAATGGGCTGAAGGAGTTCATAGAGGCTGAGGTCCCAAAGCCTACTGATATTGCGCAAGTTGATGCTTGGCAAAATAAGACAACAAAGTGTCGAAGGATTCTGTTGGAGGGTGTGAAGGATCACATTATGTCCAGCCTGCATGGAAAGGCTTCTCCATACTTGATGTGGAAAGTGTTGACAGATCTATTCCAAAGCAAGAGTGATCAGAGGAAGCTGGTGCTCAAGGATAAACTCAGAAACATCAAATGTGAGAAGGGAGACAGTATGCCCAAGCATCTCACGAAGTTCACTCAGTGTTGGGATGAGCTAGGAAGTGTGGGGGTGACTGTCGATGATGAGGACTTGGTGAGCTTGCCTCTCCTTGGTCTTCCGAAGAGTTGGAATTCCTATCAGGACTCTATCAATGGTCGGGAGAAATTGCCAGGATGGGAGAGACTTTGGTCAAATCTTGTGCAGGAGGAGATTAGGCAGAATAACAGGGACGAATCTTCATCAAAGGGACCTGATGAAGAAAATTGTGCTTTGGCTGCCAAAGCAAAGAAGGGGAAGAGCAAGAAAGCTTCTCAGTCTGGTGCGAAAGGTAAGAAGCAGGACATGTCCAAGGTGAAGTGCTTTCACTGTCACCAGCACGGACACTATGCCACTAATTGTCCGCAGAAGAAGAAGAACAAGCAAGCTGCTAGATCTGCAGTAGGAGAGGCTCTAGCCTCGCAGTTTGAGCTTGATTTTTCATTGATCGCATGCTTGGTTTCAAGTGTGATGGGATCGGTGTGGTTCTTGGATAGTGGTGCGTCTTTTCACATGACAGGAGATCGAGATTTGTTTTTTGATCTGGAGGACAAAGATCTTGGAGTGCACATCGAGATGGGCGATGATGGTAGATACAGTGCGACCGGTATCGGTACCATTTCCTTTGAGAGGGAGTCTAGTAAACCCTTCGTATTGAAGGAAGTGATGCATGTTCTAGGATTGAAGAAGAATCTTATCTCTGTGGTGATGTTAGAAGACAAGGGATATGATGTTGTTTTCAGCGAGGGAAAGGCTTTCATGCATAGCAAGACAACTAGAGAAACCCAAAAGATAGGGGTTCGAGTGAGGAACCTTTATCAGTGGCATGTAGATGGCTGCGCAGCAATGGCATGCAAGGCAGAAGGATTGGTGAGCCAGGATGATGGCGAGCTATGGCACAGGACATTGGGTCACCTTCACCATGGAGCCTTGAAGATACTACAACAGATCACTACAAGGATTCCTAAATGCACTCTTGCGCAGTCAGATCTGTGTAAGGGGTGTACTTTGGGAAAGTTTGTGAAAGCCACCTTTCACAAGAAGGATAGTCGCACCACGACGATCCTTGAGAGAATTCACATAGATGTGTGTGGACCTTTCTTAGTAGCTTCGACAGCAAAGCACAGGTATTATGTGATCTTTGTTGATGATTTATCTCGTAAGTGCTGGATCTTCTTCATGCAGAAGAAGAGCGAGACATACTCAAAGTTCTGTGAGTTCAAAGCACTGGTCGAGAAGGAGTCAGGGAAGAAGGTGAAGGCTCTTAGGAGCGATAATGGTGGTGATCACATCTGTGATGAGTTCAAGGATTTCTGTAAAGCAAAAGGGATTTGAAGAGAGTTCATAGCTCCCCATAACCCACAGAAAAATGGGGTTGCTAAGCAGAAGAACAGAACGATCGTGGGTGCTGCACAAGCGATGTTGCATGATCAGGGCCTACCCCTTCACTTTTGGGTGGAAGCATGCAATACTACAGTATATGTGCAGAACCATTGTCCTCATAGGATACTTGGCATGAGGACACCCGAGGAGGCTTATTCTGGTAAGAAGCCTGGTCTTTCTCATTTGAGGATTTTTGGTGCTAACGTTTACATGCATGTGACGAAGGATGCCAGGAAGAAGTTGGAGCCGACCATAGAGGTTGGGATATTTTTGGGATACACTAATACGCCCCACAACTATCATGTGTATTTGCCAAACAGTGGCAAGATTGTTGTACTACAGGATATAAAATTTCAGGAGGAGAAAGCCATGAAGTGTTCACTTGAGAGGGAGCCACACTTGCATGCATATGAGGAGCTATTAGTTCCTAAAGATGAGATTTAGGATGTGGATCAGCCACAGGACGAAGTTCATGGAGTGGAAGAGACCACTCATGCAGCACCAACCATCAAAGGGCGAAAGCGCTTGACAGAAGCTGAGCGACTGGCTCAAGATGCAGAGAAAGTTGTAGGACCACCTACAACCCAACACAAGCATAGATAGTCACTTGATCAGTACACTGGATACATGGCTCTTGTGAGAAAATGTGTTGTGACTGAGCCATCCTCTTTCAAGGAAGCTGTGGAGGATCCCACATGGGTAGATGCCATGGTGGAAGAGTATGATTCGATTGTCAGAAACAGTGCATGGGAGATTGTTCCTAGACCGGAAGGGAAATCAGTGGTGGGTTTGAGATGGATCTACAAAGTTAAGCAGGTAGCTGACGGGAGTGTGGAGAAGTACAAGGCAAGATTTGTTTCCCGAGGCTTTTCACAAATAGAGGGGATCGATTATGAGGAGACCTTTGCACCTGTCGCAAGGTATTCTTCCATATAGACGATTCTTGCTGTCTTAGCGCAGATGGGGTGGCACATTCATCAGATGGATGTGAAGACTGCGTTCCTCAACAGAGTTATTGAGGAGGAGGTGTACATTGAGCAGCCCGAAGGTTTCGAGATCTTCAGCAGCGAGTCGCATGTGTGTAGGATCAAGAGAGCGCTGTATGGGTTGAAACAAGCACCAAGTGCTTGGTACACATGGATAGACAACTATTTCACCGGACTTGGATTCTCCAAGAGTGAGGCCAATCCTAACCTATACCAGATTGTGGTGGAGGGTAAGTTGCTTATCATTGTACTTTATGTAGATGATTTGATTCTAACGGGTGATGAGTTGTTGATACTTTCATGCAAGGATGATCTTGCTAAGGAGTTTGAGATGAAGGACTTGGGCCTCCTTCATTATTTCCTGTGATTGGAAATTTGGCAGCGTAGTGATGGACTATTTGTTTCTTAGGGTAAGTATGCTCGAGAGATACTGGAGAAGTTCAACTTGCATGGCTGCAAGCTTGTTGATACTCCTCTTGTTGGAGGTTGGAGGAAGGAGGATGCCACTTCAGAAGAAGAAGTGGATGCCACTGTTTATCGACAGTTGGTGGGGTCACTTATGTATCTGGTCAATACATGACCTGATATAAGCTATGCTATTAAATAGCTTTCACAAGCCATGGTTAAGCCAACCAAGCTCTTCTGGAAGGCAGGCAAGCATGTATTGCGTTATTTGAGAGGTACATCAGGATATGGATTGTGGTATAGACTGGAGGATGAGGTGAAGCTATGTGGCTTCACGGATGCAGATTGGGCAGGGAGCCCAATGGAAAGAAAGAGCACATTAGGAGGGCTCTTCAGTATCGGGTCAACAACTGTTTCTTGGTACAGCAGGAAGCAAAGATCCGTGGCACTCAGTTTAGCAGAGGCCGAGTATATGGCAGAAAGTTTGGCTACATGCGAGGCTATATGGATGAGGAAGATCCTGGTCAGGTTGTTTGGTTCTTACTTGGAGCCTACTGTGAATTAATGTGATAACCAGATTGCATTAAACTCTTGGCTAATCCTGTATTTCATGATAGATCTAAGCACATTGACATCAGGTACCATCATATCAAAGATTGTGTGCAGCGGAGAATCATGTTACTTTCATACATTCCAACGGAGGATCAGGATGCTGATATCTTGACGAAGGCGCTCACCAGGAGAAAATTCGAATACCACCGAGGCAGGATAGGGGTTTCTGATAAGCCATATCTTGTTGAGAGGGAGTGTTGAGAATGAAACAAGATGAAGGAGCTTAGTGGAAAGGAGTCACTTTCACTAAGTGGGCCCACAGGAAAATTATGGCGCAAAGTCTATTTTTAGACTATGTCTATTTTTAGACATATGGATCATGGTCTATGAGTTGTAGGATGTTGTTTATGGATGATTGGTCATGTTGGAAAAATATATGGACTTCTATTTTTGGTTCACAGCGGAGTGATCCGAGACAATTTTTAGACTGCCAGGCTAAAAATAGAAAAGTCAAATATTATTGTCTCATAATAATATTTAGACTATAAACACTATCTTATCCTCTTCGAGCACTTCAGTTTGAGCTACAGATGTGGCACATGCAGCTGTCAGAAGGAAATACGCTTTCTTTGTGGGTCAGTTGAGCTATTGCATGCAGGACTTCAGTTAGAACTCAAGCAGTTGAGTTTGGTGGAGTTGGATGTGGAATTGATGGAGTTGTGTTCAGTTTGACTTAGTTGAACTAGTTGTAATTAGTATAACTGCAAATAGACTAGTGATGAGTTGTGTGAATTAATTATTAACTCATAAAGCAACTAAAGAATACATCAGTTAACTCAGTTGCATGTCAGTGCATGTACAGTTCAGTGGAGACAGGTGTTATAGGTTGAGATTGCTATCAGTTGTGACTATAGTTGTGCATGAGATCTTGCACAATCAATGGGATTGAGTTATGCCAATGAGTATTGCGCAGTGTGAGCCAATACCAAGGAATTATAGCCTGTGCTCACGTGATTTTCAGTGTGTGTGATTCTCTTGCAGCATTGTGCAGTGGAGGTAGGCAAAGCAGCGGAGGAGATTTGAACCCGTGACTTGTTCGGATTTGAGCTAGTTTTGTGTGTAACAGGAGGAGATAGTACTGAGTACTTGTGAGGAGTATTGTACTATGTATTGTTACATGTTCTCAATCATTATAATATATAGATAGTGTGGGGTTTTCAGCTGTATGCTTTCCCCGGGTTACATATTGTGTTAATGTGTGCATGTGATTGATGTTTCATTGTTTTTGATGCTGCTAAATTGATGGTCAACGTAGAGGAGATTATGTATTGTGCATGTATTCCACACTAGTGTATAATCGGGATAATCTCTGTGAATAAGTGTCATATTATTCAAAATTTCTATACTATTGAAATCAAACTAGGTGGAATAATTTCAGAGTCTGGTCCGTAATAAATTTTTGGTATTTGTTGCTAAGGTAAAGAGGAAGTCTCAAAAGTTACAGATGTCTGAGGATGTACCAGTCGATATTCTTCTAGTAAGGTAACAACTTCTGATTGTTCAAACTCAAGATCCAAATGTTCTGGTAAAAGAACAAGTTCAAGTTAGGCTTCATGTAAAACTTCTGGTTCAGAAGTAAATTCTGATTAAACTGTGATGGGTTTAGGATCCACTTCCATTTGAACAAATTCAGGTTTAGAAGTAATTTCTTGTTGAACAACTTCGGATTGAGAATCAACTCGTTGTTGAACAACTTGGGTTACTGTTTCACTAGATCCAGTTCTAGTTTCCTCAGGTAAATGTGGAGATTCCACTTAAGTAACAAATGTACCAATAACCACAAGAGTAACCGGGGTCACAGTACTTACCAATATAGGTGTTTTTGGTAATTCAGATGAAGAACCAAAGGCTTGTGAAAAACTAGATCCAGTTAAACGAGATCGCTTCGACGGGATAAGTGTAGCTTCAAGTGGTAAAGGTGGTTTACTCACTGCTCTTGCAAACGATTGGGCAAGGGTTGATTTTCCTCCACGATTTCTAATTGATTTTATTACAAAAAAGAAATAAACAAAAAGGGGTAAGCTAGGAAAAAAGGTTTACCAAGCAACTGTGAACTGCAGAATACCTCTTGGCGAACCAAGAAGTATGGGTAGGAAATCTCCCCGAATGCTGTGTTCGATGTATCACAGTGTACAAGGAGGTCAACTGGGTTACCTAAGGATGGATAGAAACCAAGTGTTGTCCTCCCATAAATACCCAAAAGTACGGGAGGCCCAATCCTTATTAGCGCTGTCTAATGCGAAACTGCACAGTGAGAGCATTCCCATATACTTTACGTACTGTAATAGCGCCCTATATACCCAAAGGTACGTGGAAGAGCTACGATATACTCACGTATGTGGAATGAGGTATCACACTCGGAATGTATCGCAAACAAGCTAGCAACAACTGCTATGTTTTACGATGCCAAAACACGTCTCTAGCCTAGAACCTCTAAATGTTTTGCGTTAGGTGACAATGATCCATTAGGTTAATTGATGTTAATTTTAAGTTGATCTTGATTAATAATTTTCCTTTCAAGGTTCACCACGTGATGTATTTTCAATTCCTAGAATGAAACTAATATGATAAGTATGCTTTTCATTCAATTTTGACAATGAAAACCTTAGCTAGTAGGGATAGAGCATTAGATTCTTGTTATCAAAGAACAAAGAACACATCTAATGCAATTTCCCTCAACTATTCCTATGAGCACACACAAACTCTTTTAATGCACAATGAAAGTTTTTATTTTCAATTCCCTTAATGTTGTGATGAATAAAAGGAAACTAATGCACATACAATCAATCAATCTTTTTGCAAGAACGAAGACTTTACAACAGTTCCGTTTTGAAAGAAAATAAGACTTTTACGACACTTTATTTTGAACAAAGATTAATCGACTATAAAATAACTTTGACAATGAATTGATAGTGATAAATAAATCATTTAAGAAACACTAAACAATCAAAGGCAAAGTAGGGCTGGCAAAGGAAACACAAATTGATTTCAAAGGCACAAGCATCATTGACCTTTCAACAAGTAGAAACATAAGGAAATTTGGCAAAAAATCAACTCAAAAGAGGCAATTTTTGTCCTAAGGAGGATCAACGCAGCCTTGAATGGGAGATAGTGCACTTCAGAGCATTGTCCTCAAGCCAAGGGTGCTCTACAATGCTCTGTCTCTAGACCAAACTTGTGCTGGTGCTACAGAGGCCATCCTAGGGGCTTACAAGCACAATTTTCACCAAAAAACACTTCAAAAGGCTAAAAGAAGATCAATGGAAGCAAGTAAGGTCTACTAGAGTGTACTAGGATGAAGGTAAACTACCCGGAATGATGATTATTCCCTAGTGGAGTCACCAATTTGTTATGAGGAATTTTGCATCTATGGATAAATACTAATTCCCTAGGTAGGTAGAGATACCTAGAACAACAGATTTAAAGCACTTATCCATTCTCTATAGATGATAAATAAGACAAAGGGAATCAAATGACCTACTTTTTCTTTTGCTTTCATTTTGTCTCCTTTGTATGGCTCCCGTCACTCCTTCTCAAACTTAACTTGCTCAAAAAGTACCTGCAAGCATAAACAGAAGAAAAAGAACCAATCAAAGCAAGATATCTCTCGACTATAAGTAAATGGAATCAGATACATTCGCACATATAAACATCATATATCAAGGTAAGCATATGAAAAAAGGTGTAAAAAATTTTATTAAGTAGAAGGAATAATTACAACCATGAAGTCCGATCCATTGCTACTCTTCCAACTTGGGTTCCAACCAACATCACATCAATAGCACAACGCTCCGGCAACATAACAAAACTTTCTTATAATCTCAATCTTCACACTAACAGTATCTCCTTACAAATTCTCAAAGTCCTGCCCCTGATCACTTAGATGAGTGCTCAATTTATAGGCAAATGGAGGAGGTTTGGTCATTGATCTAGGTGGATCTTCAGATACAATGGCATGGAAAAGCTCAAAATTCAAAGTGGCAAAAAAGAAAGTATCTTGACATTAGATCGAAGTGCTCGTCACCCTGATTCCAACAGTGTGAACGACACTCCAATTAAAGTTTAGATGATGAAGTTATGGAAGAAAGAGTTTGCCTTAGTTCCTTTGAAAAAGGAGGCATTTCTTATAAAAAATGGGTTTTTAGCCTTAAAAGGGAAAATCGCAATTGGAGGGTCCAAAGGGGCAGACTTAAGACAGGTGTTATAGACATCTTTGGGCACTACAACCCCAAGCATGAAATTTCCATAAACCAAGGGCTGCTAAGTCCCTAAAAGTGTTGTTCTAACCCCTAAAGGAACAAGGTCAACAGATTACAGCTTCTCCCAGAAGTTCTCCATGAAAAACTGCTCAGAATTGGTCAAAACAGGATCATTTCAGCTGCTCCACTGGCCAAGTGCATTGCATCTCACCTAAATACACTATGTGGATGCGTTGCATTTCAAAAAGCCCTTCTATGGGGTGCGATGGGCAAGAAATGACAAATGGCAGTGTCATTCCGCGAGGTGGAGAGGCAATGGAAGCTTCCAGAAACTTCTCCTGTGACACTTGCCTCTCTGAATTCGACCAAGGATGAGTAAGAGATCATCAATCTCCAAGTGGAAGAAAGAACTATCAGAGGGAAGACACTAATCAAATCATAAGCTGACTCATCTCCATTACAGATATCTATATATGAATCCCTCATCCCAGAGATCTAGAGGCTGGAATTTTTCATATTGTAAGGAATTGCTGTTGGTTTCTTGAGACAAACATCAGATTGTTGGGTGATCTAAGCTTTGTATGAGGTGAAGAGGGGCTTCCTTGCTGAGAGTTTGATGCTGGGTTAGAACAACTGGTTGTAACTCCTCTTGGCTCTTTCTTGTCTATCAATAAAAGCTATTCAAGTTTACCTCCATACTCTTGTGTCATTGTTGTTTGCTGCATTTGTATGGTCAATTTACATCTGATCCTATATTGTTTATGATTATAGATCCATGTATTTGTACAGTGCTATGCTACTGTGATCTTATAGGTACTTTTTGAAGCTGGGCGTGCAAGGGAACAAGTAGCGAAAGACTATCAAGGAAGAGAGGAATCAGATCAGGAGATTAGCGCAAGACAGAGGTTGGTCTTTCTGTTCCTCTCTATCTATAATTCATAAAGGAAAAACGAAAGTAGCTTTACTCTGTTTGTTTCTAAGGTAGCTCTCACACCTTAGTGGGATAGAGCAGTTCTGTATAGACACTTTTCCCTGTAACAAAATGGCGACTCCGCCGGGAACAAATTAGTTTGTTTGTTTATCTTCCTTTTTGTCTATTTCATAAACTTATAGGTAGCATTCGAACTGCATTTGCTGTAGCAAATGCAAAAATTATACTTCAGTCCATCTACAGGATCTGTTTATGATTTAAACAACTAATTCACAAACTCTCTGATTGCCCTTGTGATAGCTCTTAGATCCTCCTTAGATCTACCCCTGATTGTTGCATTACTGATTACCTTTTGCTCGGCCAAAACCCATGAACTGAACTGCAAACTGTGACCCAGAACCCAAACAGAGTCTCGTTTCTGGCCCAGTGCAGGTAATGTTCAGAGAATCTAAACTTCAGCGCACTTCCCGAGTGGAGAAGGTGCACTGCATTTCAAATTCCCTGTGTTATAGGTGCGCTGATCAGACTAGGCTTTGTGCAGTTTTGGTTTCTGTGATTCATTCTTTCCAGTTCTATTCCTGAATTTTGCTGCCTGTGATCAGTATAGGTCTGTTTGAAACCCCTTTTCCTTGCTGTTATTCCGCCTCCTTTGTACAAAAGAGCTGTAAATGTTTTTTGTGTGTTTGTTGAGTCATTTTCAGTTCTCCTTTGCAAAATTAGCATAATCGTACTATCGTCCTTTGATTTGAAACTGTCGCAAGTGTCGATTTCGATCATAGGAAAGAGTTTGATTGTTCTTGATGGTCGATTATCCTGTTACTATTGTTTTTGGTCTGAATTTTTAATTTTTCTAGTGTCGAAGACAAGTATTCATTTCAAAATTGTAAGGTGTTGTGATCGTCTCCATTTTTGATTTTGAAAAGAAACTTGTTGATATTTGTCGCTTGAAAAGAAATTCAGATTTGTGCATAAACTTTCTTCTTATCATTCATATACTAAGAAAGTCGCAAACAAATACATGCATGTGCATTTGCATATAGACAGTTTGATTGGTTTGATTTAGGAAAGTGCATTTAGAGTGTGCTCTTTGCTCTTTGTGAAAAGATTCTGTCTTTCTTTCCTTAGTAGCTAGGATTTTCATTGCACAAAGAAGATAAAAAGATTGTTTGTCATATTAGATTGCATTTTAGGAATTACATCTACATCTTGTGGTGAACCTGAAAGGCAAACTTCATAAACAAGATCAACTATAAAATAAATTCAATGAATCTAACAACGCTTTGGAACTTAACGCACAACATTTAGAAGTCTAGGCTAGAGACGTATTTCGGCGTCGTAAATCCTGGTAACTATTGTTCTCACTGATGGTTGGGTGATTCCTCCACTTTGAGATGATAAGTGCCAGTACGGACTTGTGCTCCTACGTACCGTCGAGTATATTTTGGGAGACCCCAATAGGCTTAATCCTTTATCCATAGGAAGCCGTGTCTGCCGCCCTATCGATCGCAATGCACTGAACACAACATTCGGGAAGATTGACTGCCGTACCGTAAAAAGTATTCTGCAGTTTTGCGATTGGTTTGGTAATCCCTCTACCTAGATTTCCAGAGCAGTCCCTTTCATTCCTTTTCGGACTCTTTAACAGAAAAGGTCCATCTGAGCACTTGTCACTTCAGGCTCATTAAAAATCGAAGGAGACTAGAGTCATCTTTTGTTTTTCTCGACTCTTAAAAATTGAAAAAACAGGTTGTGTCAAAGTGTCTAAAATTTATTTTAAATGGAATATTCATTACCCTTTCCTACATTGGACTTGGGTTGAGAAAATGGAATCCACCAACCAAGGAATTCCCCTTGGAGGAAATCCTAGTTCCTTCTCCTCTTGGGGAGATGTTGGTGCATCCCATATGGCCACATTGTTGCTTCCAGGACTGACAATCAGCTTTTCTGTACGGCTCTTCTCAACCTCTGTCGTTCAGAACACCGCAATTCCTGAACAATCAAATCAGCAACTAGACGAGTCCAAAGTTACCCACCAACCTTCTACTTCCTCTAATTCTTCCTCTCCTCCTTCCTCTTCGCTTGATGGGGTTGGTAAAGCCAAAAGTCAAGTACCTGAGAAGAAGAAGGAAAAGAAGAAGAAAGAGAAGAAGAAGAAGGAGCCAAAAGTGAATGGGGGCAAACGAGCGTCGTCTAGCGAAAATCCACACACTCCACCGACCAGGCCTAAATCGCCATGTGTCATTTGCAAAGGAGACCACTATCATAGAGATTTTCCTTGCATCCCTCGGATCTTAAGGGATTGGTATCCTCATTTGCACAACCTGGTGTCATCAACCTTTGATGATCATGTTGAAAACACACCGTCGACTAGTGAAAGTGAAGCCCATGGACAAAAAGGAAAATATAGATTTCCTTGTAAACTGTGCGAAGGCGATCATGACGTCCCACCATTGTCCCTTCTTAGACAAGGCTAAGAGAGTTTTGGACGATCGTCCGGTTTCACCGTTACGACTTCCTCCTAGATATTAAAAACTCTTGCTGAGTCCGTCACTAGCTGAAAATCCAGCTGGCCCGCTCAGGTGGTCAGCTGAAGCGTCTATCATTGAAGACAAACCATCTGAACCCATACTAGACAAAAGTCAAAAGGTCGAGGCGGCAGTTGACCCGGTCTTGCCTTCAGAGGTTCCATCTTCAGATGATACAGTCACCGAAGAGAACAAGGATGACACCGTCCAAATTCTTTTCATAAGCACAGACTCCAATGAACATGGGGGCAATTTACCCGTTCCTTTATCACAGGAAGGAAGTTCGTCAGAGTCATACCCAGCCGTCTATTCAGTCCCACCTCCAAGCAACCTAGTTGTCTCCTTCGACTGGAATCAGCTAGGTAGACCCCGTTTACTAGCTAGTATACCATTCCGAATCATTGTTCAAATATATAGAATGGTTATGGCTGGTACCATCATAGATGAAGGGG
The DNA here is from genome assembly GCA_031772625.1 of Pinus tabuliformis. NCBI lineage: Eukaryota > Viridiplantae > Streptophyta > Pinopsida > Pinales > Pinaceae > Pinus > Pinus tabuliformis. The sequence goes on from CM062805.1 coordinate 877,718,707, forward strand.
CTTCTGTGAGTATCCTTTCCTCGACTGCTTGGAAAGCGCTTAGTTCACCATCGCTTTTACCTGAGATGAGAAATCTAACAGGCTTTGACAAAGGAACCAGTCGACCGTTAGGGATCCTTCCCAATGTGCCCATAACATTGAGAGGGAAAACTGTTCAAATGAACGTAATGGTAGTTCAAGGACCCCTGGATTATAATCTACTCCTTGGACGAGACTATATTTATTGCATGGGAGCGATTGTCTCCTCACTCTTTAGAGTAATGTGTTTTCTGCACGAAGGAAGAGTGGTCAAGCTCATAGACCAGCTTTCATTCCCTGGTTCACGCATAGCAAATAGTCATATACCATCCCTGAATGGTATTTTCATGCAAGAAATGTCTCAATCTCCAATCCGCATGCCTGATGAGCGCGAGTGATTCGGGGGACATGACTGAAACCCAGGGGGCATGCACCCTGGTCTGCTTCGGCAGGAAAACTTCAGGTATAGGGTAGGTTTCCGTGGGAGTATATGACCTCTGTACTCCGTTCGTGATTGGAAGAGGGAGTTGGATTGGAATAAGATTCTCTTGTCAAAGTTATGTGTGTTGGCAGGCATTGTCACTCACCTTTGTTTATTTCGATAAACATCACCGAAGAAGTGTTTTTTTTACGCTGTAAATAGGACAATCTTTGGTAACCTGTAAGAGGTAGACCTCTCCTGGTAAAACAAGTGTTTTAACGGAAAAAAGAAGAGGTAACCTTGAAACTTTGTTTTATACCTGGGGGCATGTAAACCTTTTGGCATGCAAGCAAAGAGCGATCATTTATCTGTTTTTTGGATTGGTCGTTTCCTAACTTGCATTAAGAAAGGATGTGGGGAAAAACTCTAAAAATTGCCGTTTTATATGAGACATTCTTATCACACGACTAGATTAATCGAGCAGTTTTAGCACATAGTTCAAGCTCGTTAAAACATAAGCCATGAGAAAATGTTTACCCCGCGTTTAAGCTCATTAAAAAATGAACTATTCCCCGGTAAATAACCATCGTGAATGTAGTACTTCAGCCATTAAAGCCTTGGTCGTGTTTGCACCGTCACCTCCACTTTTTGGCCGATCATTCACCTCCATTTGATTGTTTACCCATTTTGAGGAACAGCTGCGAAGAGTGATCTCACTAGCCATCCTTGTAACACTGCCATGATTGGAAAATTCCAAACCTTACCTGGAATCAGTTGCTACCCATTTTATCACTCGTTCCTCAAAAGACGAGTCTCCTTTAAGCTCTTTTCAACTGACTCGTAAAATATGAAAATATTGCCGAGCCATTGGCCTCTCCAGCTCATTAAAGGGACCAGAATTGCTATCTCTCCTCTAAATTTTAATCTTTTTGGACCTGAGAGATTATTACACAGAAATATCGAGCGCTTGATTTGTTCGGCTCGTTAAAAGTATCGAAAATTCATCCCTTCTGTATTGTTTTATACTTTTTCGAACTTAAGGGATTAGATGACGAAAAAGGAATTTTGGAGTTTCCTTTACGTTCCTTTTCAGAATCTCTAAAATTGAAAAGGCTCGAGTTATCTTTTTTGTTAAACTCGTTAAAATTTTAATAGCGACAAACTTGTCTATAGACGAGAACGAGTTTCACTATCGCTAGGCTCGTTAAAACATAGCGATGGGTTTGCCCGAAGGGCAAATTATAGAACAAGCATATGTTATCCTCCTCAAGTTTGATAAAAATAAAGAGGTACTGGTCAACAATGACTGGGGAAAAATTGGGAAGAAAACCTAAAAAAACTTTGTTGGTAGCAAGTCGCTCTTGAACATGACACTTTCACTCCGCATCCAAGTCGGGTTGGGTTGTTTCATTCACCAGTCACATCACCATGGTCCCATCATACCATCCACATTTGGGGTTAATGCTACCAATCCATCACGTCAGTGTTGCCAATATGTTCAAGAGAAGTCATTCAGAGAGTTCACCTATGTCTCACCCACTACATTACATTCATACTCCATTCTTTCATGACCTCCGCCCTGAACCTTATATCACCATATCGTTTTCACCTCCATTAAAATCATTTGCTCCGTTCTGTGTCATTGATGTGGGATTCATTAAGGCCCTCCTGTGACAGATCACTTCTTGTCAACATCAGCTCATTATCCAAGAAGTTGATCTAGGAACACCCCATTCAGTACTTTGAAGCTTGCATGCCTCAATGGCAAGTTTCTCACTTCCGGCGACAGGTTTACATCAATGGCCTTTGACTGAAAGATTTTGCTTGGTGTTCGACGCCAAGTCCTTTATTCACACCACGTGAATTGTACTGCAGTACCTTGAGGGTCATTATCATTATCAGTGATTCCTCTCGTGCCTGTTAACAGCTTACATCATTGGCTGGTAATCAGGCGATGTCTTTCCATGTTCGACTCCAGAACATCTCTCACATGGATAGACTTGTACTTTGAGTGAAGATCGAACGAGATTGAAGATTCCGGATCTAGTTTCATCCATCCAGGCTGCGATATATATTCAGGAAAATAAAGACATCAAATGTACATCATTGCTGCACAGATCATCATCCAATCAAAGGGATGATGGCTCTATCAGAATCATCAGTCTTCACTCAGACGATTGTCTGTCCTATGTACATGAAAATGAATTTATAAAGCTGAGCATGGGAATGCCCGCCTCAACTAGATCATGAAAATATTATGAAGATAATGTATTGTATTGTATCTTATTACAGGTCTCCTCCCTGCTTGAAATAACTTCGGATCCTCATAATAAAGCATTTCACCCGACATCAAAGGATTAACGACCTCATGCTTTAGGGGGCAACTGTTATAGACATTTTTGGGCACTACAACCCCAAGCATGAAATGTCCATAAACCAAGGGCTCCTAAGTCCCTAAAAGTGTTGTTCTAACCCCTAAAGGAACAAGGTAAACAGATTACAGCTTATCCCAGAAGTTCTCCATGAAAAACTGCTTAGAATTGGTCAAAATAGGATCATTTCAGCTACTCCACTGGCCAAGTGCATTGCATCTCACCTAAATACACTGTGTGGGTGCGTTGCATTCCAAAAATACCTTCTATGGGGTGCAATGGGTGAGAAATAAAAAATGGCAGTGTCATTCCACGAGGTGGAGAGGCAATGGAAGCTTCCAGAAACTTCTCCTGTGACACTTGCCTCTTTGAATTCGACCAAGGATGAGTAAGAGATCATCAATCTCCAAGTGGAAGCAAGAACTATCAGAGGGAAGACACTAATCAAATCATAAGCTGACTCATCTCCATTACAGATATCTATATAAGGATCCCTCATCCTAGAGATCCAGAGGCTGGAATTTTGCATATTGTAAGGAATTGTTGTTGGTTTCTTGAGACAAACATCAGATTGTTGGGTGATCTAAGCTTTGTATGAGGTGAAGAGGGGCTTCCTTGCTGAGAGGTTGATGCTGGGTCATAACAACTGGTTGTAACTCCTCTTGGCTCTTTCTTGTTTATCAATAAAAGCTATTCAAGTTTTCCTCCATACTCTTGTGTCATTGTTGTTTGTTGCATTTGTATGGTCAATTTACATCTGATCCTAGATTGTTTATGATTATAGATCCATGTCTTTGTATAGTGCTATGCTACTGTGATCTTACAGGTACTTTGTGAAGCTGGGCGTGCAAGGGAACAAGTAGCGAAAGACTATCAAGGAAGAGAGGAATCAGATCAGGAGATTAGCGTAATACAGAGGTTGGTCTTTCTGTTCCTCTCTATCTATAATTCATAAAGGAAAAACGAAAGTAGCTTTACTCTGTTTGTTTCTAAGGCAGTTGTCACACCTTAGTGGGATAGAGCAGTTCTGTATAGACACTTTTCCCTGTAACAACAGGCGGACAGGAACCCCCAATCAGTGATCTCCAATTAATCGGAGTCGGGGGCATGCTATGTGTGATATCGAGACTTTAGAACCAACGACATGCGATATAGTGATTACTGATATCGGCGTCGATGAATGCCAAAGGCAGGACCCCTGGGCCATAACGATGTGATATGCCGGTGGTGACATGCAATCTCAGTCGTCAGATTGGAAACAAATCAATGGTTAGGATCAAATCGGTGTATCGGTGATTGGTGGATCGACGAATCAGCGATCAGCGAATCAACGATCGGTGTATCGGTGATTAGCGACCCCCCTGATATACAGGGCCATGGCGATTTTCAATCAGCACAGACTCCATAGGAAAATAGGGCTGATTTAATGGAATTTGAAGTCCAACTTAAAGGCTTTCGGTTGGATTTTTCAATGTATCCTGTGTATTATGGTTTGAGCAAAAAAGAGCTATTTCTGGGTTTAGTTGTGCTCACCGATCCTTCTATTCAAACGGCTGATATTATTAGACAAACAGACCCCCAATTTAAGGGTCCTCGTAACAAGAAATGATTATAAAACCAAATGCATGCAGAGAAGTGCAGGGGGAGAGGATTTTTGGCACACAGTTCGAGGGAGGAGCAGTGTAGGAGGGCCGATAGTTCATTTTGTCTGAATTGGGCAAATTTTATATGGTTTCTTCCCCTCTCGATGCCACGGATGTAGTGGTACTATCCATTTCTCCATATGAGTTCTCCATTTCTCATCCATTTTTTAGAATGGAGGTATAAGACTCCTTTTATGTAACTGACGATTGTATTCTCTTCTTTTCATGCCATTTAATGAATGAGGGCCTCCCCATTGATCGACCAGGGCCCGGAGACGTAGTTTGAGTTGGATGAACTCCGTTATCAAGTATTGTTGTCTTATTTTCATGCCGTTATGTGTTCCTTCTTCTTTCTTGTGTGCACATTAAATTCCTACGTTAAGTTGCAATTTTCACATGTGATTCTTTTCATACATCTATAAGCAAAATATCCCTGGATCAAGTGGTATCAGAGCAGGTATTTCTAGATGTGAATTGCATGTTTGTATGCTAACAAGAAACAAGATCCAAAGAGGCGAAGGGGAACTAGATCCTTTCGATCCCAAAGCGGTGCATGCACATCGAAGGAGAAACATGGCAGAAGATGAAGCTCATCTTGAAGAGGAGTGCAATTTCAATAAGACCTTCTATTCAATGGCAGAGAATGTCGATAAGCTGGTTTTAAGGCTGGAGAAAGCAGAAGAGAGAAACCCAAAAGAACAAGGTTCATCGCATGGAAATGGTGGAGAAGAACCCCCTCCTTCTCCTTCCACGAGTGAAAGTTCTTCTTCCTCTCACCACCATAATAATAGAAATTCAATGGATGCATCTAAGAAACCTTTCTTTAAATTATATGTGAAATTTGATCTTCCCATGTTTAATGGTGAAAGTAACGTAGAGAAGATTAATAATTGGATTAGGCAGATTGAGGTCTACTCCAGGATCAGTAGATTGTGGAGGATGAGGCAAAGATTTAGCTGGCCTCTCTACGATTGAGCAGTACCGCTCTCGTTTGGTGGGAGAGAAAATTGCAAAGCAGTTAGAATGTTGTTAACCTCTTTTCCTCATGGCTCGATTTTATTTCTGCATTAAAGGAATAGTTTTATCCCTTGGGATACAAGCAAAAAGATTTAATGAATTGGCAATATTTAAGGCAAGGCAAGGGTCAGGATGTTCATAGTTTTATAGAGGAGTTTAGAAAGCAAGCACTTAAGTTGGGTATTGCACTTGATACACCTGAAGTAGTAACTAAGTACATTGGATCTCTACATAGTTACATTAGGCATTCATTATTATTGTTTGAACCAACCACTATTGACTCATCCAATGTGAAGGCAATTCATATTGAGAACAGGGGCAACAAAGAAAGAGATGATGATTCCAAAAAACCACCATTCGAACCTCCCAATGGAAAATCTAAAGCGAAATGGAAAGGAATGGAGAAGAAGATGGCATCAGCCAAGAAAGAAGAAGGAGAACGGCCTTATTGCAATCACTGCAAAACGAAAGGTCACGATGATGATCACTGTTGGAAACAACACCTAGAAAAGAGACTGAAGAAATATGGAGGAAAAGGCAAGCAGAAGACAGTGGCGACTACACATCAAGACCTTGGATCCGATTCGGGAGATGAAGAGTTGATCACAATAGTAGGAACAAAAGGTACTCTTACACCTCATGTTAATTTTGAATCGCATGAAGGCACTAGTTCTGTAAAGGAGTCCCTTCCTAATGATCAAAGAGAATTGAACTGTTTCATATCAGAGTTGTTGTAAATCATACTAAAGTGGAAACTCTATTTGATACTGGATCCCAAGCAAACTTAATTACAGAATCCTTGGTAAGGAAACTTGGCTTAGAAACAAAACCACATCTGAAACCTTACCCGCTTGGATGGATACATGATAAAGCAAAACTGAATGTAACCAAGCAGTATAAAGTAAAATTTGTAATCGCTTCTAAGCTAGTGGAGGAAGTAGAACTGGACGTGATACCATTGGATATCTGTGGCACGGTGTTAGGGAGTTCGTATCTATATAATAGAAAGGAAGTCTTTTTTCATCATGAAAACAAATACCAAATCAAAAAAGATGGGGTAGAATATATAGTAAGGGCTCATCAGAATAAAATAAATGCCAACCTTGTAAGCGCAGGACAAATGAAGAGGTTGGTAAATTCCAGTAAGGGTTGCATGCTTATGGTTGTAAGGGACAAAGAGGCAGAATTAGCTAATGCTTTCCAAGGTTGTGATTAGGAACATAAACAAGAATTATGCGAATTAATTTCTAATTATGATGAGCTATTTCGGGAACCGAAGGGAGTACCTCCGAAGAGGGAAATCCAACATGAAATCCATTTGCAGCATGATGCTCCTTTACCAAATATTGGCATGTACAGGATGTCAACCATTGAGATGAAGGAAATCAAGAAGAAGGTGCAGGAATTTCTGGACCAAGGGGTCATCAGGCTGAGAACTTCTCCGTGTGACTCACCGATTGTCTTAGTCCCAAAGAAATACGACACATGGAGGATGTGTGTGGATTACCGCGCACTAAACAAAATTATAGTGAAAAATTGCTACCCTCTTCCACACATAGATGATTTATTATATCAGTTAAAGTATGCTGTTTATTTCACCAAATTGGATTTACGCAGTGGTTATCACCAGGTCCGAATTGCAGAGCAGGACATGTGGAAAACCACCTTCAAGACCAAACAGGGGTTGTTCGAATGGATGGTGATGCCATTCGGACTTTGTAATGCTCCAACCACTTTCATGAGGGTCATGAATGATCTCTTTAGGCCTTTCATTGACGAATTTTTTCTTGTATATCTAGATGATATCCTTGTCTTTAGTAAAAGTTGGAATGAACATGTGTGTCATGTAAAGAAAGTGGTTGATGTATTGAAAATGAAGAACTCTATGTAAAGTTGTCAAAGTGTGAGTTTGGGAAAACCTCTTTGGGTTACTTAGGTCATATTGTTGGTCATGGTCAGTTAAAAATTGGTCCTTCTAAAGTTGAAGCAATTGTAGATTGGCCTAAGCCTACTAGTGTAACCGAGGTCCGTAGCTTTTTAGGTGCAGTCTAGTATTGGAGGAGATTTATTGCTAATTTCTCTGTTATTGCAGCACCTTTGCACACATTGAAAAGTGTGAAACAAGTATTCCAATGGGGACGAAGACAACAAAAGTCCTTCAAAACATTGAAGGAAAATATCAGCACCGCGCCAGTCTTAGCCTTACCAGATCTCCAACAGCCATTCGAGATCAAAATCAATGCCAACAGTTATGCTATGGGAGCTGTACTAATGCATCAAAAGAAGCCGATTTTTTACCATTTTGAGAAGTTTTCTCAGGCTGTGATAAACTATCCAACTTATGACAAGGAGCTTTATGCCTTGGTGTAGAGTGTGAAAAAGTGGAAACACTACCTGATCGGCAAGGAGACCATCATCCATACAGATCATCAGCCCTTGCAGTACCTTCAGTCACAAACCAAGTTACAACAATCTTGTCATTTCAGGTGGATGAGTTTTCTTCAATAGTTTCATCTGGTAATAAAGTATAAGAAGAGCACTAGCAATAAAGTGGACGATATTCTATCTCACCCTCCTATTTTTGCTTCTGTTATTTTTCATAATTCTTCGTTGTCTTTTGAGATTTATGCTAAACAATATGCTAACGATGATGAATTTAAGAAGATTTATGCAAAACTAAGCCATGGTTCACAGGTGGACAACTATCACTTGCAGGGGAAACTATTGTATCACCTTGGAAAATTGTGTATTCCCACAGGGGAAAGAGTACATGTAATTTGAGAGGCCCACACCACTCTTGTGTCTGGACACTTTGGTGTCGAAAAGACTTTATGTCATGTACACATATTTTGCTTTTGGCCTCATATAAGGAACATTGTGACTCGCTATGTAAAGGGTTGTGTGATGTGTTCTGTTTCAAATCCCTCTAATAGAAAACTTAGGCTCTACACACCACTCCCTATTCTGAGTCATCCATGGGAAAATGTGTCGATGGAATTTGTAGGAGGTTTGCCTTTGTTTGCACTAGAGTATCTCGAAGAGTTACCTGAAGACATCATCCTTGACAGAAGAACCAGGAATTCATGGTGAGGAGATGTGGAATACCTTTGAGTTGGTTTCAAGGGGATGCACCCCAGCAAGACAAAATGGCTAGAGAAGAAAAGGGTGAGGGAACAATTCCCTCACTTGCCAATTGACTAATAAAGCTTTTGGTGGACCAAAAGCTCCTCAATGGGGAGGATTGATCCAGGTGGATCTTCAGATACAATGGCATGGAAAAGCTTAAAATTCAAAGTGGCAGAAAAGCAAGTATCTTGACATCAGATCGAAGTGCTCGTCACCCTAATTCCAACGGTGTGAACGACACTCCAATTCAAGTCTGGATGATGAAGTTATGGTAGAAAGAGTTTTCCTTAGTTCCTTTGAAAAATGAGGCATTTCTTATAAAAAATGGGTTTTTAGCCTTAAAAGGGAAAATCACAATTAGAGGGTCCAAAGGGGCAGACTTAAGGCAGGTGGCTGGGAACCCCCAATTAGCAATCTCCGATTAATCGGAGTTGGGGGCATGCTATGTGCGATATTGAGACTTTAGAACCAGCAACATGCGATATAGCAATTGCTGATATCGGTGTCGGAGATCGGTGTCAGCGGATGCCAAAGGCAGGATCCCTAGGCTGTAGCAATGCGATATGCCGATAGTGACGTGCAATCTCAGCCGTCGGATCAGAAACAGATCAACGGCGAGGATCAAATTGGTGTATCGGCGATTGACGAATCGAAGTATCGGCAATCGACGACCCCCCCGATATACAGGGCCATTGCGATTTACGATCAGCGCAGACTTGACAGGAAAATAGGGCTGATTTAATGGAATTTGAAGTCCGGCTTAAAGGCTTTTGGTCGGATTTTTCAGTGTATCCCGTGTATTATGGTTTGAGTAAAAAAGAGCTATTTCGGGGTTTAGTTGTGCCCACCGATCCTTCTATTCAAACGACTGATATTATTAGACAAACAGACCCCTGATTTAAGGATCCTTGTAACAAGAAATGATTATAAAACCGATGCATGCAGAGAAGTGCAGGGGGAGAGGCTTTTGGGCACGCAGTTCGAGGCAGGAGCAGCGCAAGAGGGGCAATAGTTCATTTTGTCTGAATTGGGAAAATTTTATATGGTTTCTTCCCCTCTCAACACCACGGACACAGTGGTGCTATTCATTTCTCCATCTGAATTCTCCATTTCTCAGCCATTTTTTAGAATGGAGGTATAAGACTCCTTTTATGTAACTGATGATTGTATTCTCTTCTTTTCATGCCATTTAATGAATGAAGGCCTCCCCATTGATCGACCAGGGCTCGGAGACTTAGTTCGAGTTGGATGAACTCCGTTATAGAATCTTGATGTCTTATTTTCGTGCCTTTATGTGTTCCTTATTCTTTCTTGTGTGCACATTAAATTCCTGTGTTAAGCTACAATTTTCACATGTGAGTCTTTTCATACATCTATAAGCAAAAGATCCCTGGATCAGTCATAAATGAGGGTATTGAATGGCCTTCCAAACTTAGAGTTAGTTTCCATGGAGGAAGGTATGAGAGGATATGAGGTTACTTAACTCATTCCCTATCCAATTTCGAGCTCATAGGAAATGATAAGTGTGGGAATATTCTAGATGGCTCCAGAAGTTAAGAATATTCCCAGAACCTTATGTGAATTTCGATCAATCTCACCCAGCATAAGTCAAAGTGGGCGTAGGTGCTCTATAGAGCACCATGACATGGGCCTACCTGCACTAAAGCACACTTACCCCTATCCAAGGTTGCGCTGGTCTGTTAAGGAGGCAATTCTGGAGGGCTTCAGGCCAAGAAACTCTCAAGGAAGGAGGAATTTAAAGTGGTGACTTGTCTAGGGCATGTAGCAACTGAATTAAGGTTTGATGAGACCTAATGGTACTGATCTAAATGATGGGAGTGATGTGCCCAAATGGATCTGTAACACCCAGAGACAAAAGAACCCAGTCCCCAACCTAACCTGGACTCCTATTACCAGTTTATTGAAGGAGGTAAGGTCATACCTCAAAAATTTTTCATCCCACTGTTCTTTGAGCTTGAGAAGGAGAGGGCTAGAATTGACCGATGGATGAAGATCGCCAAATCAAAGGGGGTGGAAGATACTGGGCACATGGAAGAGAAAATCAAGGATATGAGCAGAAAGCTAAGTGGCTTGAGGGAAAAAGAAGCTATAATGAGAAATCAACTAGAAACAAAAAATGCATGGTTGAGGGGACAACTGCAGGAAAGAGAGACTCAATTGGCATATATGACCAATCTATCTTTGGAAGAAATCCAGTGTAGGATGCTAGCTAAATCCTATGCTCTCTACTTGAAAGAACAATGGCTGCAGTTTCAGATTAAGACCCTATCATAGAGAGGCACCATGCCATTTCAGGACTACAGGCAGTTTATTAATATTTGTGATCAAAGTACATTAGAAGATAGGGCCAAAATGGCTGAGTTTTATTTGCACAACATGGCCCTCACATAGATGAATGTATGGGACCCTAATGCCAAGCTAGGATATCTAGAATTAATGTATTTTGCATCATGGATGAACCATGAGGAGTCAAGAGCTGCAGAGATGGAAAGGATATTGGCAAGAGAGCAAACTGAACCTCTTTTGATCAGAGCTGAAAAATCAAATCCCATGGCCCTCATCAGTACCCATAACTTGATTGCAAATGATCCTCAGTACTCACCTAGAAATATTGCTTCCCAAGTGAAAGCAATTTCGCATTTTGAGGACATGTTCAGGATGCTAGGAGATGATAGTATACATGCTTGCCTGAGGAGATGGAACACACTGCCGTACAACTTAAAGGTAAGATAATATCACTCTCCTCAAAGGCTGAGAGAGGCACTCAACATGACACCTATTTATAAGAAATATATGCAATGGTTGAAGGTCAATTGGATTGGCCTAAAACTCAGTCCACCACTACTCTTAGGGATGCTAGAAGGGAAAAAATAAGAAGAAGAAAAGAGGCAGTGGGAGGAGGTAGAAAAGAAAGAGGGCTTCTATGAACAAGAAGAGGAGAACACAATAGAAGCATGGGATGTTAGCGAGGCCACTAGAGCCATGAAGGATATGGATATTGATTAAGTTTCTCAGAGGATGAGAAGCACTTTCAGTAGGGGGTGATGATGAGAGTCATCATTGGGTAATTATATGGGCCTTAAATCACCTCCTAGCTTAGTCAAACCAACTTTTCTCATAACTTATTACATTTTTTTTGTTATATTTTGTTTATGAGGTGAGTTAGAGTTGGATATTATGCTTTGTGGTCTAATGTGCATTGAATGCAGGATTAAAGGAGAAAATCAAGGAATTTTGGAAAAGAATAAGGTCAAAACTTGAATGGGACAAGGGAGATGGATTGTAGGAGGTAAATCCTCCTCATTTAATACTCCTCCTTTCTAATATTCCTCCATTCACCACATCAGCTTAGAGTGCAAACAGCCAAATCATGAGGACTAGAAGGCAACTGAGCAAGCGAGAGACAAAGCACCAGTTTATCTCGAGTTTGGGAGCCAAGCCTCCCTAATTTTAAGGAAGTTGTTGGAGACTTCAGATGTATAATTAGAGAGGCCTAGGACCTCAGTAGGATTCATATTTTTTATTGTAAAACTCTAATATATTTTCGAGCTGAAAAACTTGTGACAGTTCTATTGATGTAATTTGCTTGGTAATAAGAATGAGTTTTGTTTTGAGCCAGCACTGAGTTAACTCAGAGGGCTGAAGCTCCTGGGTCAGGGTCCAACCCTAGCAGCCAAGGCTCCTCTTTATTGTACATGTATGTTTAGTGTAGATTCATAGCTTCATTGTTAATATGTTTTTAGATGCATTTCCATTACAAGTAGTGTATATTAGATTGGTTGTTTGATAGTTTGCTTCCATTTGTGCCTTATTTCAAGTAGCAGGTTAGCAAGGAGAAAAAGGATCACCAAATTTTTTTTAGCAGGTGTCTCGGCCTCAATTCCTCTCTCTGGGACCATGACATGAGGAAGGGACCCTTAAGCAGCTCCAAAAATATAGTTTTCTAGTTATTTTATGAGCTTTGGAGTTTGCCATCATTAATTTAGTATTTGGTTAATTTTGAAAGGTAGATTTCATTGTCATCTTTTTCATCTCCATTTCCGCAATAGATCTCACTCATGCTTTCATTCCTTTCAACAAATTTCTTCATGCATAGTATAGGCAGTGGATTAATTAACTCCGCTTTTCTAGTTTATGAAAATGTATCTTGTTGCATAGATTTTTGGAAGACACACGTGTTTTATGCAGAGTAGGTGCTTCAGGAGGAGACTAAGACTTAATAGCCAACAACCACCTTCCACTTCAGCCACCTTACCCATCCCTTGTTTTCACCTCACTAGTTTTCCATCATTTTTCATAGAAATTCTCCCAAGCACATTGAGCGAATCTAGCCATCTATTATCTTGGATATTGACTCCTGAGTGATCCTAGACCTTCTACCACTTCATTCCACCCATCACACACCATTCTTAAGCTTCCCATCACCTCCAATACCTCAAATTTATCTCTCGGCTTTATCCTGTAGGTTTCCTGTAATTCCTACAAGATCATCTTGTAGGTTTCTAGTACATCCTGTAGGTTTTCTTGAAACGACCTGTTTTGAGGCCGAATTGATGGGAAACCTATAGGAAGTCACAAAAATCCTCCCATGGACCCTCCACACCATCCAAACATTTCATAAACCTTCCAGCCATACTCAAACATCCTCAATTCACCTGCCACATCCACAAGAACAATTAGTTTGCATACTTGATTTTGCATAAGAAGACCAAAAATGAAAAAAACAGATTTAGTTTAGCCTCTTTAATTGCACATTAGTGTTTTTTGATGCTTCTCACTTCTACAACTTAGATAGTAGCATTTTTTTCATTTTGATTTAGCATTTCTTCCTAGCATAGCTTCGTGAGTGGTTAAATAGGAATGGTGTGATTTAGCATTACATGCTTGACCTTCTCCATTACTGGAGTAGAGTAATACTCTTAGAGTAGATTTAACTTTCTTCCATCATAGAATCAAGCTTCTTCTGACTCCATATAAGTCTGGCTTGGAACCCTAGTGGTCTCTCGCCAGCTGAACAATAACATCAGGCAGAACCATCACTTTTACTTGTGAAAACAACATTGTCACCTCCAAGTTTGTAGAACCCTAGGTTGATAAGTAAAGATGGTAGCCCAAGAGTTACAACATCCCTACTGCAATACTGGTGCTCATCAAACATAGTGGGAGAAGGAAGATCCATTTTGCATGATCAAGGGATGACATTACATCTATGGGTAGAAGCATGCAACATCACAATTTATTTGCAAAACATGAGCTCTCATAGAATACTTGGCATGATCATACCTAAAGAAGCCTTCTCTGGGAGGAAGCTAGATGTATCTCATTTTAGGATTTTTGGAGCTACTGTGTATTTTGATATCTCCAAGGATAACATAAAGAAATTGTTGTGGCCACAACCACCACCCTATTAAAACCTGATCTAGTAGCAAATTTGAATGGGTCCCTTAGAAGTTTGATCTTGCATTTCTCCGAATGATAACTCTCTAAATGATCTGTTTTGATCCCAGGGATTTTAACTTTCTACCGAGTCAAATCTTCAATTCTTAATGGTTAAGGACCCCCTAAATAAGTCTCTATGGCATGATTAATTTATAACCCAGTCTAGCCCTTCATTCATATCCTTCATCAGGACTTTCTCAACCCTCAAAACCTTCTATCGCATCCTTATTTCTATATCAATGCTTTGATAATAGAAACACTATATAAATATGCATAACTTACCCTTTTCGCGCTTCCTTGGTCTTTACACATCTCTCGATGCATGCCTTCATCGCTTATCGCAATTGCTTGACCACTCCTCCATCACATATCACTTTTCACATTGGTAAAGGGCTAAGGTCTATCTCCCATTAGTTATTACAATGCTGTCAAGTCTCTGATTGCATTGGATATCAAAATTGTCACATTCAACGCTGATACATAAAGTGTGATGTGATATGGCAGACTTGCTGGAATTATTAACCAAAACGCATATCTTTTTTGGGTCCGGCCTATCGCAAATTTCAATCGGTAGAGCCCAAGGATTATACATAAGGTGCGATGCGATATGGTGGACCCACCGGGATTATTAAGTGTAGAACATATGATTTCGGGTCCCAAGCCCATCGCAAATCACAATCGGAGAAATTCAGAGCTTATACATACAGCGCGATGCGATACAACGGACCCGATGGGACTATTAAGTGCAACACATATATTTTGGGGTCCAGCCAATCGCAAATCACAATTGGCGGGACCAGGGGTGATGTTGCATGTGACTGCCCGCTGCGATGAGTGATTGGGACTTGATCACATCACAACCTTGGCTGAACCAGGGGCTGATTCTTTCACACTTGTTCCTTTGATTTTATAAAAGTTTTATTGAGGGCAAGATTTGTGTTTTTAGGCACATTTGTCATATTTCTCATAATCATAGCTAATATGAACTATTTCTGCACGTGAGGATCAAGAGAAGAGAGGTGAGTTTGAGTGGACCCAGTAACGAGTAAATGCGATTTATATCAAGACAACACCTCTGCACCATCGATGTCGATATTGCAAAGATATACTCTGCAAGAAAGGGATATGAACCACCATAGTACATAACGGAGGCACACTCTATGTCGAGAGGAAGCATTCATGATAGCACTGATCCATCAAGATGTTATTACCTCCAAACACATCTTCAATCATGCCAGATGTGGGATGATGAGCACAGTGTCTTCAGTTTCCTTCAGGAAATAATAGGGAATAATGTTCGCTCAATACAGGTGCGAAGAGATGACACACAGTCATTCTATTTTAATCAACATCTATTCATTTCCCCACGAAATGAAGCGCTCCAGCAGATATTCCGTCTACATGTTAGTCGTTTCATCGATCGATTCTACGTCTGTATATCTTAATGTGTACATGGAAAAGGGCAGGAAGGGGAAAATTTAGGAGGAGAAGATGGAGGGTCAGTCTGTTTCTGCATAAATATTACCTCCAGAGATGGGAGCGGGACTTTTTTTGGCAGAACAACTTTTGATTTATTGTGCTAATAAAGAAGACTATTTGGGTCAAGAAGGAGCCTTTTTCAGATTTATTTTCCTCTTCTTTCATGTGTTTAGAATCAGGGTGTTGTTGCTGGCATAAATATAAATGTGTTTTGTTTTGTGCATATTGATAACAGACAGTTCGTGACTAGTCTTGGTCATTCAAATATAATTCGTTACCATGGTTAATTCATGAGTGGTTGCTGATTCGAAACCTTGTTAAACATTAGTTGCAAGTTTTATTTGTATGGAAATGAATGTGTATTCTTGTATGAGTAATTACATTGCAATTAAGATTTAATACAACCTTATTCATCTGTGAACCAGTAATTGATTCATTTGGACTTGGAATCTACATATGATGTTTAATCTCTTTTTGTTATGCTCCTGCAGGATAGATTAGAATAGTTAGGACTAGCATAAGTAGTTAGAATCAACATAGATAGGATCTAATACATATAGGTTAAATGTTTCTTTTGTTGATTTAATCGAAGTCTTCCTTCGGGGAGCAATATTTCAACACCTATAACAGTTTACGGGGTCCTTTAAAACCCATCGGAACTAGCCATTCCAAACGAAAGCAGATCTAATCAGGGCCTGCGATCAGGTTAGTTCCATTTGTTGGCACACAAAAATTCGTCGTGTCAACAAATTGGCGCTAGAAGGAGGGTCTGAACCGTCGTCCACAGCTTTTCATGATTTCATCTATAAATGTCACACATGGTTTTGAAAATATTAATGTATGGATCGTAAATGTCGAAAATATCATTCCGCTCATTTGGAGGAGCCTTATTTTGAAGAAGCAGAGATGCCTCCAAGTCCCGTGTTTGGGTCACCCAAAGAAGATAGACTGTGGAAGTTTCTTGTCACTCAGGAACAACCAGTCAGAGTACTTACTTAGGCTTACACTCGTTCCCTCTCTTAGCTCCCCATATTTCACTCTTTACCTCTGACAACTAAAAGAAATCCAAGGGTCTTTCCCATAAGAGAAGAGACATCTGCATCCCCTTCTCTTGAAGATATTGTGCTAGAATCCTTGCAAAGTATCGACACTCCTTGGGAAGAAATTCCTGAGGATTCTGTTATAGACATTTTTGTGCCTTACAGCATGAAGCATGAAATGTCAATAATCTAAGGGATCCAAAGTCCCTAAACATGTTGTTCCTACCCCTAGAGGAACAAGGTCAGCAAACCACAACACTGAATATCAGTTCTCCACCTGAAAACACTCAAAAACAAGCTAATTCTGGATCATGTCAACTGCTCCACTGAGCATCTGCGCTGAATGTCAACTGCTCCACTGTGTACCTACGCTGAATGTCAACTGCAAAGAGGGCTACCTGCACTGGGCGAGTTTGGCCAAGTGGCACAGTCATTCTTCAAGGTGTCAATGCCCAGGAAGCTTCCAAAATGACACTTGGATCAAAGAATTCGCCTAGTGATGAGTAAGAGGGTCTAGATCTCCAAGTGGAAGCAAGAACCTCCAAGTGGACTCAAGAAATGAAGAATAACTGAAGTGGGAGAGGACACTAGTCAGCTCCATGCCAAGCTCAAGCTGACTCATCCTTTCTCCAAAAATCCTATATATAGATCTCTCTCATGAGGTCTAAGGAGGCTGGAATCTTGTGAATGTAAGGAAGTGCTGTTGGTTTGAGTGTAGAACTATTGGGTGATTTGCTTGAAGGAGGTGAAGAGGAGATTTCTTTCTGCTGGGAGGTGATGCTGGATTGGGCCTTTTATGGTTGTATTACTTCCTGAACTTTACTTCTTCCATTAATAAAGCATTTGAGGTTCTTCTATATGCATGTGTCTCAATGGTGTATTGCTATACTTGTGTATTTGATTTATTCTAATCCTTGAATCAATTATGAATGTATGCTTCTTGTAGTTTCCCTCTCTTGCCATTTTGCAGGATCTTGGTGTAGCCGGGCCAGTGAAAGAGCAAGGAGCTGGGAGCAAGCAGCAAAGAGAGAAGATTGGATCAATCATTAGCGGAAGACATCGGTTAGTGGATCTCTTCCTCCTCTCTCTTACATCTCATAAAGAAGTAATCTTGAATAGCTTTGCTTTGATTGTTGCTGAGGTACTATCACCCTTAGAGTGGGATAGGGTCATTCCGTATTGGATACTTTTCCCAACAACAAATTGGTGACTCCGCTGGGGATCGTATCTTGTTGGTTGTTTGTGTTTTTGCTATTCATTTCATAAACACAGGGAGTACCGAATCGAACTGCATTTGGAGCTTTCAAATGCAAAGTAGAGGGCAGCTACTCTAGCTCAGTTTCTGGGCATGTTTATGATTTTAAGAGCTGATTCACAATGACTCTAAATAGCTCTTAGTGATAGCTTTTCATCCTCCTTTTCATCCCTTAGTGTGTACTTGATTGATAGCTTCTGATTTGGCCAAAAACTGTGAATTTTTGAGCAATCTGTGACCCGGAAACTGAGAAAAACGAAAGTTTGAATCTTCAGTGTAGGCACTGTGAAGGCAGTCTGCATTTCAGCGCAGTTCCCGAAGGGGCTACCTGTGCTGAAGGTCAAACTGCCAGTGTACTACCTGCGCTGAACTAGTTTTGCCTAGTGCTACTGGGGTTCCCTCCTGTTTATTGCCCTGTTTTCACCCTTGTTTTTGCAGCCTGTTATCAGTCAATGTACCTATTTGAAACCAACTTTCCTTGCCACTATTCCGCCTCGGTTGTATAAAGAAACTGTGTTTGTTCTTTGTGTATTTCTTGTATCATTTGCAGTTTCCCATAACGAAAGTGAACTAGTCTTGCTGTGGCCTCTTAGATCTAGACCTGTGATAAAGTGTCGTTTTGATCTTAAGAGTTAGTTTGTTTGCTGTTCATAGCTGATTGAGCTTTTGATTTCATCATATGGTTTGAATTCATACATTTCTAGTGTCGAAACAAGTAAATCTTAAGGTGTCTTTTGATTTTGGACAAGCTTGTTTGCTTTCACTTGAAATTGAATTCGAAATTATACAACAACTTTCTTTTTGTATTACATCAACATTAAGAAAGAGAAAAGAAATACCTGCATTCTGCATTTTGCATTTGATAAGTTTGCATGTTGATTTAGGGAAAAGTGCATTAGTGTATGCTCTTTGATCTGTGTGAAAAGATGATGTCTTTCTTTTCCCTCAGTAGTTAAGATTTTCATAAGTCGAAAAGATTGAAAAAGCTTGCTTCTCATCTTAGACTGCATTTAGGAATTTGTATCAAACATCTCGTGGTGAACCTTGAAAGGAAAACTTTAAAAAGATCAACTTAAAATATATTGAATGAACCTAACAACGCTTTGAAACATAACGCAAACACATAGAGGTCTAAGCTAGAGACGTGTTCCGGCGTCGTTAAACGTAGTGACTGTCGATCTCGACGAAGGTGGGTGATTCCTCCTGAGAGTCGGTGGCACTAATACGGACTTGTGCTCCCACGTACCGTCGCGTATATATTGGGAGACCCCTATAGGCATATATCTTTTATCCATAGGAAGCCGTGTCGGCCGCCCTACTGATCGCAATGCAGTGAACACAGCATTCACGAAGATCGACCACTCGTACCGTAAAACGTATTCTGTGGTTTTGCGAAAGGTTTGGCACACCCTCTGCCTAGATCTCCAGAGCAGTTTCTTTTGGCCTTTTTCAAACTCTATAACTGAAAAAGTCCATCCGAGCATTTGTCACTTCGGGCTCGTTAAAACATCGAAGGAGACTAGAGTCATCTTTAGCTTTTTCTCGACTCTTAAAAAGTGAAAAAGCAAGTTGTGTCTAAAAGCGTCTAATAAAATTCATTCAATTCGGAAACAAAATTTCCCTTTTAATATTTTGGTTGATCGAGTAATCCGCAATCGTGGAAGAAAGTCAATTGAAACCCCGTCGTTCGCGGAGGCTTACGAGTCAACCGTCTTTGTCTCCGGAATCGAAAACAGTACGGACAAAGCGAACTCGTTTAACCGGTTCAAAATCTCCTTTAAAAGTTAGAACAAGTGTTCCAACTGAGGTTCCGGTTACTCCAAACATTTCTGGAAACCCTGCCTCTATAGAAGAAGTTCAACAGCCACAGAAGGACGGTAATACTGATCCTAGTCTGGGGGCAAATACTTGTATAACTGAACCAGTTCCATCTGTAACCGGTCCAGAGAGTTTTGTTCCTCAAACAACTGTCGCTGTCGAAACAACCACTTCTTCGGCACCAGAAATATTTTACGGACCTGACGGTCTTCCTCTTCCACCGGGTTTGATTGCGATAGAGGAAATTGCAGAGGATCCGCAAGCAAGTACTCCAACTCATTTTGGAGTCGGGGTCACTCTATTTCCTTCATCAGAAGTTAATCCACCACAAGTAGAAGTTCCTGTAGAATCGCTAGGCAATCTATTGGATAGACTTAAAATGTCTGAACAACCGTCATCATCTAGGACTATGTCAAATGACACAGCGACAGCAGAAGCCCCTGCCGTCACTCCGACGATGTTTGCCGGCATACCAGCTGTCCCAACTAGCTCTCAACAGCTAGAAGGAGTCCACCAAGGGACTATTTCGATGGTATGGTCTGTTCCAGTTTGTTCATCCGGAGTAATACCCGGCAACTCTTATGTTGAAACTCGACAGATTGATCCTCATGGAGGTCAATTTGGGCCATCCAGTCCTCAAGGACTAACAATCCCTATGAGTTCCGGATTGCTACCGTATGGGGGGCAGTATGCCCTTTCATTACCTCCTCTGGGAGGATATCCATATGGCAGTTCTCAACAGTATTCAGGTTATACTGGAATTGCATCAAGTAGTTGGGTACCTATGCTACCTCAACAACCAAGGGTTGTATATTCTATGCAACAGTGTGTACCTATGACGAACATCCCAACCACACCGTCTATTGTAACTGTGTCACAAGTACAAGCGATACCTGTTACATGTCAACCTCAGATTTCTCAGGTTGTAATGCAACAGCCTCTTGAACAAGGGTCACAACCACAATCGCCAACTGGTGGGGCGACACAGGTCCAAACGGGTACACTTACCCCACACCTCGGTCCAACGGTTAACATAGCACAACAGAACATGGCTTCACAACCATGGCTAGTGCAATACCAACAACCACAATTCCAGCAAGTATACCAAGGTTCTGAGCAGCAGATCTTTGCGAATAGTGGACAACCGTATATCCAAAATGGTCAAAACCAACCACTTTATAGTGGTCAAGTCCACCAACCGTATCAGTCATACCAACATCAATTACATTATGCTGGTATGCAAAGGCCCACTGCTCAAGCGATTCCATCGTACCCTGGTTATGCTTCGCCTAACCTGAATCAACAGTTACCATTCGTGGCAACTTTAGAGTTACCTGATTTACACCGGTTAACCAACGATCCGATTGCTTATGCCCCTTGGTGGCCAGCGATTCCTCATAAACTCCCATCTGACATTCCTAAATTCAATGGAAATCCAGGTGAAGACCCATCGAATCACGTGATGACTTTTCATCTGTGGTGTTCGTCGAACACCCTAAATGACGATTCGATAAGGCTTCGCCTTTTTCAGAGGACATTGACAGGTCCAGCGGCTAAATGGTATATTGAATTGCCAAGAGCCTCTTTCGACAATTTTAGTTCCCTAGCCACGACTTTCTTAACCCATTTTCAATTACCGATAAGGTATGAAACGGGAACAGAAATATTAACCAACTTCAAACAGACAACTGCCACCCATATATCTGATCATATACATGAGTGGCGTCGTCGTCGTAGGATGGTGAAAACATATGTTCCCGATCAGCTATTAGCTGAATGGTTCATAATGTCGTTACTTCCGGCTATTACGGAAGATGTGGCCAAGGGGGGAGTCGTAACAGAGGAGCAAGTTATTGCTCGTGCACAGTATT
Organism: Pinus tabuliformis; assembly: GCA_031772625.1. Taxonomy (NCBI): domain Eukaryota; kingdom Viridiplantae; phylum Streptophyta; class Pinopsida; order Pinales; family Pinaceae; genus Pinus; species Pinus tabuliformis. The sequence continues at coordinate 877,740,227 of CM062805.1, forward strand.
TGGACTTAGTTTATACTCAGTCCGGCACACTCTACGACAAAATACCCGACGCCCCTAGACCGGAATTTTCAATTCCTCCCCCTCCTAAATCCAATAGTGACTCTCATGCCGGTGACAGTGTGATTGGCACGGCAAACGCGAAATCGATAAAGGCTTCATCAAAGAAAGCCCGTAAGAATTCGGATCAAAATGCAAAAGAAGAAATTCTTGCTTCGGAAGTAAATGCCGTATCAGCAGATAAGGGCAAAGAAACCAATCAACCAGGAAGCAAGAAGAAACAAAACAAAGGGAAGAAGAAGAAACAGGGTGAGTCATCCCCTGGAAAAAATTCTTCAAACCCTCATGGGAAAGGGAAACAAAACTATCCATGTCTAATATGTGATGATAAAGATCATAGCACAAAGAATTGCCCATTCAAAGCTGAGTTAAAGAGGTTCTTTAAAAGTTCCCAAACCTCAGCTGTGTTAACTGATCCATTTCCCAACCTAGGTCAAAATCTGGTTGATAGTGGAAATGCTTCCCCGTCGCAAGTACTTATGTTGTCGGTTTCAAAACAGCAGAATGATGCTTTGATTTCGACAAGGAACAAAGATTACGGAAATCCGAAGTTGTCAAACAGCAAGGGAAAAGATCAACCAAGCAGTTCGACGACAACTTCGACCGAGGTTGTGCCACCATTTATTACGGGAAGCATTCCAATGATCCATGGAAGCAATCATTCTCTCCAAAATATTGGAGTAATTTTCCTAAAAGACCCCACTTTAATGGGTACTTTGGCCCTACCGTCTCCGAGTAATTTGGCGGAAATGGCCACAGTGGAATATGAAACCTTCTATTTTTAATGGATCTAAAGCTTCGAGGATAGTTCCTATCTCATGTCAACCTCGTTAAAAAATGAAGAGTCGAGGATAGTTCCCATCTCGTGTCAACCTCATTAAAAAATGAAACGACCCCCTGAAGTCTAGGGGGCATGCGCCTCGTTTGTATTATTATGCTGGGGGCATGTAAAATTAATCGAGCAGTTTTAGCGCATAGTTCATGCTCGTTAAAAAATAAACATAAGATTCGAGCAGTTTTAGCATAAAGTTCATGCTCGTTAAAAAATAAACGCAAGATTCGAGCAGTTTTAGCATAAAGTTCATGCTCGTTAAAAAATAAACGCAAGATCTGAGCAGTTTTAACGCGGTCTTCATGCTCGTTAAAAAATAAATATAAGCAGTGAGCAATGTTTCCTCCAGAGTTTAAGATCATTTTTAAATAAAAAATGAACCTATCCCAGTAAATAACCACTGCGATCGTAAATTTATTAGCCATAAAAAGCCTTGGTCGTGTTTGCACCTGCCACCTCCATTCCATTTGGCCGATCGTTCACCTCCATATGATTGTTTACCCATTTTGAGGAACAGCTGCGAAGAGTGATTTCACCTAGCCATCCTTGTGACACTGCCGTGATTGGAAAATTCCAACCTGTACTTGGAATCTACTGCTATCCCTGTTTATCACTCGTTCCTCAAAAGACGAGTCTTCTTTGAGCTCTTTTCAACTGACTCGTAAAATATGAAAAGTTTGCCGATTTTTTGGCCTTCCAGCTCGTTAAAAGGACCGGAAGAGCTATCCCTCCTCTAGATTTTAATCTTTTTGGACCTGAGGGATTATTGCACAAAAAGGTCGAACGCTTGTTTTATTCGGCTCGTTAAAGTAATCGAAAACTCATCCCTTCTGTATTATTTTATACTTTTTCGGACTTAAGGGATTAGATGACAAAAAAGGAATTTTGGAGTTAACTTTCTGTACCTTTTCAGACTCTCTAAAAATGAAAAGGACCGAGTTTTCTTTGTCGTTAGACTCGTTAAAATGATTAATAGCGACAAACTTGTCTTTAGACGAGAACGAGTTTCCCTATCGCTAGGCTCGTTAAAATGTAGCGATGGGCTTGACCGAAGGGCAGGTTATAGAACAAGCATATGTTATCCTCCTCAAGCTTGACAAAAATAAAGAGGTATTGGTCAGAAATGACTGGGGAAAAATTGGGAGAACCTCAAAGCTTTAATGGTAGCAAGTCGCTCTTGAACATGACACTTTTCCTCCGTATCACATCGGGTTGGGTTGTTTCATTCACCGGTCTCATCACCATGGTCCTCACCAAACCATCCACACTTTGGGTAATGCTACCGATCCATCGCATCAGTGTCGTTACATGTTCAAGAGATGTTGTTCAGAAAGAGTCAACCGTGTCCCATCCACTGCCATACATTATCCTTCATCCACCCATGATCGCCACCCTGAATCATATGTCACAGATTGTTTTCACCTCCACTAAAATCATTAGCTCCGTTCCGTGTCACTGATGTGGGATTCATTAAGTCCCTCCTTTGACGGATCGCTTCTTGTCGACTTCAGCTCATTATCCAAGAAGTTGATCTAGGAACACCCCCCTCAGTGCTTTGAAGCTTGCATGCCTCAATGGCAAGTTTCAATGAACTTCGACCAGAAGATTTTGCGTGGTGTTCGACGCCAATTCCTTTATTCACACCACGTGAATTGTACTGCAGTACCTTGAGGGTCATTATCATTATCGGTGATTCCTCTCGCGCTTGTTAACGGTTTACATTATTGACTGGTAATCAAGCGATGTCTTTCCATGTTCGACTTCAGCGCAATTCTCACATGGATCGACTTGTACTTAGAGTGAAGATCGAACGAGCTTGAAGACCCCAGATCTAGTTTCATCCATCCGGGCTGTGATATATATTCAGGAAACATAAAGACATTTGACGTGTACATCATTGCAGCAGATGATCATCCTACTCAAAGGATGATAATTTCAGCAGAGAATTATCAGTCTATCATCAGACGATCGTCTGTTCCATGTACCAAAATGAGTTTATAAAGCTGGGCATGGGAATGCCCGCCTCAGCTAGATCATGAAAGCAGAATGAAAAATAATGTATTGTATTGTATTTTATTACAGGTCACCTCTCAACGATTGAATGAACTTCGGATCCTCTTGATAAAGCATTTCACCCAATAAACGACCTCATACTTTAGGGGGCAACTGTTATAGACATTTTTGTGCCTTACAGCATGAAGCATGAAATGTCAATAATCTAAGGGATCCAAAGTCCCTAAACATGTTGTTCCTACCCCTAGAGGAACAAGGTCAGCAAACCACAGCACTGAATATCAGTTCTCCACCTGAAAGCACTCAAAAACAAGCTAATTCTGGATCATGTCAACTGCTCCACTGAGCATCTGCGCTGAATGTCAACTGCTCCACTGTGTACCTGCGCTGAATGTCAACTGCAAAGAGGGCTACCTGCACTGGGTGAGTTTGGCCAAGTGGCACAGTCATTCTTCAAGGTGTCAATGCCCAGGAAGCTTCCAAAATGACACTTGGATCAAAGAATTCGCCTAGTGATGAGTAAGAGGGTCTAGATCTCCAAGTGGAAGCAAGAACCTCCAAGTGGACTCAAGAACTGAAGAATAACTGAAGTGGGAGAGGACACTAGTCAGCTCCATGCCAAGCTCAAGCTGACTCATCCTTTCTCCAAAAATCCTATATATAGATCTCTCTCATGAGGTCTAAGGAGGCTGGAATCTTGTGAATGTAAGGAAGTGCTGTTGGTTTGAGTGTAGAACTATTGGGTGATTTGCTTGAAGGAGGTGAAGAGGAGATTTCTTTCTGCTGGGAGGTGATGCTGGATTGGGCCTTTTATGGTTGTATTGCTTCCTGAACTTTACTTCTTCCATTAATAAAGCATTTGAGGTTCTTCTATATGCATGTGTCTCAATGGTGTATTGCTATACTTGTGTATTTGATTTATTCTAATCCTTGAATCAATTATGAATGTATGCTTCTTGTAGTTTCCCTCTCTTTCCATTTTGCAGGATCTTGGTGTAGCTGGGCCAGTGAAAGAGCAAGGAGCTGGGAGCAAGCAGCAAAGAGAGAAGATTGGATCAATCATTAGCGGAAGACATCGGTTAGTGGATCTCTTCCTCCTCTCTCTTACATCTCATAAAGAAGTAATCTTGAATAGCTTTGCTTTGATTGTTGCTGAGGTACTATCACCCTTAGAGTGGGATAGGGTCATTCTGTATTGGATACTTTTCCCAACAACAGATTCCCCCTCTAAAGGTAATCCACGGCTTGATTTGGAAAATCCTAACAAAGAACGCCTCGAAGAAACCTTCAACTAGAACCTCCCTATCCATAATATGGCTAACGTTCACCCTCCAGGTGGGAATTCGCCTCTACCGCCCCCTCCAGGTGGGAATTTGCCTCTACCGCCTCCTCCGGGTGGGAATCAATCCCCACCTCCTCCAAGAGCACTTCCCCCTAGCTTGCTCAGGATGACGCAGCGGTACCTGGGTAGCAACATGCCTTACCTAAGAATGCAGAAAGAGTATTCCCTAAATTTGACCCTGAGTGGGGAGACACTGCTGATAACCATATTCACTCTTTCTTCCTAGCCGTGCACATGTTGGGGGTGACCAATGAAGATGTAGTATGTCACTTATTCCCTTTTACTTTGATTGGTGTGGCCTCCACATGGTACTTTAGCTTGAGAATAGGATCGATCACCTCATGGGATGCCTTTCAACAGGCCTTTTTAGACAAGTTTGGCAATGACAAAACACCTGCGGCCTTAGTTTTAGAATTGTCCCGTTTGAAAATGGAAGCCAAAGAAAAGGTCAAGGATTTTAACATCCGGTTCAACACTTTTCTTAATAGAATCCCGGCTAATGCTAGACCTACTGATGAGGTGCTCATGGAATTCTACATCATTACTCTCTATGTCCCTACTGTGATGTGGGTCAAGAGGAGTAATGCACAAACCTTAAAAGGTGCTATCGATGAAGCAGTAAAATTCAAGAATGAAATGATCAGTCTCATAGCATGTCATCATACAACCAAAGAAAAGAAAGCCTCTCAGTCATCCAAGAATAATAATGGGAGTGATAACAAAGTGGCTGAGATCAAAGAAAAGGGTACCATAGATGTGGAAGGTTTGCATCAGATCATTAAGAAATTGACGAACACAGTCATCAATATGAAAAGGAATTCTAGAGAGAGTACAAATGGGAATGGAGGAGATTATAACAATAGAAAATCCTTCAAACCTTTCTATTGTAAGAAGATAGAAGGTGGTCATGGCCAGCTTGAGTTGCCTGCTCCACCCGACAAAGGGAATTTAAATATAGAAGAGCTGGCTCTTATCGGATCGCTCCTTACCAAAGAAGAACCTATAGTGGAGCTGGAGCTAGAACAAGAAAATGAGGAAGAATACCAAGTAGAATAGCCCTTGGATGAGGAATCTCAAATCAATGTACTGTGGGATTTCTATACAAATGAGAATGATGACGACGAAGGAGATAGTATGACAGAAATCCACACGCGATGTAAAGGGCCACTTGTGGGCATGATGAAGCCTGTGGACCAAGCAAAGAAAGATGTCCTCCCTTTGAAGGCATTCACTCCCAAAGTTCCTGTTAATAAGGGTAGATCTAGTGGTGATTCCAAGAGTACTCCAGTTGTGAATTGTCCACAGAAAGATAATACATCTCCAAATGCAATGAAGGCGACTCAAAACGATAAAATCCCACCTAAGAATGGAAAAACAAGTATATTCACTCTGCCCTACCCTATTTATAACATTGATTACAACATTGTGGATGATCTTAAGAAATCTCGAGCTAATATCACATACTTCGATTTGTTAAAGTTAACACAGTAAAGAGATCTGCTTTTGAAAGCTATGAATGAATGGAATTGAAAATATCCCACCAATTCGAGTAGCCAAACCAAGAAGTCGACATACAAAGCTATTAGTACCCCTAGTACAACCTAAATGCCATCAGCCATGGAAGCCACTCTGTCAAAAATGAATCGAACGCCTCAAGATGTCAGTGTAGCCATGATAGGAAGGAAATCAAAATCCATGACTCCGCCTTTCCTTATCACATTTGAAATCTTCAACATGAACATATATAATTTCTTGGTAGATTCTAGTGCCTTATCCACTGTTATGCCTTACGTTGTTGCTAAACGACTTCATGCAATGCCCGAGAAAACCGAGACTCAAATTATGCAACTGGATAGAACGAATGTGAAAGTAATTAGAGAATTGAAAGATGTGCTGATTTGGATGGCTGCCAAACCACAGTACACACAAGTCATTAACATAGGGGTAGTCGACATAACCGAGGCATATGGAATGCTTCTTAGTAGAGATTGGTTAGAAAATTTGAATGGATATTTCTCAATTGATTGGTCCCATCTCTTGTTGCCTCAGAAAGGAAAAGGTGATATGCTGAGAGTTGATCGAGAAAGATACATGAAGTATGTAGTGACAGAACTAAATGACCCCAATGAACCTGTAATGTTTACCAACTCTATCCTTGGGAATTATAGTTTCGACATTTGTGCCACAAAAACTTTTTTTAGAGAATTCCATGCAGAGACTGTTGAAGAAACTACAATAAACACAGGGTTCGAAGCTCTCCCCTATAGTCTGAATGATGAACTACCATGTAATATGGTAGATGATAGGGCCAATTTTGTAAAAGGTAGTTCATTTGATATAACATCAGATTCTATGTTTTGGACATTCTATTTTGATGGCTCTAACTGCCTAGAAGGTGCAGGTGCTGGGAGCATTCTCAATGACCCGCAAAGGAACCAACATTTGATGGCCAGCTGGTTGGAGTTCATGTGCACCAACAACATGAAAAATACGAAGGCTTGCTACAAGGCTTGAAGAAAGCCATTGATATGAAGGTGAGAAATCTTAAAGTTTTTGGTGACTCACAGATGATTGTGGACCAGGTAAGGAAAAGGATACATTGCAATTCACCACACCTGATAAGATACCAACATGAGGTATGGAGCTTAATTGATAGTTTTGATTCTTTTAATATCATACACATACCTCGAGGGCAAAACCAAGATGCTGATCTGATGGCTAGTATGGCTACAAAACTTTTTCCTGATCTTAGATTAAACAAGAATAAATATTATGTTGAATTGATTTTCAGACCATCCGTACCTGATAACATCTCAAATTGGCAGGTATTCTAAGGTGACGAGAAAATCCTTGAGTTCCTGCATTGCAAGAAGACATTCAAAAATGCACTCATTGATGAAAAGGAGCATGACAGGCTTATGAATGAGAGTGAAGATGAGGTAATATCTTTTATTGAGAAATTTTTTTATCAACAGGTTTGGCATCCCTGACGCTCTCATATTTGATAATGCTTCTTACTCTTCATCACTAAAATTGACTGAATTTTCTATCGATAAATAAATTAGCTTAAGGTATGAATCAAAATGTTATCCCCAGGGAAATGGAGTTGCAGAGTCCTCAAATAAAAACCTCATCCGCATAATCCGTAAATATATCTCCAACAATCAGAGGAATTGGCACAACACTCTAACAAACGCCCTTTGGACCAATAGGGTCACTGCAAAATTAGCGTTAGGAAACTCTCCATACTTCCTTGTCTATGGATAGGAAGCCATCTTGCCTCCTAATGTTACCCTTCCCTCTTTATAGCTCTCCCAAGCTTCGAAAGGGACCCCTTTAGCCTTACTTCAAAAAAGGATCAACCAACTGGTGAGATTGGAGGAATTGAGAGATAAAGCCAGAAATAAATTTGGAAATCACCAAATGATTATGGAGAGATGGTTTGATCGCCATCTGGTAGGAGATAACGATTACCAAGTAGGAGAGCTAGTCTTGAATTGGGACAAGTTTAGTGGTCCAAAATGTAAGCACACGAAATTCCAACACATATGGCTGGGCCCATTCCAAGTTGAGGAAAAAATTGGTCAGGGAACTTACAGATTGAAAACTTTACAGGGAGAAACTAAAAAACTCCCTGCTAATGGCCAACATCTTAAGAGATACTTCTAGTAGCCACCACATGGTGGTTACCTCCTGAGTAGATTAGGATTCATTTTATTTTTGATATTAGCTTAATTTATATTTTCATACTATCTGTTCTTGTATTTTTTTCGCAAAGTTTATTTTCCTTCTGTTTTGAATTTCAACCCTTTTCAGCCAATTGATTTCAGTTCTTCAGTCTCATTTTCACCTTTATAACTCTCTTCATATTTCCCTCATTCCCCACCTTCAGCGTTTTTCTTTCCTCAGTAACCTGCTGATGTTGTCTGCCAATCCTAAATTCATCATTACCTTGAAAATCAAGCAAACTTTCAATGAGCCTATGAGAACTGGAAAATTAGTGGTGAAATTCAAATCAAAGCCACTCATTGGAATCTGTTGGGGACTAGGTAGGATTTGTTGATAACTTGGATACCCGGAGCATGTAGGGGCATCTTTATAAAACAAAAAATGTGTAACCACAGCTGGACTGAGATGGAGGAACGCTGCATTTTTAAAATCCCATCCAGACCTAGCCTATACTTGTCTATGAGGTTTGTAGTCATTCTCCATTGGTTCCATCCACCACATTAAAATTTCCAATATCTATCATCTACAAGTAAACCTCCTCTCATGGGCTAAGCGCGCTGTCGTATATCCTGTTGCAAATTTAATTGTGCTCTAGTCCTTGTGCCTAAAATTGGAAGGACTTATGTAAAAGAAAATGAAATGTTGAGTTCTTGTGCCAATCTGGAAGGACAGGTTGTTTGGGAAGCCAGTTGGAGTAGGGACAGTTGCTGGACCTAGAGTACTGGTTGACACAGCAAGCCCAACTTTGCTTAAGCAATTTAAAAATATGGCATGATCCATGACTGCGCCTCATTCAATCATACGAAAGTATAGCACTAAAATTATTACATAAAGTGCAAATAAACATATCTACGTCAACTTTGATGAGCGATAAGGAGCTGAGGTACACACCTAAATAGGTATTGACAATGTGGTGATGGCCCCGAAAGGATTTTGAAAATAGAAAACAGGTAAAGGAAGGTCAATAAATCGCATAATATGACCATTGGAGAATGCCTGTCAAAACCCTATTAGTAAGTAGAAGCTATTTGTCTTTATCCCACCTAAAGCTATTAATGCTGAAGTGGAACCCATGCCTATCCATCTATATAGTTTGCATTTCAAGTTTATCTTAACACCCTGATGTTCCACTGATCCAAAGTTTATTTGGTAACAGAGATAACTAGTTCACCGAGTGGTTCGCCTTTTCTTGTGGCCACAACCACCACCCTATTAAAACCTGCTCTAGTAGAAAATTTGAATGGGTCCCCTAGAAGTTTGATCTTGCATTTATCCGAATGATAACTCTCTGAATGATCTATTTTTATCCCAGGGATTTTAAGTCTCTGCCAAGTCAAATCTTTAATTCTTAATGGTTAAGACCCCCCTGAATAAGTCTCTGCGGCATGATTCATTTATAACCCAGTCTAGCCCTTCATTCATATCCTTCATCGGGACTTTCTCAACCCTCAAAACCTTCTATCGTATCCTTATTTATACATCAATGCTTTGATAATAGAAACACTATATAAATATGCACAACTTACCCTTTTCGCACTTCCTCGGTCTTTACACATCTCTCAATGCATGCCTTTATCGCTTATCGCAATCACTTGACCACTCCTCCATCACATATCACTTTTCGCATTGGTAAAGGGCTAAGGTCTATCTCCCATGAGTTATTGTGATGCTGTCAAGTCTCCGATCACATCATATATTGCAAAATCGACACTTTCAATGTTGATACATAAAGTGTGATGCAATATGGCGGACCCGCCGGAATTATTAACCACAGTGCATATATTTTTCGGGTCCGGCCTATCGCAAATCACAATCGGTGAAGCCCAAGGTTTATACATAAGGCGCGATGTGATATGATGGACTTTCCAGGATTAGTAAGCACAACACATATGATTTTGGGTCCGAAGCCCATCGCAAATCACAATCAGTGGAATTCAGAGCTTATAAATACGATGCGATGCGATACAGTGGACCCGATGGGACTATTAAGCGCAACACATATATTTTCAGGTCTAGCCAATCACAAATCACAATCGGCGGGACTAGGGGTGATGTTCCATGTGACTACCCGCTACAATGAGCGATTGCGACTTGATCGCATCGTAACCTTGGCTGAACCAGGGGTTGATTCTTTCACACTTGTTCCTTTGAATTTATAAAAGTTTATGAGGGAAAGATTTGTGTTTTTAGGCATGTTTGTCATATTTCTCATAATCATAGCTAATATGAATTATTTCTGTAGGCGAGGACCAAGAGAAGAGAGGTGAGTTCGAGTGGACCCGGTAACGGGTAAATGCGATTTATATCAAGACAACAACTCTGCACCACCGATTTCGATATTGCAAAGACATAATCTGCAAGAAAGTGATACAAACCACCATAGTGCATAACAGAGGCACACTCTATGTCGAGAGGAAGCACTCATGACAACGCTGATCCATCAAGATGTTATTACCTTCAAACACATCTTCAATCATGCCAGATGTGGGATGATGAGCACAGTGTCTTGAGTTTCCTTCAGGAAATAATAGCGAATAACGTCCACTCAATACAGGTGTGAAGAGATGACACACAATAATTCTCTTTTACTCAACATCTATTCATTTCCCCATGAAATGAAGCGCTCCAGCATATGCCCTCTACGTGTCAACCGTTTCACTGATCGATTCTACGTCTGTATATCTTAATGTGTACATGGAGAAAGGCAGGAAGGGGAAAAGTCGGGAGGGGAAGACAGAGGGCCAGTCTGTTTCTACATAAATATTACCTCCAGAGATGGAAGCGAGACTTTTTTTTGGGCAGAACAACTTTTGATTTATTGTGCTAATAAAGAAGATTGTTTGGGTCAAGAAGGAGCCTTTTCAGATTTATTTTCCTCTTCTTTCATGTGTTTAGAATCAGGGTGTTGTTGCTGGAATAAATACAAATCTATTTTGTTTTGTGCATATTGATAACAAACAGTTCGTGACTAGTCTTGGTTATTCAAATATAATTTATTACCATGGTTAATTCATGAGCAGTTGCTGATTCAAAACCTTGTTAAACATCAATTACAAGTTTTATTTGTATGGAAAGGAATGTGTATTCCTGTATGAGTAATTAGATTGAAATTAAGATTTAATACAGCCTTGTTCATCTGTGAACCAGAAATTGATTCATTTGGACTTGGAATCTATATATGATGTTTAATCTCTTTTTTTTATGCTCCTGCAAGATAGATTAGAATAGTTAGGACTAGCATAAGCAGTTAGAATTAGTATAGATAGGATCTGATACATATAGGTTGGCTGTTTCTTTTTTTGATTTAATGGAAGTCTTCCTCCGGGGAGAAATATTTCAACACCTATAACAGTTTACGGGGTCCTTTAAAACCCATCAAAACTAGCCATTCCAAATGAAAGAAGATCTAATCGGGGCCTGCGATCACATTAGTTCCCTTTGTTGGCACACGAAAATTCCCCGTGTCAACAGAAACTTAAGCCTACAACTAAGATGGAATTCTTTGTAGGATACACATATACACCACATAATTATCGGGTGTATTTTCCCTCAATCAGGGTGACAATAGTGAGGATAGATGTCAAATTTGATGAGGAGAAAGCTATGAGATGTTCTCTAGAGAGAGAGTCGAGTATCCCACCAAAGGAGGAGATTCTAGCTCCAAAGGAGGAGCCTCAGACAAATCTTTAGGAGGTTGTGGTGCAACCACATGTAGAGGAGAAGACAAGAGTCTGAGTGGAGGCACCCACGCAACCAAAATTTTCCAGAGAGGGGAGGAAGAGAATCAAAGAAGATGAAATATTGGTACAGGATGCATGAGAGCATGTGGGATCTCCTACATCTCAGTGCAGGCATAGGAGGTTACCAGACAAGCACACTGGGTATATGTCTCTCATGACATAGCTCATTGAGTTAGAGCCTTCTTCATTTTAGGATGAAATTTCTCAATCAGTGTGAGTTGATGCCATGGTGGAGGAGTATGACTCCATCATGAAAAAAAATGTAGGGGAGGTGGTTTCTAGACTAGAGAACAAGTTAGTGGTTGGTTCCAAATGGATCTACATAGTGAAGCATGTAGTTGATGGGAGCATTGATAAGTATAAGGCCAAATTTGTGGCTAAAGGATTCTCTCAAGTAGAGGGCGTGAACTATGAGGAAACATTTTCACTAGTGGCAAGATATTCCTTGATCATAACCATTCTAGCATTAGTTGCATAGATGGGGTGGACAATCCCTTAGATGGATGTGAAGATTGCCTTTCTCAATGGTGTTTTTGAGTAAGAAATTTACATAGAGCAGCCATAGGGATTTGAGACATATGACAATGAGACACATGTATGTAGAATCAGGAGAGCCTTGTATGGCCTCAAACAAGTGCCCTGAGCTTGGTACACTTGGATCGACACATATCTTAGTGGATTGGGATTCACCAAAACTGAAGAATATTCCAACCTCTATCAAATTGTGGTAGATGAAAAGTTGCTTAAATTGGTATTGTATGTTTATGACTTGATACTTACAGGTGATGAGTAGTTGATTCGCTCTTGTAAATAGGACCTTGCAAGAGAATTTGAGATGAAATCCATGGGATTGATGCATTAATTCCTTAGGATAAATTATGGAAGGTGATGAGCACCAATATTGTAGCAAGAATGCTGCAACTCCTGGGGCTACCAACTTTACTTTATCAACCCGAGGTTCATACAAACTTGGAGGTGGAAATGTTGTATACACAAGTATATACAATGGGTCCACTCTTTGTCACTACTGATCATGCGATAGACCACTATGGTTTCTCAAACCAACCTTCTATTGATTTAGAAGAAGTTTTATTACCAATGGAGAAAGGGGAATTTTACTCTAATTGAGAGGATTGAAATATTGTCTACTGCAGTAATGAAAGACTGAAATAAATGTTTTAAACACACCACTCATCTAACTATTTGTTAATAGATATTGCTCCAGAAGAATTGTAATCTAACATGTGTGTAATCCTAACTATCCTAGGCATGCAATTTGAGATAATCAAACACTTTACTATTGTGCATATGAATGAACACAATAACGTTTTTTTCCTTTTTGTCCTTTTTGTGAAACTATGAATGCTAATTATTCTTGGTGGTATGGTAGGTTGGTTAGAGATGTTTGTGAGAGGTCAGATGGATTGGGAGGTAAGTAGGGGTCTTCTCCTATCTTTCTGGATGCTTTTCCTACAAATCACCCTCAAAACAAGCCACTATAGGTCGTCCTACAAGATGTCCTAATGCACCTACAGGATGTCCTAATACTCCTACAAGATACCTTGTGTTCGTACAGGATCCGTCCAAAAGAAATTGGAGTTTTTTGGAAAGTGGTATAGGGCTTAAGGAAGGTGAATGATGGAAGAAATAAGGCAAGGGAGTGGCTAGGACTTTCTTAGAACTCAAACCAAAGTTTGTAAGATGGTTGGATTTGCTCAACAAACATAGAATTTTTTTCTTGTGGAATGATAATTTCGTTGATGGAATTAGTGGCTTTTGGTGATCATGGATGGATGAGGTTAGGCTAGGGCTACTGACATGAGATCTTCCCGCGCTATTGAAACTCCTGCAATAGACACATCATTAGCATTTACCCATGAATCATGTCAAACAAAAAAGATTTCCAATCAACATAAGAAAACAAAATTCCATTATTTAATTGCCTATTTCATGCATGGAAATACTTGCATAATTTTTTGAAACACCATGAGATATAATAAAAAGCTGGAGATAGTAGAGATAACAACTGAAACCTATTCTTGAAAACTGAAAAGATGCTAGCCTGAGTAGCAGAAAACCCTAAATTCCATAAGAAATCAAAATTTTGTCTTTTTGGGGCTGAATAAGAGTTTTTCCTCAAACCCTAGTCCCTGAAGGAAGGAGTGAGGCCAAATCCACCAGCTATCAACCTTATTGGTATTAATTCATCTCTCTAAATCTACTGCTACAGCTATGCACAAATGGAAGAAAACTAATCAAATTCATCACTACTTGCAATGAAACAATGCCAAAATCAATTCAACAATTAATCTATGAAATAACATAAGCATACAAGTACAAAAAGAGGAACTTCTGCTGCTAGGGTTGGGCCCTAACCCAAGAGCTTCGGCCCTTTGAGTCAAATCAATGTTTGATGAAGGAAATGATCATTTTCATTATCATATCGAAAAAATTACATAACAATGTTTTGCCACACTCCAACTCGAAAATGCTTAGTGCTCTTACATAAAAAATCTAAATCCTAATGAAGCTCTAGGCCTCCTTATTTATACAACTGAAGTCTCCAACAACTTCCTTAAATCTAGGGAGGCTTGGCTCCCAAACTCAAGATGAACCAGTTCTTAACTATCACTAGCTTGACTGCCAATGATCTCCATGACTCGACTGATTGCAACTCTGAGCTAGTGTGATTTGATTGAGGGATATTCGAATGAGTGAGTATTTAATGAGGAAGATCCATCTCCTATAATCTCTCATTCTTGTCTCATTCGAGTTCCTACACCTTAATTAGCCAAAATTGCCATGATTTTCTCCCAAAAACCTGCAATCAATGCACATTTAACCACTAGACATAACATCTTACTTTTACTCATATCATTAAGAAAAATACAATTAAAACATGTGAGGAATTATGAGAAGAGTTGATTTTAGTAAGCTTTGAGGTGTATTAAGGTCCATATAGTTATCCAATGACGAGGCTCATCATCACCCCCCTACTGAAAGTGTTTCTCATCCTCTGAGCAACTTAATCTATATCCATGTCCTTCATTGCTCTGGTGGCCTCCCTGACATTCCATTCTTCTGCTGTAGTTTCCTCTTCCCGTGAATAAAATCCTGCCTTCCTCTCTATCTCTTCCCACCGATTTCTTTCTTCTTCTTCTTTCCTTCCTTCGAACATTCCTAAAAGCAGTGGTGGACTGAGTCTCAGGCCAATCCAATTGACTTTGAGTCTTTGTAGAGCCTAGTTATACATGGGTGTTTTATGTAGTTCCCATCTCATTCTCTGAGGAGAATGGTATTCTATGATTTTTAGGCTGTAAGGCAAGGTGTTCCACCTCCTTTGGAAAGCTTGCATGTTGTCATATCCTAGCAATCTGAACATGTCTTCAAAGTGTGTGATTGCTTTTTCTTGTGCAACAAGGTACCTAGGTGCAAGATTAGGATCATTTGCAATGAGGTTGTGGGTGTTGATGATAGCCATTGGATTAGATTGTTCAACTCTTATCATAAGGGGTTCTATCTCTTCTCTTGCCATTAAATTTTTCATCTCTATAGCTCTTGCATCCTCATGATTCATCCATGATGCTAAGGCCATCAATTGCAAGTCTCCTAGTTTTGAATTTGGGTCCCACACATTCAAATCTATCAAGACCATGTTGTGTAGGTAAAACTCAGACATTTTTTCTCTATATTCCATGGTGCTTTAAGCATAGAGATCAATGAATTGTCTATAGTATTGGAAGGGCATAGTTCCTCTCTGTGCTAAAGTCTTGATTTGAAATTGTAGCCATTGTTCCTTGAGATACAAGCCATAAGACTTTGCTGCCATCCTACACTGGATTACCTCCAAGGATAAACTGGCCATAGTTTCCAACTGACTTTCTCTTTCTTGTAGATGTCCCCTTAGCCACTACTTCTAACTGAGATTTCATCATTGCCTCTTTGTCTCTTATGCTGCTCAGTTCTCTGCCCATCTCCTTCAATTTATCCTCCATGTGGCCTATATCCCCCACTCCTTTTGATTTGGAAATTTGCATCTACCTATGTGTAATTTCCCCCTCTTTTTCGAGTGAAAAGAATAAGGGGATGGAAAAATTCTGTGGGATTACCCTACCCCCTTCAATGAACCTGTAGTAGGAGTTGAGGTTGGGTTGTGGACTAGGTTCTCTCAGTTCTGGGTATTCTTTCTTTATTTATTGCTGAGTGATACCTTCTTGGTCCTTTTTTTGAGTTTCCTATAGGTTTAACATAGTTTCCTGTAGGATGGCCTCTGCCTGTAGGTCTATTTGTCTCTCATGTAGGAGACCTTTTCCATTTGATGAGGTTGACATTGTGATAGGCCTCCTAACATAAGTGATGGGAGATTTGGGAGAGGCTTGTTTTGATGATCCTTCTCCTTGATTTTTCTCTAGAGGAGCTTCCTTTTCTTGTTGCTTTGGTGAGTCTTCAATGACAATAGGAGTTTTGGTGGGGGTTTGAGATCTTCCTTGTCTAATCCTTGTGCTCTTTCTTGTCCTGAAGTACAGTGGGGTTTTTCTTTGCCTTTTCCCTTTTGACTTGATAGTTGTACTTAGGGTAGTAAGAGCAGCTGCTACCTCTTTCTCAATGGGTTATGGAGATACCCTTGGTGATTCCTCCCTTTCTTTACCTTGAATTGTAGACCTCTGTTCTTCCTTCTATTCTGTTTCCTCTTTTCCATTCTCTTTCTCATTCTTATCTTCCTCTATTTATTCACCTTACTCCTTTGTCTCTTCTTTTGTTTCTTCTTCTGTCTCTTCTTCATTCTCCTCATCCTTTTCTTCCTCTTTTTCCTCCTTTGTTTCCTCTTCATTTTCTTCTTTTATTTCTTCTTCCCTCTCACTAATAGTGGGGCTTTTGTCATATTCAAGAGCTTGAATTTCTCCTCTTGCCTGCATGTCTCTGAAGGTTGTCCATGTAATAGGGAGTATTAGGTTTTGTAGAGCATCTTCTAGGATGAATTTGATCAACCCATGATGGAATAATTGTTGATGATTTCCCTCCTGCACTTTGATTCTCATGTCTATCATTGATTGAAGAAGAAAATAAGGGATACTCAATCCATTTTTAGGAGGTGTGTTTTCTCCAAGTCTCAGTTCTTGGAGGAGTCTGAAGTGGTATCCATACACCACACTATATCTCCCTTCACATGATATGTATTTAATGAGGTGCTAACTAACTTCATTCCAAGGGCATGGAATTCTTTCTTTTCTGACCCCATTTTTGTCCTCCATTGGCTCCTCCCCTTCCAAAAAGAATTTCTTCTTTGCAAGGGTGTTGTTACCCTTATCTTATTTTCTCCAAGGTAACCCTAAAGGGAGTGTAGTGATTCTTCTTATAACTTTAGGGGTGATCACTACTGATCTGCCTTTCACCACAACAATGGCATGCATTCTAGTGAGGGGTATGAGTGAGAGAGAAAAGTCTCTAGCCACCTCATCATCATATCCTCTCATCCTCTCAAATAACCCCATCCATTGTTTCCTTGTGAAAATTTCTACTACATGAGGATGATGGTGGATCCTTACTATGTTTGTGGGTTCTCTCTTGTTAAAATCCCCTGTCATCTTTCCCTGGTAATTGTGGAGGCTTGTATGGATACAATTCAAGAATTTTGGTAGGTGAGAGAGGTTTGAATGTTAACTTTGCAATACAATTCTCCTAGACTGCAATTTCCTTAATCAAATTGAGGATTTTTCTTCTTTTAACTAGAAAACATGGAAGGTATAGCTCCTACCTCACTTGTTACGTTCTGTTGAGGACAACCTTTGATTTCTCCTCCCTTAGTGCCCACTGATAATCCTGTAGATTGACTGCTCTGTATCCTATAGGTTTTCTTGTAGGATCCTGTAGGTCTCCTGCACTGCAAATTCTAACTATCTCTTGTAGGTGCTGCTTCAAGAAGGCCGAGAGAAACCTCTTTTTGATGAATTCTCTAGATTGCTAATGCTCTCCTTGTATGGGAATCAATGTTTTATTTCCATATATGGATGATCGTGTGGGATGGTGTGTTGGTTGTCTAAGTACGAGCACCTCCCTTTGGACCGTTATTCCCACTATTAGTCCATCATTCTACCTTACCTTGTAATCATCTCCCACTTCGTTCCTCCATAACTTAACCATTTTTGTCCTCATTCCCTTTTTTTTCTAATTTGACTATTGCCACGTGTGAAGTGGTCTAACTGTTTTCTCCTCATCGACTAGCCGAAGGTGGCCAAGTTAACTCATCACCCTTTTCTTATAAAACCAACTCTCACATAATCTTACAGTTTTGATCATATCGTACTAATGAGAGAACATGAGTAATATGACATATATATGGGTAAGATGCTTTGTTGATGATGCATGCTAGAGAGTGATGTCTCTGTGTTGTGTTTTTGCTGCATATTCTTCTGTGTATTGGCCTGTTTTGATGCTTTTTTCTTTTGATGTGCAGGCGTTGGAGAGTGATGCTGATGATCTTGTTGTTGCTAATGAGCTCTCGAGGAGATGCCTCAACCTTTGAATCCTTATGCTGAAGATGGCTGCAAACCTATGAATTTTCCTTTGTGGGATAGGCTACTACATGATTTCCTATAGGAAACCTTCAGGATGTCCTATAGTAGCCTCTCCCATAAAATTTCATAATTTTTCTCAATTCTAGAGCATGATGGGTGTTGATATGAGTGGAGAAGGGTTATAGGGAATGGCAGGTGAGAGTTGTGGTATTCAGGTAATGTCCCTATTTTCTTCTTCTCTCCCTCTTATATTTGTTGTATTTTTTTTGTAAACTGTATTTTTTTTAATTGATTTATTGGATGGATGCAGGGGTGACATGGTGATGAAAGGCATGGAAATGATGTGGTGGAGTGAATGGTTTTTTTTCTTAGACATAGGCTTGTCATCTCCTTCCTCTAGGACCACTTTTCTTGGGATTTTCAAGGCCACTATAATTCCTACTGGAAACTCTTGTAGGTTTACAGGGAATCCCGTAGAAAACACAGAGCCTGTGTAAACTAAGTTGGAGGGGTTCATAAATGGAATAATGGATGAAATAATAAAAAATATGAGATGGAGGGATCAAAATATGGATTTTGCAGGTCCTTATTTTTCTCTCAAGCTGCGCTTATCCTCCTCTTGCTGACCTGCAAACAACATTTCCAATTTTTTTTTCCTTTTTTTTAGAAAACAACTAGTCTGCCTCCAAGGAGGTTTTCATCCTAGTTTCTAGCCCTGCCTCAAAAGAGGTTTTCACCCAAAGATATTTTTATTTTCTTCTCTTTTTTCAACACCATTGGTTCGCCTCAAGAGGCTTTCACCTGAGTCTTTTTTTTATCAAGGACTTGGCGGGGTGGAAGCTGAGACTTGCTCCACCACAATCACTATCTTTCTGATGCCATTGATGAATTATTTCTTTGACAAGGGCTTCTTGTATACCTTTAATCTATACCCATTGACAAGTAAAGGGATAACCTCTACATAAATGTTTCTTATCTGTACTAAACCATTATCATGACATTTTTCTATGACATAAAGCCCTAACCATCTATTCCTTAACTTGCCTTTAAAATCCTTGTACCTGGAATCATACAACAAAGGCCAATAACCTTCTTGAAACTGTCTGTCCTTTGTGTTCTTGTCATGCCAAATCTTCCTTTGAACTTGAGTCACCTCTGTATGCAGGAGGGCCTGCATCCTAAATTCATTTAACCCATTCAACTGGAGAAATATTTCTTGTAGTTCCCTCATGAGATCTAGATCAAGTTGTGCTGCCATTCTTAAGGTGTTGTATTCAAATTCAATGGAAAACAAGGCTTTCTTCCCATAGAAGTTGTGCTGCCATTCTTAAGGTGTTGTATTCAAATTCAATGGAAAACAAGGCTTTCTTCCCATAGACCAACTCATAAGGAGTGAAACTAGTGGTGGTCTTCCAGGTGGTATCATATGCCCAAGTGGCCTCAACTAATCTATCTACCTTCTTATCCTCTACAATGTCCCAGGCTGAGGAGGAAATCGAAAGAGGTAACCTCAAACCACTTGCAGTTCAGTAGCTATCCCTATTGAACCAGAGAGGGATATCTATAAGGATTTGTCAATTAATAACTGAAAAGAAATGGATTTTAGGCTAGATGTATAAGTGTTGTTTGAGTATTTGATAATTTAGGGTTTTTAGTTTGCTGAACTAGGGATGAGAGCAGACAATTAGGTCAAGGTATCAAGTGCGCAGTAATAGGCATACAGAGGAGCTAGATAACAATGTGTTATGGTGAACTTAAGATTTAGTCAATGTAGTATAGGTCTGAGAGTTTAAGAAAACATAGTGAGCATGTATAAACATGAATTCATTAATTTTAGAAGAAAAACACAATCATGATTTTCCGCATAAACAAAGCTTAAATCTAAGAATTTTGCCTATATAACGGTAAGGAAAACCATAAGAAGAAGGAAAAACATGTAAAGAGAGATGATTTCCTTAATTAGAAACTGATATGAAAGGAAAATAACACCATAGACTCACTGAACAAGTAATCCTAAAATATAGCTGAAACTACTCCTTGATTAGCTGTAAGAAAACATAAGATACAAGCCTCTCCACAAAATTCCAACCCTTCTCCCTAAATGAGACATCATACATATAGACTCAAAACAACCATCTCCCCAATTTCAAGGGTCAAAATCCTTAGGTGGTGGAACAGTTACCAAGAATCTCTCAACAAACCAGAGAGAGTAAGAAGGTCAAACAAAAACTCCTCTTTTATACTTTGTTTAGAGTTTTTCTACCTTTATGAGGCTTTAATTAAACACTAAAACAACCTATCATGCCTATTAATTCAATAATTACATCATCAAGTCTTTAAGATATCCAAATTACATCATAAAATCTAAATCTGGTGAAATTGAGGTGAAAAAGTCAGCTACAAGTATAAGCGTAGCGCATTTAGCTATAAGCGTAGCACATTTAGCTATAAGCGTAGCACCACCTTGAAGGCATATTTTGGAGGCCTTTTGGAAGTAAAATTTGAAACGTAAGAGAATTTTCAACTAGAATTTTCCATCTAGTTTACATATCAACTTGAATTTTTTGGAATGGAGCACAGGAAGGCCTGCAAAAATTAATTCTCCCAAGGTGACTCTATAAGCGCAGCGCTTGTTATAGAACAGTGGCAGAAAGTGTCCTTTTCACCCCTTTTTTGACTTTTTCTCTTCACCAGTTTGCTGACCTACTTCCAAAAGTGGATTTTTGAGATCATTAGGGAAAACTCTATCCATGGATATAAAGTTTTCATCATTTGGAGCTCTGAGATGAAAGTGTAGCGCCAAGGTGCTGTGCTTATAGAATTTCCTATGTTTTTAAAACAATAAAAATGTCCAAAATTTTGGAAATGAAAATTTTCTCCAAATTTCCTTAAAATTGTTGAGTGACTGACATGTTATGCCATGAGGGAGGCCTCAGTAAGTAAATCAAGCTTATCCTTTTCTTTTTGACCAAATAGGTTTTCCTTGAGTTTGCTCTTCAAATGCTTGATCCTAACTTGAGATACTTTGTTTCTTGTATAGTAGTGCATAGCCATATGCCTATGAAAGTTGTTGTTCTAGTTCAGATTTTTGAGGAGTTGCTCTAGGTGTCCATTTACCTTATAAATCCAATAAACCCTATCTTCATTGATTTTTCTAGTGATTAGGTCATCTACCATAATTTGTTCTTTTGGTGGAGAAACCTCTCTTTGTAGCTCAAGGGCTCTTTTAGATGCTCTAGTACTTGGTCTCCCTGATGAAATTTTCTTTCCTTTACCCTTTGATACTTCCATTTAAACCACTACCTTTTCCCTTTGTATCCTCTTTCCTTGAAGTAGTTGCTTGTTTGTCTTGAATCATCTAGTTCACCTTTAGTTGCATATTCTTTTGTTGTAGGTGTTAGATTCTTATACAATTAGGAGTCATAATTTTGAATGGCTAAGGTTAAGCCTTGTAATATGTACATACCTTTGCTTTCTACAAATGTTTTCCATATTGAAAAATCAAAAAAATGAAAAGAGGGTATGTCCTAAAAGAAAAATCAAAGGACAAAAAGAATAAGAAAAGGTCCAAAGAAGTGAAAAATATGAACCCCAAAACAAAAGAACATGAAAATGTGCAAGTCAAAATGCCACTACTATTTACTTTTATGCATAATAATGTTGTGTGTAGCTTGTTATTCATGCCACAATCCATGGTAATCAAACTATTTAATCTTGATTATTCCATTCTTTAAATTTCATGTTGATAGTTAGAGAATAAAATGTGACCAAACTATTTAATCTTGGCAGATCATTAGATAGGTAGAGTAAATAAAATGAGCTCATCAGTTTAACCTGAGCCCTTGGATGATATAAAGTTAGAAATAGATAGTTTCATGCTTTAAAAGAAAATGGATAAGGGTTTGATAGCCTAAATGCACCCAAATAAAATGAAGAAAAAATGGTAGGATGAGTAGATGGGTAAGTAGAAGAAAGGTTGCAGAAGTATGATGATTGATTAGACAAAAACACATTTATTATCTTTCAACATGTATTTAAAATGTGAATGGGGAATTAAGCATGCATAAGGTTTACAAAGTCAATTAATTAACTTGCCCCATTCATTTCACCCCTTTACTTTACTAATTTCCCATAAATAAATTCTAAGTACTTAAAACCTTTAAGTCAAATAGGCTCAGGGAATTTCTCTGACTTCTCGAGGGACCGGACCCTTGAATTAATGACTTAAGGACAACAAGTACTAGATTCCCCCTCATCAAAAATTCACCTCCCTTCATTCCCCCTCATTTCCCTAATAAAACCCAATTTTCTAAGGTTAAAACACTATTTGCTTAAGGAAAGTAATCACCCCCATGTAAAACCCCTTTTTCCGAAAAAGCCACAAAAACACTTTAGCTTAAGTTATAATGCATATATGCAAAAAGAAAACAAATCATAGAAAATACATTATGCTTAACACAATTCATTTCCGCCGTTTTCATATTAACTTCTAACTTTTATATATTAATTCCCATTAATACCCTTTCCCGTATGTATATATTAAATCCCTTACATTAATATCCCTAGACCTAGTTTTAACTATAAAACTATGAATTTCACCCAAACCCCGACAAAGTTCATTAACTGATCGATTCACGATTATGTTAAGTAAAACTCCGCAAATCACCCCCGCCACCTAAGTTCATCATTAACCCATGCTTAATCACCATACCGCTGCAATTAACCCATCAGGCCCCCCCATTACCCTCCGCGCTCATTCGTAGCACGATCACCATCCGATCTGAAGGCCCACATCCAATGCTCATAAGCCATTTCGGGTGGGATCATTCGCCGAACGATACCCACCCAAAAAATTGGTTTTCCACTTGGCCCCCAATGTTACATGTCATTCATTGAATGGAATCGGGCAACCCCTCCCAAATAACACCAAGCCCACAAAAGCGATGCGAAATAAATTTCTTACTACCCTCTCACTAAATGACAAAATCGTCTACTGTTCACTTTGTGCCAAATTAAAAAAAAAATCAAACGTTTACCTGTTTAAACGTGAAAACCCCAGTTTTTCTCATTTTCGCCTATTTGTGCAGTAAAACCCTATGTAACCCTTATGCGCCACCTGAAGCCTCTGCTAACCAATTCAAGCATGGTTTACCTCTCGAAAGCACTTTGGACTCACTCCATAGACCTATAAAGATTGATAAAGCAATTAATGACCCTCCTTGTCAACCCAACGTTTTCCTAAAAGTTTGTTTTATTTTACAAGCGATCAAAAGACCACAACCTTGGATAAACAGTCTTAATATTAGTCATAAGACCTGTTTACTATGAGATTGTTATCAAATCTATTCAAAGAAAGATGCAAAATAAACATACAGTTAAAAGACAAGCAGAGGAAACATGAAATTAAATGATTTATTGTTGAAATAGACATTAAAATCCTAAAATATATAGTGAAGGTAAAAGGACACAGTAAAGAATAGTCAAAGTGTATCAGGGTTAAAGAGTATTAGATTGAAGACCAAGTCAAGTAAAGCAGCTAGCATGAAGACAAACAGCAGGGAAGACAGTTACAAAGCATACAGATTCATGTCAAAGTGAAGATAGATGAAAAAATAGAGCGGTAAAAGTAAACATGGAGGTAGTAAGGGTTAAACAGAGATGAAAACACTTTCACCAGCAACAATGAAGTTTATCCAAAGTAAAAGTGAAAAACAGTTAAAAGAAATTTAAGGTTAAAAGATGAAATCAGAGCAGAAATGGTACATTCTTCAGAAATTTCCTGTTTAAGTCATAGTTTTTCATAAACTAGTTCGGCCAAGACAAGATGAATTTTTAAAGATTGGAGGAGTTTTGTGTTTCTAAAAGTCTAATCTACAAAAATCTATCTCACTTTGTACACAGGTATTACCAAAAGTGAGATAAGTGCATGTCTTCATAGCCTCTATTTCGGACTGTGCAAAGTCTTGTTTTTGACATCTTTTTGCAGAGAATATTGTGAACAGCTGGAGCTGAATTTTGGGAACTTGAGAGAGGTTTATCTCAAAAACATACTTATTTACCATAACCTCTTTCACGTTTTACATATCTATCTCTTATTGAGATATACAAATGTATCAATGGACCCTAATTTTGCAAAATTGCTGGGGCAGAATGCACAAAGAAGGGATGCAGTTAGTGACTTGGATGCCTCATCATCAATTAAGAGTTGTTATCAAATTCAAATTTCTCTTATTTTATCACCATAAATCTATAAATATAGTTCCAAATAGATTAATTAGTTTTGAGTGTCATTTTTTTGAGTTCTATTAATGTAAAACAATTTGAGATATTTGTAAAACCAATCTTGATATTTTTTCAAGGTATTTCAGTTTATAATTTGTATAAATACTTCTTGATTTGAAGTATTTGAGTGTGGATTCTTATACTTTCAATATAATTTTGTTCAAATACTGTAAAAGCTTTTATGTCACTGACTGGGCTAGCGTGTTGGATTGATGAATAAAGATCAGATATTTCAAGGGATTCATGTGTAAAGCAGAGTACAAATGAGTAATTCTCTTGTGTTGTTTTACCTCTCTTAAAGTTGTTTCAAAATCTTAAATGTTTCAAAAGTATAAATGTCTAACTTGAATATTATTTCAGAATTTGCTTGACTGCACTCCGTCTTACTATTATACATTCTTAATGTTTTCTCTTAAAATATCGTAGCTAGGGAATTCTTAATTGCTCCTTAGCTTCCGTAGTTTCTCCTTTGGTCTATAGTAAAGGATTCTTAATTTACCTTTACTCATGATTCACTGTTGTTCCCCCATCTTAGCCTCGTTCTGAGGATTCTTGATTTCCCTCTCACCCTCGTTAAGACTCATTTCACCATTTAGTCCAAGGATTTGTACTTCACTCTGCTATCTTGCCCCATGAACATTCCCTTTAGTGATTTAACTCCAACTTTGCTGCCCCTTCTCTGACTCCATTGACCAATCACCTAAAGGCATCAACCTATCAACCTGTTTTAAGGATTCTACCACCAAATATTCATTCAAATCAAAAACCCCCCTGAACTCTAGAACTAGCCTAATATCTAAGAAAACATAGCTAAATTATATAGAGAGAGCCCTCTCTGAGCCATAGGTTGGCTAGAGCCTATGCTTAAAAGTTGGTTTGTGGTTACCTCGAAGCCTTCCCTTCTTCCAAAACTTCTAAGGAAAATTTTTGAGTGATAACATAGTGGCGACCATACTGGGGATTCGATCCTCAGTCTCCTAAAACTTTAAGGAAATCATAAACTTTATCTTAAGCCCTTAAGGTCAATTTTTGTAGAAGTTTTCAAAATTTTCCATAAAAAACATTAAAAAAAGTTAGAATTCTGATTACCAGGAAGATTAACAATCTCTTCAGAAATAATTTACAGGTTTAGATCTGATCTATGTGGTGGACAATGATCAGACACACAAAAGTTAAAATCATCCACCTGGCGACTCCATTGTTCAAAGATCCAGAGCTTCAAATTTCAGAGCAATTCCACAACCAAAGAATCCATATTCCAAAGCATTAATAGTGATACAGGATGACAAGATTTGTGGAAAATCTTTAATTTCATGAAATTTTCAATGAATTCAGGGATGTGTTATTGGAATTTCAACTTGATGAAGCTTTTTTAAGAGCTGTGTTTATAATTTTCAAATCAAGAAAATACTCTCATGAAGCTAAAATGTGTGTTCTTGAGTTAGTTGCTAAAAAATATGAAAATGAGATTAAACTTTTGCATTCTCAAATTCAGTCATATAATTTCCAGGATCCTAAAGAATTCTTACAAAATCTTCCTTCTCCAAACCAAGAGGAAATTGTATTGCCTTTTGATTTGCAGATTGAGGATGATTATGCTTTCAAGACCAAGACTAAAGAAGTAGTTTCAGTGTTTAATATTGAGGATACATCTGATCAATTGGACATTGAAGGCCTAGAAGAAACTATCATACTTTATGCTTCTGTTGATCCTATAGCAGATTATATGGAGGTTCTTCTCAGCTCAAGTTCTTTAACATGTTTTCTCTATGAGGACCAAATACATCAGCAGTGGCCTTTATATATCACAGTTTTGATTATGTGGGTACATGATCAAATTATGTTTCTAACTTTACTGACAATCAGTCAAGTAGTCCATTTGTTTCTGCAGTTGCTTGACTGGCTTCATTGGCATTTTTGTATTATTTAAGTCAGCCTGATTTTCAACAATATAGAGTAGGTAGAATTTCAGTTTGATTTAATTCAGTTTTCAGCAGATTATGAAATAAATCATAAAAGATTTGAATCCAAGCAAAAGGCCCTAAGGTCTTTATGATTTACTAATTTGTTTTGAAGATTACAACACCTTTTAGTTTCAGAACAGATCTCAAGTTGTGCAGGAAAAGGTTAAAATGATTTTTGATACGAGGACCAATGCTGAAGATTCCTACCTAGGTGACAAGGTGCTCAAGTGGGAATTAAGGAGGGAAGGAAAAGCTAAACATGGGAAATTTTATTTCCTATGGAAAGGTCCCAATGCCATATATGCTTACAAAAGAAATAATGCTTACTTCCTGAGAGGACTTGATGGTCTTGAAGAAGCAGGTGGGCCAGTAAATGGTCGAATGATAAAACATTACTTTGAACCTAGTTACTAATGGTTACTTCCCATTTGTACATGTTTTATTTTGAAAATTCTAGTTTGGATTCGATGGTAAATCGTTGGAGTTGAAGCCCGGGGAGAATGCCATAAGATTTTAAGGATTTACTATTGTAAGTATGAATAAAGCAGGATGAAGGGTGACAAAGCACAAGGTAAGTAAAGTCAAATTTAAAATCATAGAGTTCTTGACATTTCACAAGGAAATGCCATCCCCAAGTGGAGCCATTGTTAGGTTCCTATACCAATAGGAGTCATAATTTTGAATGGCTAAGGTTAAGCCTTGTAATATGTACATACCTTTGCTTTCTGCAAATGTTTTCCATATTGAAAAATCAAAAAAATGAAAAGAGGGTATGTCCTAAAAGAAAAATCAAAGGACAAAAAGAATAAGAAAAGGTCCAAAAAAGTGAAAAATATGAACCCCAAAAACAAAAGAACATGAAAGTGTGCAAGTCAAAATGCCACTACTATTTACTTTTATGCATAGGAATGATTGTGTGCAGCTTGTTATTCATGCCACAATCCATGGTAATCAAACTATTTAATCTTGATTATGTCAGGCTTTAAATTTCATTTTGATAGTTAGAGAATAAAATCTGACTAAACTGTTTAATGTTGGCAGATCATTAGATAGGTAGAGTAAATAAAAGGAGCTCATCAGTTTAATCTAAGCCCTTGGATGATATAAGGTTAGAATTAGATAGTTTCCTGCTTTAAAAGAAAATGGATAAGGGTTTGCTAGCCTAAATGAACCCAAATAAAATGAAGAAAAAATGGTAGGATGAGTAGATGGGTAAGTAGAAGAAAGGTTGCAGAAGTATGATGATTGATTAGACAAAAGCACATTTATCATCTTTCAACATGTATTTCAAATGTGAATGGGCAATTAAGCATGCATAATGTTTACAAAGTCAATTAATTAACTTGCCCTCATTCATTTCACCCCTTTACTTTACTAATTTCCCATAAATAAATTTTAAGTACTTAAAACCTCTAAGTAAAATAGGCTTAGAGCATTTCTCTGACTTCTGGAGGGACTGGACCCTCGGCTTAATGAATTAAGAACAACAAGTACTAGATTCCCCCTCATAAAAAATTCACCTCCCTTCATTCCCCCTCATTTCCCTAATAAAACCCCTTTTCCTAAGGTTAAAACACTATTTGCCTAGGGAAAGTAATCACCCCCATGTAAAACCCCTTTTTCCCAAAAACCCACAAAAACACTTTAGCCTAAGTTATAATGCATATATGCGAAAAGAAAACAAATCATAGAAAATACATTATCCTTAATGCAATTCATTTCCGTTATTTTCATATTAACTTCTAACTTTTATATATTAATTCCCATTAATACCCTTTCCCATATGTATATATTAAATCCCTTACATTAATATCCCTAGACCTAGTTTTAACTATAAAACTATGAATTTCATCGAAACCCCAACAAAGTTCATTAATTGATCGATTTACGATTACGTCAAGTAAAACTCTGCAACTCACCCATGCCACCTAAGTTCATCATTAAACCATGCTTAATCACCATACCACTGCAATTAACCCATCAGGCCCCACCCCATTACCCTCCATGCTCATTCGCAACACGATCACCATCCAATCTAAAGGCCCACATCCAACGCTCATAAGCCATTTCGGGTGGGATCATCCGCTGAATGATACCCACCCGAAAAAGTCGTTTTCCACCTGGCCCCTAATGCTGCGTGTCATTCAATGAATGGAATTGGGCGATCCCTCCCGAATACCACCAAGCCCACAAAAGCAATGCAAAATAAACTGCTTACCTCCCTCTCCCTAAATGAAAAAACCGTCTACTGTTCACTTTGCACCAAAATTCAAAAAGAAAAATCAAATGTTTACCTGTTTAAACACGAAAACCCCAGTTTTGCTCATTTTCACCTGTTTGTGCAGTAAAACCCTGTGTAACCCTTCTGCACCACCTGAAGCCTCTGCTAACCAATTCAAGCATGGTTTACCTCCTGAAAGCACTTTGGACTCACTCCATAGACCTATAAATCTTGATAAAGCCATTAATGACCCTCCTTGTCAACCCAACGTTTTCCTCACAGTTTGTTTTATTTTACAGGCAATCAAAAGACCGTAGCCTTGGATAAATAGTCTTAATACTATTCATAAGACCTATTTACTCCGAGATTGTTATTAAATCTATTCAAATAGATATGCAAAATAAACATACAGTTAAAAGACAAGTAGAGGAAACATGAAATTAAATGATTTACTGTTGAAATGGATAGTAAAAACCTAAAATATATAGTGAAGGTAAAAGGACACAGTAAAGAATAGTCAAAGTGTATCAGGGTTAAAGAGTATCAGATTGAAGACCAATTCAAGTAAAGCAGCTAGCATGAAGACAAACAACAGGGAAGACAATTACAAAGCATACAAATTCATGTCAAAGTGAATATAGATGAGAAAACAAAGCGGTAAAAGTAAATAGTAAAAGTAAACATGGAGGCAGTAAGGGTTAAATAGAGATGAAAACACTTTCACCAGCAACAATGAAGTTTATCCAAAGTAAAGGCGAAAAACAGTTAAAAGAAATTTAAGGTTAAAAGATGAAATCAGAGCAAAAATGGTATATTCTTCAGAAATTTCTTATTTAAGTCATAGTTTTTCAGAAACTAGTTAAGCCAATCCATGATGAATTTTGAAAAAGTGAAGGAGGTTTGAGTTCCTAAAAGGCTAATATACAAAAATATATCTCACTTTTTACATAGGTATTACCAAAAGTGAGATAAGTGCATGTCTTCACAGCCTATGTTTCAAACTGTGCAAAGTCCTGTTTTTGACATCTTTTTGCAGAGAATATTGTGAACAGCGGGAGTTGAATTTTTGGAAACTAAGAGAGGTTTATCTCAGAAAAATACTTATATACAATAACCACTTCCACTTTTTACATATCTATCTTGGATTGAGATATAAAAAGGTATCAATGGACCCTAATTTTGCAGAATTGCTAGGGTAGAATGCACAAAGAAAGGATGCAGTTAGTGACTTGGATGCCTCATCATCAATTAAGAGTTGCTATCAAATTCGAATTTCTCTTCTTTTATCACCATAAATCCATAAATATAGTGCCAAATAGATTCATTAGTTTTGAGTGTCCTTTATTTGAGTTCTATTAATGTAAAACAGTTTGAGATATTTGTAAAACCAATCTTGATATTTTTTCAAGATATTTTAGTTTAGAATTTGTATAAATACTTCTTAATTTGAAGTATTTGAGTCTAGATTCTTATACTTTCAATAGAATTTTGTTCAAAGACTATAAAAGATTTTGTATCACTGACTGGGTCAGCATGCTGGATTGATGAATAAAAATAAGATATTTCAAGGGATTCTTGTGTAAAGCGGAGTACAAATGAGTAATTTTCTTGTGTTGTTTTACCTCTCTTAAAGTTGTTTCAAAATCTTAAATGTTTTAGAAGTATAAATGTCTAACTTGAATATTATTTCAGAATTTTCTTGACTACACTCTGTCTTACTGTTATACATTCTTAATGTTTTTTCTTAAACTATCTTAGCTAGGGAATTCTTAAGTGCTCCTTAGCTTCCATAGTTTCTCCTTTGGTCTATAGTAAAGGATTCTTAATTGCCCTTTACTCATGATCCATTGTTGTTCCCCCATCTTAGCCTTGGTCTGAGGATCCTTGATTGCCCTCTCACCCCCATTAAGAGTCATTTCACCATTTAGTCCAGGGATTTTTACTTTTCTCTGCTATCTTTCCCCTTGAACATTCCCTTTAGTGATTTAACTCTAGCTTTGCTGCCCCTTCTTTGACTCCATTGTCCAATGGCCTAAAGGAATCAACCTATCAAAATTTTTTAAGGATTCCACCACCAAATATTCATTCAAATAAAAAACCCCCTTGAACTCTAGAACTAGCCTAATATCTAAGGAAACATAGCTAAATTATATAGAGAGCCCTCTCTGAGCCATAGGTTGGCTAGAGCCTATGCTTAAAAGTTGGTTTGTGGTTACCTCGAAGCCTTCCCTTCTTCCAAAACTTCTAAGGAAAAGTTTTGAGTGATATCAACAAACATTCTTTTAGAGCATTTGCCTTCCAATCTCTTGATTTTAGCCTCCTTATCCCTGATGATTTGATCTTTAACTCTGCCCTCCTGTCATTTCTCCATAGTTGACACATGTGTACCTGGATGAGAGGACTCCTCATGCTGTGAGAAAACTGTCTCTTTACCTGTTGTAGGTTTGGCCCCTTCAACCATCCCTTGAAAAAACACAAGCCTATCACCTTTGGAATAAGTCTGAGACCCTTTTTCCCTGTCTTTCCTCTTTGTTGATATGCTTAAAGAAGCAATCTCTCGCTGCATTGGTGAGCTTTTATGTGTTGTTTCATCACTAGACCTAATTGAAGAAGATGGACGAAAAATTGAACTAGCAAAAATGGTCCCAACACATATTTGCTTGTGCTGATGGATGACAAACTAGCACTTTCACTAGGCAATGATGAAACAAACTAGTGTAGTGATTCTCTCCTTGCTTTTGTATCTTTTCTACTATTTTGACCAAACTTTTGTACAAGTAATAGGACAAATTGATTTTCTCTACACCATCGAAATGCATCAGAAGTTTCATGTGATACTTATATATTCTTGAATACCTGCCTTCATATGTGAAATACCTAATGGTCATTTTCATGAGAGGGCTGTACCTATCCAACAAATGTCTGCATGGAAAAATATATGTTGGAGTTGCCTTGTATTGTGTTTTGAAGTACATTTTGTAGTTTTGAAGGTCAAGGTCTTCTCTTTTGAACCAGATTTATCCAGTGTCTAGAATCCTGTAGTTACGGAGATAAGTTGTCTTGAAACAATGATTTGAAACCCTGCTATGGTCACTTTGTCCCTTTTTAAGTCTAGTGGCAAAGGCACTAGTTAATTTGTCATGATACTTCAATTCTTCAACCCTATGACAAAATGTAAGGTATCCTGCATCTTCCAAAGATTTCCTAATGAAGGGAGATGATAAGACCTCATGAGTTGATGTAGGTTCATGTCTGATGACATGTCCTATTGTATGCTTCCTTTTCTCTGAGGTTTTGGACTCCATCTCAGCACTTAGCACTTAGGATAGAAGTTAAGGTTTTGACTGTGGGAAAACAGGGGATTTTCAATAGCTGTGAGGGATTTTGGGAAAAAAGAGTTGGATAGGGATGTGAGAAAATTCCAAGAAAATTTGGGTGGTAGTGGGGGAGTTTAGGAAGCTAGGGAAAGTGGAATTACTAGATTTGGGTGAGTGGAAGGTTTCCAAACAAAGGAAACACAATCCTATAGTAAAAAAGGTGCAGTTTGTCTAGGGTTTAGGTAGAATTGATGAATTTTGGGAGTGGGTTTGATGGGAGGTGTTTGGTGAGTTTATTTAGGATATATTATGGTGTGGAAGCACTTAGATATGAGTTTTAGCAACAAATTTAACAAGAGAAGGATGAAAACCTTGCTAACTGCATTTCAAAACCCTAGGAAGTAGACATGAGACAAATGAGCATAGATGAGGGAAATGAAAGAAGTTTAAACCATAAGATAGATCACCAACCTATTTCAATAGTAGAACAATGTCACCATGATGGAGCAAACCACTGTAGAGGGCTCACACTCTTGGAGAGATGATGGAGCTACAACCTGGTATATGCGTAGCAGAGATAGGGTCATTTGTGTAGCACAGTTTCAGAAATCAAGTGTTGGATGCAAAAAAACTTCTTGGCATGACAGAAACACCTTGGTGGAATGTAATGGAGTGTTGGAAAGTGAAATGGGAAAATTAGGAATGAATGAGAGTGATTTATGAGCTTTTATGGGTGGAGAAAATCGATTTTCCCTTTGTACAATAATAGTGGACCCACCAAACAATTTACACTTGGAATTGACACTTTAATGATGATATTTCATTTGAGAGAATGAAATAAAAAACATAACCTTCAAACCTTAGTTACCAAACTCATCTCTAATATTCCTCCTAACATGAATTTAAATGGTAAAAAAGGCCAATTTTCCATAATTACACCTAGTAACCTAGTGGTGACCTAATGATGACCTAATAATGACTTATGAGGTGGATTATGAACAAAATGAATATGGGACTCTACTAATGATGAATTGAATTGACCAAAGTAGTGTTTTTTAAACATGATACTGAAAGGAATAGTAGAGACTGACCTTCCTAACCGGTGATCAAATTTTTATTGAAAAACTTTTTGAAACTAAAAATTGACCAGAAACCCTAAAAAATAACTATGTAAAAGCACATTTGATCACGAGTGACTGACATGACTTGACAGACACTAACATGGACAATCCTTTTTGCTGCTGCTAATCACTTTGGTCAGAATGCCTTCCAACGCTCTTTTGGTTACCTCCACTTGCCTATTAGCCCGTGGGTCGTAAGGATTTGATGTTCTATGCTTGATATTGTGTTGGATTAATAATTTTTCAATCATGCGAGATGTAAATTGAATGCCTTGATTAATGACCAATTCTCTAGGGTACCCAAACTTATAAAATACATTTTCCCTTAAGAATTCAACCACTTTTTCTTATGTTGCTGCTTTGATGGGCTTGGTTTTAGCCCACTTGGTTAAATAGTCAGTGCACACAATGATGTCCTTCTTTTTCCTGGATGGAGGGTCAATGGGTCCAATGAAATCCATGCCCCACTTGTAAAATGGCTCGAAAGTCACTTGAGATTGTAGTGGCATTTCGTCCCTTGGGGTAGTTTTCCCCATCCTTTAGCACCGATCAGATTGACTAGTATACGTTCTTACATTCTGGTGAAGAGTGGGCCAGTAATAACCAACTTGTAATACCTTGAATGTTGTCCTTTTGGCTACAAAGTGACCTCCACAAGGCCCATCATGACAGGTTAGAAGGATGTCAAAGACTTCTCCCTGACACATCTTCTCAGAATTTGATCTGGGCCCAGTTTGAAGAGGTTTCCCCCAATCCAAGTGAATGGGGCACTGTTCCTTACGATCTTGCTCTTTTCCTTGGAGGAAAAATTTGGTGGAAATTGTGCATACACCAAGTAATTTTCTATGTTAGCAAACCATGGAGAGAGAACTGAAATGTCAAATAAGCGTTCATCTAGTGACTGATCATCAACCATTCCTTCCTCCCTTACAAGCAAAGTCAATTTGGATAAAAGATATGCAACAACATTCTCCTTGTCAAGCTTATCAATAATAGTTATATCAAACTGTTGCAATAAAAGTAACCATCTAACAATCCTGGTATTTACATAAGGTTTATTCATCATGTATTTAATTGCAACATGGTCAGTATGTACAAATGTTTGGTAACCAGTAATGTAATGCCTAAATTTATTCAATGGATGCACAACAACTAGGAACTCTTTTTCAGTGATTGTGTAGTTCAACTAAGCTTTTGATAGATTCCTACTGATGAAGTAAATGGCATAAGGTAGCTTGTCATCTATCTAGCCTAGAGCTTCTCCTATGGCTTTGTGAGAGGCATCGACATGTATATGGAAAGGAAGAGCCCAATTTGGGCCTCGGAGAATAGGTGCAATAGTAAACTTGTCCTTTAGAGTGTCCAAGGCTTCTTAACATATTTATGACCATAAAAATCCAGTCTTTGGCCAATAACCCAAATAAAGGAGAAGCTAACTTGCTGAAGTCTTTTATAAATCTCCTATAGTATTCGACTAAACCTAGAAAACTTTTGACATCCCTCTATTTTTGCAGATCTGGGACCTTTTGAATGATGACTATCTTATTTGGGTCGACCTACAGTCCTCTCTGGGATATTGAATGACCTAGAATAGTCCTTGCAATCATCAAGAACTCACATTTTTTGGGACTAAGGGACAAGTTCATTTCAATGCATTTGTTCAACACCTTACCCAAGTTGGAGAGAGCCTCCCGGAAATCACACCCATAGTGTGTAAATTCATCCATATAAATTTCCATTGCATCATGGACTAGCTTGGCAAAGATATGCAGGACTGCCCTTTGGAAAGTGGCAGGGGCATTGCATCGGCCAAAAGGAAGGACCCTATAAGCGAAAGTACCCCAAGGACAGGCGAAGATAGTTTTATCCTAGTCCTCTTGGCTAATATGGATTTGATTGTATCCGCTAAACCCATCTAAGAAAGAGAAGAACTTTTTCCCTGCTAGGCCATCTAACACTTGTTCAATGAAAGGTAGAGGGAAATGGTCTTTCTTTGTTGCTTTGTTTAACTCTCTATAATCAACACAAATCCTCCACTTCCCATTTTTCTTTGGAACCAACACCAAAGGAGAAACCCACTCACTGTCCGAGATAGGGTAAATGAATCCTGCATCCAGTAGCTTTTGCAGTTCTTCTTTGAGTATATCCTTGAGAGATGGATCCATTCTCCTTTGGGGTTGTCTGATCGGTCTGCAACCTTCTTTGATATAAATGTGGTGAGTACACATCGAGGGGTGCACTGCCTTCATTTCTTTTTAACTCGAAACAAATGCATCCAAATGTTCCCTTAGCATGCTACATAACTCTTCTTCTTGGTGTACAGAAAGAGAGGGGTTGATTTTCAAAGTTCTTTTAGGGCCTAATTCTATTGTCTTGACACAAGTAGGGTTTGAATCAACTAAGCATATATCAATCCGCTGGTTTCTCTTGGTTTCCTTCACTACTTCTTCTAAGGAAAAGGTGTTGGGAGTTGGATTTTGGAGTATGTGTTCAATCAAATCATCTTCATCTGGCTGTCCTCCTCCCATGGCAGTTTCTAGGGTATAAATTTGGGATGAGTAGACTTCACATTCTTCCTCCTCTTCTAGCTATAAAGGTGAATTATGTTCTAAGGATGGTTAAGAAGGAGGGTACAAGACCAACTGCTTGGATACATGACCATTTTGATAGTCATGTTTCCAGCCATGCAGCTGATGTAGGCATCGACAGTGGCTGACCAAGGCCTCCCAAGTATGAGAGGATAACCATTAACCTTAGCCTTAGGCTGGAGAACTAGGAAGTCTGCAGGGTACTCCCAGGAGTCAATGGAGACCATCACATCCTCAACAATCCCCTCGGGGGCTGCTGTGGAACAGTCTGCAAGCTGCAAGATTGTTGTGGTCTTTCTTAATGAACCATGGAGATTTAGCTTGAGCATGGTGTCCTTAGTAATTACATTAAAGGCGGCACCAATATCAATTAAGGTGTGTGGGACAATGGTTCCATTGATGTGCACATCTACTACAATGATTCTAGGGTCTAAATACTTTGGGCAAATTACCTGCCCCAACATTAAGTCGAAAAACTGTCCAATGACATTAATGGTAGGGGTGTCTCTTTTTCGCCTCCCTAGATGTTTGAAACACTTCTCTTTAATCAATTTGTTGTAAATAGGTACATCCTTAATGGCTTGGAGAAGTGGAATTTTGACACATAGATTTTTCAATTCACCCAGAAGTTCATTCTCTTCTGGGGTAGGCTAGATTGGATGAGTTAATCTTTCAGGAAAGGGTGGTGGATTCACTCTAGGCATAATTTCCTCTCTTTCCTCCTCACTCTCCATCTATGGAGATGGAGGTTGGTTATTCGGGAGTACTCTCCCAGACCTCAAGTTGATTTCTTGATTTTCCAAAACATAAGCAAGGTAGGATGTCTCTCCACTATAGACCTGCAGTACCTATCTATTGTTTGGGTTTGGATTTGGTTGGGCAAGCATCTGAGGTTGTTTAGGTGGAGCAGGGTGTAAAAACTGTGGTTGAGTAGGAGGTGAAGGTAATAGAGCTGAATCATTGTTGTATGGGGGCCTCCACCTCTGGGGTGGTGCATTCCACTGAGGCTATGGAGTAGTATATGGATGAAATGGCTGGCTGGTCGGCTGGGAATGGTACTGAGGTGCAAAAGATCAAGGAGAAGGTGTAGACCAAGAGGGATGAGCAGGGGGTCCCCAAGAGGGAATGGATGTGTTTTGTTTAGAGTTGTAATATGCATAGGATGACCCTTATATGCCCTAATGGTA
Organism: Pinus tabuliformis; assembly: GCA_031772625.1. Taxonomy (NCBI): domain Eukaryota; kingdom Viridiplantae; phylum Streptophyta; class Pinopsida; order Pinales; family Pinaceae; genus Pinus; species Pinus tabuliformis. The sequence continues at coordinate 877,777,135 of CM062805.1, forward strand.
CAATCGAGGCCCATGAGGTCTCCTTTTATTTATGTAGTAGAGTTGTTGAGTCACCCCTTCACTTATTTGATACACATCTTCTAGTCTAGGTAGAGAAGGGAACTTGTCTGTGGAGTGGTTTTCTTCATTGACTGAGAAAATTTCTATAAGGTTTAATGGACACTCATTCCTAGGGTGCCTCCTTGTGCATCTGGGGCTGAAGATGGCTAATTCTCTCTCTGCTTCCTCCTGTTTTCTCTTGATGTGCATAATGTCCATTTGTAGGGCAAGGTTTTGCATCATTTTACTCTTGAAATCTTCCAGCATATTTCCAATTTCACCTTTTATTTATGTGTTGGAAGAGGATGAGCTGGCCACTGGTTGACTACCCCTACCCTTTTTCCTAGCTGCCCTAGAATGGTTCGTAAAGACAGTCTTGATATCTTCATAGGGTAGTTGGTAGATGTACCCTCCTGATAGCAGGTTTAGGGTATCCATAAGATCTTCCCTGACCCCCCTGAGTAGGACTGGCTTCAGTGACTCAGGATAAAGTGTGCACCTGACTCTTTTGTAGCTAAGCTGGAATCTTCCCTCATAGTCTTCTAAGGACTCATCATGCCCTAAGACCATTCTAAAAGTTTCCTCTTTAGTGTATTTGGACCTACAGTAGTCCCGATACTTGTTGTTGAAGGCTTGATGCATCTAAGCCCAGGTGGTGATGTTATCCCTAGGGAAACCCATGAATCAACATAGAGCTGCATCCTTGAGAGTGGATGGGAATAATTTCAACTTCTGATCATCAGTGGTGTAATAATAAGTTCTGCATATGACAATGAACTCAAACAAGAAAGTATCTGGATCTTCTAAGGCCGGGCCATGGAAGTGAGGAAGAACAGAGGGGATTATGTTTTTCATCTTGGCATCCCCATTGGTTTATCTAATGGGAAAAGCACCTTCAATTCTGTCTCTATCTCCCCTGTCATTTCTATTTTCAGCCATTAGGTCAATTGGAATGGGTTCTTCTTCTTCTTCTTCTTCTTCTCCCCCTGTAGGATCTTCAAAAATCTCTGGTTACTCGCCTAAGGGGTCCTCCAATTCACAGCCATCGAAAAAGAGGGAAGGTTGGCTGTTTGAAGTGGTGGGGATATTTGGTAGAAATTTTCCTAAGTTATCCCTATTCCTACGAGGCATGAAAGAAGTTTTTTGCTTTTGTTTTGCTTTTCAATCTTTAAGACTAATTGTAGAATTGATATAACAAATTGAATGGAAACTAACTGCTGAATGAAATCTCACTTGCAGAATGGAAAGGAAAGAAAACCAAATTACAATTACTTTTGAAAAAAAAAAAAAATGAAGCTAATAGCAGAATGGAAGAGATAAGAAATGGAAGAAATAAAGGTAGAAATCACATCTACTCAGGCACCTCCCCGCCAATGTTGCCAAAAAGTGATGAGCACCAGTATTGCAGCAATAATGCTGCAACTCCTCGGGCTACCAACTTTACTTTATCAACCCGGGGTTCATATAAACTTGGAGATGACAGTGTTGTATATGCAAGTAAATGAAATGGGTGCAATCTTTGTCATTGGTGAGCTGGCGATAGACCACTAGGGTTTCTCAAACCAACCTTCTATTGATTTAGAAGAAGTTTGATTACCAATGGAGAAAGGGGAATTTTACCCAAATTGAGAGAATTTAAATAATGTCTAATGCAGAAATGAAGACTGAAATAAATGCTTTAAACACACCACTCATCTAACTATTTTTTAAGAGATCTTGCTTTAGAAGAATTATAAGCTAACATGTGTGTAATCCTAAATATCCTAGGAATGAAATCTGAGATGATCAAACACTTTACTACTTTGCATATGAATGAACACGATAACCTTTTTTCCTTTTTGTCCTTTTTGTGAAACTGTGAATGATAATTCTTCTTGGTGGTATGGCAGGTGGGTTAGATATGGTCGTGAAATGTCAGATGGATTGGGAGGAAAGCAGGGGTCTTCTCCTATCTTCATGGATGTTTTTCCCACAAATCGGCCTCAAAACAGGCCACTACATGTCGTCCTACAGGATGTCCTAATGCACCTACAGGATGTCCTAATGCTCCTATAGGATCCCCCATATTCCTACAGGATCTGGCCAAAAGCAATAGGAGTGATTTGGAAGGTGGTATAGGGCTTAGAGAAGGTGAATGATGGAAGAAATAAGGCAAGGGAGTGGCTATGACTTCCTCAGAACTCAAACCAAATTTTGTAAGATGGTTGGATTTGCTTAACAAACATGGAAAGTTGTTCTTATGGAATGATAAATTGGTTGATGGACTTAGTGGATTTTGGTGATCATGGTTGGATGAGGTTAGGTTGGGGCTACAAACATGAGATCTTCCTACACTATTGAAACTCCTGCAATATACACATCATTGGCATTTACCCATGAATCATGTCAAACAAGAAAGATTTCCAATCAACATAAGAAAACATAATTCCATTATTTAATTTCCTAGTTCATGCATGGAATACTTGCAGAATTTTTTGAAACACCATGAGATTTAATATAAATATGGAGATAGTTGAGATAACAACTAAAACCTATTCTTGAAAACTCAAAAGATGCTGGCCTAAGTAGCATAAAACCCTAAATTCCATAAGAAATCAGAATTTAGTCTTTTTGGGGCTAAATAGGAGTTTTTCCTCAAATCATTGTACCTAAAGGAAGGAGTGAGGAAAAATCCACCTGCTATCATCCTTTTTGGTATTCCTTTATCTCTCTAAAGCTACTAATATAGCTATTTACAAGTGGAAGCAAACTAATCAAATCCACCACTACTTGCAATGAAACAATGCCAAAACCAATTCAACATCTAATCTATGAAATAACCTAAGCATAAAAGTACAATAAGAGGAACCTCTACTGCTAGGGTTAGGACCTAACCCAAGAGCTTCAACCCTTTGAATCAACTCAGTGCTGGATCAAGGAAATTCTCATTCTCATTATCATATGAAAAAAAATTACATAACGATGTTTTGCCACAATCCTTCAACTCGAAAATGCTTAGTGCTCTTCCATAAAAAATCCAAATCCTAATGAGGCTCTAGGCCTCCTTATTTATCCGATTGAATTCTCCAACAACTTGCTTAAATCTAGGGATGCTTGGCTCCCAAACTCAAGATGAACTGATTCTTAACTATCACTGGCTCGACCGCTAATGATCTCCATGACTCGACTTCTTGCAACTTTGAGCTAGTGTGATTTGATTGAGGGACATTCGAATAAGTAAGGATTTAATGAGGAAGATCCATCTCCTATAATCTCTCCCTCTTGTCTCATTTGAGTTCCTACACCTTAATTAGCCAAAATTTCCATGATTTTCTCCCAAAAACCTACAATCAATGCACATTAGACCACTAGACATAACATCTTACTTTTACTCATCTCATTAAGAAAAATACAATTAAAACATGTAAGGAATTATGAGAAGAGTTTATTTTAGTAAGCTTGGATTTGTATTAAGGTCCATATAGTTACCTAATGATGAGGCTCATCAGTAGGGTGATGGAGAGTTGTTTGTGAGTCAGTGGAAGTATTCCTCTCAAGTACTTTAGATATTTCACATGGATAATTTCAAGCTTATGGACACACCTCTAGCTAGAAACTGGAGGAAGGAGAGTGCTTCTTCAAGAGAGGTAGTAGATTCTACCATCTACAAAAAATTTTGGGATCCCATATGTATCTAGTGAACACAAGGCCCGACATATGCTATGCATTTTATCAGTTGAGTCAAGGCATGGTGAAGCTTACCAAGCTGTATTAGAAGGGAACAAAGCATGTGTTGAGGTACCTTAGAGGCACAACCAAGTATGGGCTATGGTATAGGAGGATAGATGTTGGCTTGAGGGGGCCTGACCCAGGTTTAGAGTTAATTAGCCAAACAAATCCCTACACTACTGGCCCTTTCGGCAACAACCCACGAAGCGCAGACTGATGTCTCACCCGAAGCAGTATGGGGGGATGATGAAACCAAGTTTCCGCACCCTTGAGATGTCTGAGGGGTCGGTTTAGTCAAAATGTGTTATGAAACCAGCTCACAAAAGATAGAAAAGATAGTTGAATGACTTAGAATTTAGCCTCTTCTAGGGGGCAACCTCCTTTACATTACACAAATGAACAATTCTTTGATGATACAAATGACAAGGCCTCCTTTCTATACATAGGAGTATAAGGGGCCATAATATAATTAGAGCCGACATAACAATAATAATGTAAGGGCACAATAATAACAATAGTGGGCTTCTATTGGGCACAATAATAACAATATGGGGACTACATGGGCACAACAATATAATAAGGGGGTTGTACTAATAACAATAAGGGGTTACACTAGTAGTATAGGGACCTAACATGCCCCTCTCCTTCAAAAGTGTTGTCCTCAACGCTTGAGTAATTCTTCATGGTTCTATATAAAATTCTTGTCCTCCCACGTGGAACCTTCAGCGGGTAAGTTCTTCCACTTGATGAGATACTCTGAAATTGATTGAGTTCGTAGCTATCCGTTTCTTGTTTCTATGACTGCTCCAGGTTCCAATATGATTTTTCCTTCCTCTTCAAGCTCTGACAATATTGTTTGAATTGGGATCTTCTACAACTTTTGAATGAGTGGCCACCCTTCTTCATCCTTCTTCCATTCATCCCTTGCTTCATTTATCCAATCTGTTTGGATAATAGAAATAGCACAAAACAATGCTTGCACATCCTCATCCTTTCTTGAGAGTGCATTTGCAACAAAATTTTGCTTCCCTTTTCTATAGATGATGTCAAAGTCATAACCCAACATATTTGTGACCCATTTTTTCTATTCTTCTAAAGATAATATTTGTTCTAAAAAGTATTTAAGGCTATCATGATCCATTTTTACCTTGAAGTGTCTTCCTATTGGGTAAGGTCGCCATTTTTTAAGTGCATGTAGTATTGCCAACATTTCCTTCTCATAAATAGCTTGCTTGAGATGTAGCTGTAAAAATACCCAATCACCTACATCAAAACATTTTTCACTATGATGTTGATCTACCTGTTCTTTCATACGATTCTCCACCAAAGTGGTGTTATCCTTTAAAAGTTGGAGAACTTGTTGTTGATGCTCGATGTGATCTTTCACTACTCGAACCTTTTTCTTCTTGATATGTCCTTCTATCTTTAGAGTTTGAGGAGTGGTAATTTCTTCCAATGCTTTACAAGATATGGTCAGATTCATTTCTTGATGCTGGATGTGATCTTTCACTTCTTGAACATTTTTCTTCTTGATATGTCCTTCTATCTTGATAGTTTGAGGAGTGGTAATTCCGGCCAATGCATTACAAGATATGTTTGGATTCATTTCTTCTTTCTTGATGTGATCTTTCACTTCTTGAACCTTTTTCTTCTTGATATGTCCTTCTATCTTGAGAGTTTGAGGAGTGGTAATTCTTGCCAATGCTTTACAAGATATGGTCAGATTCATTTCTTCTTTCTCTAGGCTTTGTTCCTGGAGTATATCCTCTTCTTTTGACCTTTCTTGATTTTAGGAGCTCGATCTTGAAATGACTATAACTCTATAATTTCAGTTCTTCCAGTTCTAAAATTGCGACCTGCAATAGCCTTATGAGTCCTCTTTCCAATGCCACCAGTCTGATCCAAATTGGATTCTCCAAGGAAGCGTTATGCCAAATCTCCCACAGTGACTTGATTATAGACTAGTTCAGTAGATTGAACTTGTACGACGTGCCACATGTCACTGTTTCGACCTTTGGCTCTAAAAAATATATACAAGAAATGACAGTCTGTCCTCTTTCTGTACCTTCTTATGAAATTTCAATCCAATGCTCAGAGAGAAAGTGATGATGATTTTCCTAGGTCACCTGTTTGGAATGTAATTCAAGAGTCTGCAAAAAGACAAATTTCCTCAGATCATATCTCCACAAATATAGCATGAAAAGCTCTAAAATTTGGACCCGAGGTTTAGTGTGATTTCTTCTCAAATGGTATTTTTTTCACGTCTGAAATGTTGCAGAAAAAAATTTATAGCGAAAATGCCACAATGACCTTTTTGGAGCAGTGAAACCCTAGAATCCAAAGCTCTGATACCAAATGTTATGAAACCAGCTCACAAAAGATAGAAAAGATAGTTGAACGACTTAGAATTCAGCCTCTTCAAGGGGGCAACCTTCTTTACATTACACAAATGAACAATTCTTCGATGATACAAATGACAATATCTCCTTTCTATATATAGGAGTCTAAGGGGTCATAATATAATCAGAGTCGACATAACAATAATAATGTAAGGGCACAATAATAACAATAGTGGGCTTCGATTAGGCACAATAATAACAATATGGGGACTACATGGGCATAACAATATAATAAGGGGGTTGTACTAATAACAATAAGGGGTTACACTAGTAGTATAGGGACCTAACAAACTGTGAATACCTTCATGTAGGTCACTTCGTGTACTATCCTGACCTGTGAGGCCTTCACGATCTGTTATAATCACCTTCACATAGCCCTCACTAGGGGCTGAGGTGATTTCGTGCTGCCCTAGGAGCGATCTGCGCTACTTCCCCAAGTTATACCACAGATCTTACTTATATTCTTATAACCATTAGTTATGTTCACGTAAATAGATACTTTATCTTATATTCACTTTATCAACACATTCATATAAGTTCACACATCATATAAACAATAGAAATGCAATTTATATCTAATACATTCAATGCAAAAAATAGGAAAAAGATACACAGAAATGATGTAAAACTTCTCTTTATTACTTATCCAAAGGTTACAGACTCGACCTGCCCTGCGCACTAAGCTGCAGGGGTTTGCGCACTCAGCTGCAGACTATTAGGCCTCTACGCACTCAGCTACAGAGCCTTCTCCTACTCTATGACCCAGAGACTCAACTCTACAATTAGATAATACTCAATTCTCCATATATTACTTTCACTTATCTTTTCTTCGGTGATTTAAAACTTAGAGCCTCGCTCTATTTATACAATCACATGGTCCGCAGACCATGGGTAGATTTCTAAAGCCGACATTACATTACAAAAATGAGGGCGAACAACCCTATGACTCATTTACAATCTTTGCATTCCGCCCTCACAAAACGCCGAGTCTTTACATTGGATTTAGTCAAAATCTGGGCTTTAAGCCCAAAAGCTTGCCTTGGGGGATCCCATGCCCAACATGCCCCCAACACAAACATCTTGACTCACCCTTGAGTCACTCTATCACTGCAGAGATCTTCGCATAGAGACCTCCCAACTCTGCCCGAACCACTGCAAGGTTGGCAGTGCATTAAGTAGTTGCCTGCTGTATCTCCTGCATGCGTTGTTCAGAGACTGCTAAACTACTTCCTTGTATCTGTTCCTACGTTCCATGCATCTGTTTATAGTCTCGCACCTCCTTTCAGCTACCTAGAGTGCTAAGACTGTGCTTCGGTAGGCTAGTCAGATAACCGGGCCACCCATGTATGGCCTCAACCAGCTTCCATTCACTCTTCCTTGGAAAGGTTCTCCATTTAACTTTACCGACTGTGCCACGCCTCCATCGGTGATCCCTTTAGTAATATACAACCCATTCCAAGGCATCACACTGATCAAATCTCGGTGATAGCTCCTAAATTTTTCAACGGAACGGTGTGCCTCCTGTCTTATCACCACGACCTTTTTATTAAGAAATTCCTTCTTTATTCCTTCCTTAAGCTTCTTGACTTCTTCTTCCATCATGGTGCTTTTTTCCCTTAACCGAACTCTTTCCTTCATGAGTTGTTGGAGCCTAATATCACCTTTCTAGATCTCTTCATCAGGTCCCAAGCATTCTTCTTTGTCCAACTGTGCGATCCCTTCTTCCAAATCTCCATGATCCACCATATCCGTGGGCACTGCTATGCACGAACTAGCCATGATAGACTCCATCGACATTATAGCGTTCGATCCATAGGCCAGCCTAGAAGGCGTCTGTTCCATCAGTTTCTTGCACGTTGTCCTATAAGCCCATAAAATTGTTGGTACGTGCAAGTCCCAATCACTTCGATGCACATTATATACCTTATTCAGTGCTCCACACACCTCATTAAATGCTTCTACGTGGATAACCTTCTATGTGCTCGTTCTCTACACACTCTGTCATTCCAACTTGAGGAACCATTCGTGCATTTGACCCCCCAACACATGCTTATTTATCATATCTCCCAATGCGAAGTTCATGTGCATCTGTGTAGGTTGTTTTCCATATGTCGGCATCCACCTGGCTAGATGTGCGCACGGTTTATCCTGCCCATTACATTTATCTGTCAATCACACTCTAGACTTCCCAAACCACGTGCGCATCATTCTTCTGCATTCGCGCCAGTCCTCAAAGCTCCCTTTGTGCGTACCCCACCATATTTTGGGCACAGTGCACAACACCCAATTCAAGGCCTAGAAACATTGCTTTTTCGACACCTCCCTTTCAAACTTATCTAGGAAAGTATCTAACTCACTTAACCCATCATAAGTAGGCAGATCCCTCACTTATGTCAATACACAGCGCAATGATCTTGTCATCATATTACAGTTCAGCGTGGTTACCTCGTGTAACCAGTTCTGCCATCGCTCTATCTCCTCATTAGAATCCGACGTATAGGAGCTTTCGCACTCCCATGAGATCTGTTCGTCCGCGGTGGGATTTACCCAGTCTTTCTCTCATGCGGTTATCTTACAGATGCAGTCCAAATCATTGTCACTTCCATAGTTGCGCACCAGATCTGTGTAGCATGATCCCTAAATAGGGTCTAAGGGTATAACTACACATAAAGTCTTCTTCTCAAAAATCACCTTGCGCTTCTTCAGATTAATCACCCTGTTCATGTCAGTGGCCCAATCAATTCCTAAGAGCACAAGGTAGGGATTGCTATCATCAACAATCTCTATCACTTCAAAGTCTGCTAGCATGCTCACTCCCTCAATATCCACGGTGATTCCCTGCAATCTCCCCATAGGTATTATCTTTTGCTAGTTCACCATTCGCAGCTAGATAGGAGACCATTGTAGCGTAGGCCTCCCCATGTGCTCCCATGTCTACTTTGGCAGAACATTCGCATCTGATCCTAAGTCTAGAATTACTTGGTCCATCTCATATTTTCTAATCTACGTGGTTAGCCTCATTTCTCTCCCTATCCTAGTCTTATGTTTTCCAATATTACGGACTATGTGTGGTTCTCCTAGCATGGTCCCAACGCATCTGTTAATGAGTTCCTGCAATCCTTTTACAGACTTACTATCACGCAATAGCTTCATGCATGTTTCTAGGAATGTCGTAAGAATAGATGGGTCCATTTCCAGTTCTGGTCTATCTTTGCTTTATGAAATGGAGGCATCAACGAAGCTCTTCTTAGCTTCCATGAAGGTTTCCTTAGTGCGCTCCAAATCAAACTCTGCTTCTTTTGTCGGGGCCTTGTGAACCCAAGTACTATCTTCGAGTTGTTTTCCTTTATCATCACCTGTCATGATTCCACTTCGGAGCACAATGTTCACATTTGGGTCTTCCTCGTGTGGCTCAGACCTCATCATCTGTAGGTTCTGAATTGGGGGAGGTGGTAGCACTCCCTTGCCGCGTATCCTAGCTATTAGCGTAGGACAATCCTCTGTCTCATGATCAAACAAGGTACAATATAGACATGATGGGCGCGTTGGATTTGTACAATCGCGAGCATAATGTCCTAGCCCTCTGCAATTGTAGCAGATAAGCTGTCTGTGACCTCTTCCAGGTCCTCCTCCACCTTGGCTTCACCCGCGCCCCTAAAGTCTGGTTTGCACCACTCCTACATTTGGGTCTAGGGGTCACGTTTCGGCCTGAACTCTATAGGTGGGAGTTCTATCCATCATCAACTCATAACTTCTACAAGTGCACTCATCGTGTCCAAACGATCTACAAAAATTATAGAACAACTGTTGTGAATTCTGCATGTACTTATGTAACAAATGGTAGCTTTCCATAGCATGCTTTCCTCCTTAACAAATTACTCACCACAAAGCAGGTGTCACACTAGGTCCTGCTTGCGCTTCAGGCCTTAACGACATTAGTCCTCCTCCCACGAGGTAATTCACGAACACAGGTAGTGGTACTTATCATGACCCTGACCCTTGCATTTTATGCACCACACCTCTTCATGCACTTCTGGTTGGGCTGTCCTATCCTTTTTCAGACTCTGCATCTCAAGGCACAAGTTTTTCAACTGTGCGTGGATTTGCTGAACTCCCAAGTTAGGATCCTACATCGAGGTTTCATGCAGCCTCATCGTGATCTTCAAGGCTTCTGCATGAGTTGTTAACCTCTATTGCAACAACATGTTCCTCAAATTCGGTGTTAGCGATGCTACAAACTATTTGTGGTGCTGTCCATCCGTCAAATTCATATTAGCTTTGCGAATTGTACACTTAAATCTCTGATCCAGCTCCCAAGGAGTCATGCCTGGTAGCATTGTGATCTCTTTAAATTCAATGATCGATTATGCTTCTAACTTCGGCCTGCTAAATTATCTGTTTAGCGCAATTTGGATATTCGCGATTCCCGCATTCGAATTTTCATTAGAATGCTTAATATACCAGGTCAACGCGCGATCCTGCAGAGTGCTGACCAGCATCACTTTCTTTATATTATCATCTGTAACTACCTACTCTTCCCATACGTCTCTTATCACTAACCAAAATTGGTCTGAATCTTAATTTCCTACTCCCTTGAACATAGGAAACTTTATCGTGCTTGCCATATTGACTCGTGGTGGTGGTACGGGTGAAGATGGAGGTGAAGGCGGTGAAACTAGTGGCGATGTGGGTGGGGGTGGTATGCGCAGAATCCTTTGCCTTATCAAATGGATCACACTTTGCGATGAGACCTTCGCGAGATCTTCCTCATCCCCTCGCAGAGGTGAAATCAAAGGGCTATTCTTTGGTCCCTTACTTCCTTTGTTTCTGTAGGTTTTCCACTTCATGTAGCTCTAGACATCAAGGTAATTGCATAACCCTCTTTTCACACAATAGAATTTTAATCCAAGTATTCAAAGACTTTACGTACTTACCTTGTGGTCCTTTGAGAAAGCATCTCTCTGCCTCGCTATAGTTGATTGAAGTATCTACGCAAACTCAGTAATGAATCCTCCTATAATCTGATGGAGCCAGTGATCAACAACGCACACGATCTTATCCTTTGATGCTTCTAATCTGTGCACCAACTCTGGGGTCCATACAATAAGATTGTCGAGTTTCCACCTTCCTCGACTATTTGCTAGCTTTGCAATCCACTCATATATATTAGTAGGGAACGATGTGAAAAATATTTCATGGATCTCTGTGTACAGGTAGCAGTCTAACCACTCTTCTTTTGTCAGTCGTGAGTTCCTGTTCTCCTGCATCACAAACTCATGAATTCTTCTGTCCAACCAACCTTTAATTTCCTTCTTATTTGGATTCCAATGATACAACATCAGACATCTCTATGCAGATTCCGGTCCTGGAAATGGGACCATTTGTTGGCTTTAGAGGGCTTGACCCAAGTTCATAGTTAATTAGCCAAACAAATCCCTACACTACTGGCCCTTTTGGCAACAACCCGTAGAGTGCGGACTGAGGTCTCACCGGAAGTAGTATGGGGGGATGCTGGAACCAAGGTTCTGCACCCTTGAGATGTTTGAGGGGTCGGTTTAGTCCAACTATGAATACCTTCGCGCAACCCTCACTAGGGGCTGAGGTGATTTCATGCTGCCCTAGCAGCGATCTGCACTACTTCCCCAAGTTATATTGCATATCTTACTTATATTCTTATAATAGTTAGTTATATTCACGTAAACATATACTTTATCTTATATTCACTTTATCAACACATTCATATAAGTTTGCGAATCATATAAACAATAGAAATTCAATTTATATCCGTTACAATCAATGCATAAAACAGGAAAAAGATACACAGAAATGATGTAAAAATTCTCTTTATTACTTCTCCAAAGGTTACAGACTCAACCCGCCCTACGCACTTAGATACAGGGGTCCACGCACTCAGATGCAGACTACTAGGCCTCTGCGCACTCAGCTGCAGAACCTTATCCTACTCTACAACCCAAATACTCAACTCTACACTTAGATAAGACTCAATTCTCAATCTATTACTTTCACTTCTCTTTTCTTCGGTGATTTACAACTTAGAGCCTCGCTCTATTTATACAATCCCATGGTCTACGGACCATGGGTAGATTTCTAAAGCTGACATTACATTACAAAAATGAGGGTAGAAAACCCTATGACTCATTTACAATCTTCACGCTCCGCACCCGTAAAACGCGGAGTCTTTACATCGGATTTAGTCAAAATGTGGGCTTTAAGCCCCAAAACTTGCCTTGGGGGATCCCAGGCCCAACAACAGAGGGAGTGAATCTCCAAGGCTTCACTGATGTAGATTGGGCAGTGATTCCATCAGACAAGAAAAGTACTTTAGGTGTTATCTTCAGTGTTGGGTCTGCAATTATTTCCTAGTATAGCAGGAAATAGAGGTCTATGGCATGCAACTCAACACAGGCTGAATACATGGCTAAAAGTCAAGTAGCATGTGAGGTCATATGGATGAGGAAAATAATTTTGGGTCTTTTCAGTTAGGAGATGGTTCCGACAATGATTTATTGTGATAATCAGAGTTGTATTAGACTCTCTGAGAATCCTATATTTATGACAGGTCCAAGTACATTGATATCAGGTATCGTCACTTGTGGGCTTGTGTGTAAAGGATAATTACGATGGTATAGTATGTTCCACTTGAGGAGAAGGATATAGATATATTAACAAAGGAATTTTGAATAGGAAAATTTGAATTCCAAAGGTGCAGGATAGGGGTGGTGCAAAATCCCTTTCTTGCTGAGAGGGAGTGATAGAATTTGTAGCGAGAAAGGATAAATTTGACTTGTGCCTTAGTCAAATTTAGTAATTCGATTTTCCACATCAACAAGATGAATTTAATTGTAGTTAACTTGTGTGACATGACTTTATCTACTAGTTTACTCAGTAAATTCAAGTTATAGGCTAGAAGTAGAGTTGTGCTTGTAGTGATTGCTAAACTTTAGCAATCTAGTTCAGTTATTTTCAGCTTGACTCCGTTAACTGAGCTCAAGTACCTAGTTGAGTTAGTTGAAGGTTAGTTGATTAGTAGAATTGTTGTTAAATTAGTGATCTCTCCATTAAACTATTCAATCAACTAAAGCTAGCCCATACATACATGGAATTCCAATTTCATAGATGGAGTGGAGGAAAAGGCACATTGTAATTATCAATTGTATATTAGTTGTGTTGAAAAGTGTGCAACAAGAAATGCTTGTTGAGAATGCAACAAGATGATGGAGCTTAGTGGAAAGGAGTCACCTTCACTAAGTGGTCCCACAGCCAAGTTTTGGCGCAAAGTCTATTTTTAGACTATGTCTATTTTTAGACATATGGATCATGGTCTATGAGTTGCAGTTTGTTGTTTATGGATGATTGGTCATGTTGGGAAAAATAGATGGACTTCTATTTTTGGATCATAGTAGGAGTGATCACAGCAAGAGTGACCAGAGTCTATTTTTAGACTGCTAGTAAAAAATAGAAAAGTCAAATATTATTGTCTCATAATAATATTTAGACTATAAACTTTATCTTATCCTCTTGGAGCACTTCAGTTTGAGCTACAGATGTGGCACATGCAGCTGTCAGAAGGAAATACATTTTCTTTGTGAGTCAGTTGAGCTATTGCATGCACGACATCAGTTAGAACTCATGTGGTTGAGTTCTATGGAGTTGGATGTGGATTTGATGGAGTTGTGTTCAATTTGACTTAGTTGAACTAGTTGTATTTAGTCTAACTGGTCAATAGACTAAGTGATGAGTTGTGTGAATTAGTTATTAATTAATTCACTAGTTATTAACTCATAATGCAACTGAAGAATACATCAGTTAACTCAGTGCATGTATAGTTCAGTGGAGACAGGTGTTAGAGGTTGAGATTGCTATCAGTTGTGACTATAGTTGTGCATGAGATTTTGCACAATCAAAGGATTGAGTATGCCCATGAGAATTGCATATGCCTAGTGATATAGCCTATGCTCATGTGATTTCCAGTGTGAGTGATTTTCCAAGGTAAATAGAACTTGGAACGAGTTTGGATTCATTCATTCTCTTGTAGGATTGTGCAGTGGAGGCAGGCAAAGCAGTGGAGGAGATTTGAGCTTTGATTGATCAGATCTGAGTTGTTTTGTGTGTAACAGGTGGAGATAGTGCTAAGTACTTGTGAGGAGTATTGTACTATGTAATGTTACATGTTCTCAATCATTAATATACAGATAGTGTGGGGTTTTCAGCTGTAAGCTTTCCCCGGGTTACATACTGTGTTAATGTGTGCATGTGATTAATGTTTCATTGTTTTTAATGCTGCTAAATTGATGATCAACATAGAGGAGGTTATGTATTGTGCATGTATTCCGTAATAGTGTATAATCGAGATAATCTCTGTGAATAAGTGTCATATTATTCAAAATTTCTACAAGTTGAGTGTACAGAATTGGCTATTGAGCAGGTGAATCATTCCTTGGGAATTGCACAAGAAAATAGGACAAAATTCCTATCTTTTAGGAGCTTATTTCCTCCAAGATTGTGCAAGAAAATAAGAGTAACTTGGGGTCTTGAACTGGCTAAGCATTGGCCAAAGAAGAATAATTAGGATGAGAAAGAGTTTATAGTGTAGGTTGTGCTTTAGGATTGAAGCAAGACATTCTAATAGTTTCTCATTTTCATATGATTAGCGAAAAGAAGCACAAGGGTTTTTCCTAGTTGGGTTCTCCTGTAAAATCACTTTTTCTTGTGGTTTTCATGGTTGCATGTCATTGCATGTGTTTCTAAACTGTGATTTCCATTCTACAGAATAGTAGAGGAAATTTGTAATCTCTTGATTTCAGTTCGATTTCATTAGTAGTAGCAATTTTTTATTAATTTCTACAAATTAAAATTTTTTTAGGTCTTTGTTTTTATACATAAGGCAAGTTAGCCCTCATATAAACAAAGGAGGCCTTATTTCACTTTTCATGATCACTAAATCATCACTCTTTTATTTCTAAAGTGTGTGAATTAGTCCTTTGTCTCTAGTTGGCCAAAATGTGATCTTTTATGGTGTGATTTTCTTTTGGAGATGTTATCTTGCATGGAGATGATTTCCTTAGATCGATTGAAGTGTTTCTCTTAGAAAATTTTGTAAGTTACCCGCATCTCCTCTAAATTTTGCATGTTGTATTTGTGTAATAGGGTTTCTAATTGGGCCATGATATAATTGCTAAATCTATCTTGGAAATTTTCTTCTCTATGATATGCAATTTATTTTTTCTTGGAAACATTTAAGAGAACTTCGAGTGTGCATCCCTTAAATTTAAAATCTCCTCTTACAAGGAAATTGCTAAGGTTTAATGTGGATGTCTTAATCACCCCCCTAACCTAAACAATGTCATTCTCATTTATTTAGCCCTAAAAGACTCCATTTCTCCATCTAGCACAAGGCACTAGCCATAATGGTGTTGATAAAATCCATCTTCTTTAATAAATTTTTTCCTTATTCTATCTAATTCCAAGATTTCTAAGGTTAGGGCTAGGGTTTTATGTGAAAAATTGCTAAAAGGTAATCCATATTTGATGTTTTATTGCTCTTAAAGTGGGGAATGCATTAATTAATTATAGAAAAGAAAAATCTAGCATTATTGTATGCTAAACCATAAATTATAGGGTTGCCATCATTTTTCTGCTATTTATGGATGATTTGAGTCATAAAACTCTATTAAAACTTAAAAATTCTAGAGGTGCCATCATTTTTCTACTATTTATGGATGATTTGAGTCATAAAACTCTATTAAAACCTAAAGCCTTGGTATCTATTTGAAGGTCATATTTCCTTTTTTGATTATTCATTGAAAGAACTTTTCTTTTGGCTATTATATGACATTTCTTTCCTTGTCATTGAAAATCGACAAAAATATAACTTATAACAACACTCTAATTGGTATAGACATAGAGTACCTAAACTTTGGCATATATTAATTAGGCCTTTTAGGCTTCACCAATACTATATCCCAATGAGTAGACCTCACATCAATCACCTTGAGCCATTACCATTGAATATGTTTTAGCTGAGTATCTAGGGAAGTTTCCCTTGTGGTCAAACATCACTAAAGAGTAGGATACAGGTTGTTGAGGTGAAAATGGCAATTGATCTCTTGTTTCCCTAAGGTCTAGATCCACCCAGTGAGGCTTTGCATTAGGCCTACTAGATTTTGTGGTAGGGGAGGAGTTGATTCCACCTCTTCATAATTTGAAGTATATGCTTCAAAATGTTTTGAGGATAACATACCAAAACCAAAGTTACAACTTCTCATCTGATAACTCTAGTGGAAGAACAAATCCCTAGTTATTCATTGATATTCAAAGATCCCATCCTTGTAGGGTGAAGCATGGATTTTTCAAGGCATTCAAGTTCACCTTTACAACTCTATAGTTGATTATGAAAAATTCTAAATAATGGCTCTTGGATATTTGCATGAAATGTACCCTACTTTGGATGTTAAGGATATCCCTGGGTATCCTAATCGCTATGGTGCAGGTTGTATGATTGAGGTTCCAAATTTTGATGTTGATCCTTCTTCAATCATTAACCATGTGGTAAAATTGTTCAAATATGCTTCAGATATCAAGATGGTTCATAAGGATGCTCTCATGAGGTTTTTCATCAATTCGGTTGGGAAAGATGAAAGAAAATGGGTTCAATATTCTTGTGAACCAAAAAACATCTCTTTAATTAAGGTATTTATTAAAAATTTTCTTGACTATTGGGGGCGTATGTTTCAGAGCTATGAAAATGTTAGAAATTAATTTACAGAGCAATGAAATACACAAAATATTGCAGAAACACATAAAACAAGAGAGACACAAATATATGTGGTTCACCCAATTTGGGCTATGTCAACAAAGAAACAACCATTCCTTCCTTTTATATTATCCAACAAAATGAAGAGATACAATCTATAGTAGATTCTCTATAATTTCCTCTTTTCTCTCACACAGTCTCCTCTCTCTTTCTCACTCAAAATAATAATACACAGTTGCAATACAATTCCCGCATATAAACTGAGGGTTTCCTTCTAGGGAAAAAAAAACATAAATTAACATTACTTCTACCATTAGATCATCTACCTAATGAATGACCTAGATTGACTATGAAATTACAATATTTTACAAGGAAAATTTTCATCTATTTTTAGCTTTGAGGGCACTTCCCCCAAACCCCTGCTAGGGGGGGGGCTCATAAAGTCGTCGTCACTGCCCCCTCGACCCCCCTAATAATGATTAAATGGGTGAAATTTCTGCCCTGTTAGGAATAGAGATCCAATGCGATTTAAACAAAAAACCTCTAAACAATCAGGAAGATAATCAAGCTCCACACCCAACAATCACCCACTTGGAGACTAATTATATAAACTCCATCATTGCTTCACTTGTTGGAAAATGAATCCACTTGGTCCTGGTTGTTTCTCATATCCACCATCATACTTGAAGACCATTTGAAACTGAGTAGAATCTCAATTTCTCCCTAGTTACAACTTTTATTAACATATCTGTAAGATTCTGGCTAATATGTTCTTTTCCAGCTTCAACTGTCCATCTTCCAACACCGAAAGTATGAAATGGTACTTGATATGTATATGTTTAGTATTATAATGAAATGCTGAGTTTTTTGCAAGATGAATGATACTCTGGATGTCACTGTATAACTTTCCTATCTCCTATGTCTTGCCCAATTCATGCATACAAATTTGTAACCAAATAATTTCTTTACTAGCCTTTGTAGCAGCAACATACTTTGCTTCCATTGTTAAAAGTGCAACAATTTTTTGCAATTTTGGAACCCAATTGACAGTTTTTCCACCTATTATAAACACATACCCTGTGGTTCTCCTTCTGTTATCTCTATCACCTTCCATATCTACATCAACATATCCCTGTAGAGCAATGTTTGAACCACCAAAGCATAATGTTTGATTTGTGGTACCTGCCAAATACCCAAGAATCCACTTTACTACCATCCAATATTCTTTTCTTCGGTTTTTCATATACCTTCTTACAACTCCCACTACATGTGTAATATTAGGCGTTGTGCAGACCATTGCATACATTAAGCCCAACTATTACTGCATATCGAAATTTACACATATAATCCATCTCTTCCTGAGTCTTGGGACACATCTCCTTAATTAGTTTTAAATGGATAGACAAAGGTGTACTAAATGGTTTTTCATTCTGCATATTAAATATTTCCAACACATTTTCTATGTACTCACTCTGAGATAATGTTAATTTGTGATTTTTCTCGTCTCCAGTTATTCTCATACCAAGGATTTGTTTTGCAATGCCCAAATCCTTCATTGTAAATGAATTTTCTAATTTTCCTTTGAGCACATTTATTTCCTGCATGTTAGAACTTGCAACAAGCATGTCATATACATACAATAACAATATAATATAACTTCCATCATTTTACTTTTTAAGATAAACACAATGGTCAGAGTGACATCTAGTATAACCTTGTTCAGACATAAACCTATCAAATTTTAGATACCACTACCTTGGAACCTGTTTTAAGCCATACAAGGTCTTTTTCAATTTTCACACTAACATTTCTTCCCTTTGACCTCATACTCTTGTGGCTACTGCATATATATTTCTTCCTCCAAATCCCCATGGATAAAGGTTGTCTTTACATCTTACTACTCAAGATGCAAATCATATGCTGCCACTAGACTTAAAATAGTTTCTATTGAAGTCATTTTAATAATAGGAGAAAAAATTTCATCAAAGTCTATACCTTTCTTTTGTGCAAACCCCTTCACCATAAGTCTATTCTTATACCTCTGTTTACCTCCATCTTCTTCCTTCAACCTATAAACCCATTTATTCTGCAATGTTGTTTTATTTGCATGCAACTTGAATAAGTCCCAAGTGTGGTTATGAATTAAGGATTCCATCTCTTCTTCCATGGATTTATCCCACTTCTTCCTAGTTTCTACCTGCATTAATTTTTCATATATTTCCTGTTCACTAGAATCAGTGAACAATACATAATATAATGAAGGAGAGTGTTGGGTCGTTAATATGCCATTATTATTATCACTTTTGAACACTTATCCCACCCATTTCCACTATTCTTCATCATATCATTTGTTATAATTTATCATTTAAATCCATTTTATAAATGATTTATGCTCTTATAAATGAATATTATCTATTCTCCTTTATTTATAATAAATTGATGATTATGCATTATTTTATCAATGATAGTTCTAATAAGTTGGTTATAACATTATTCACCATTTTTAGCCTCCAAGGTAACTTCCAGATTGAAGATTTGATTTTTAAATCTGCCAACTCAGAAATTCGCTGGTTTAAGGAGTGACAGTTTTACGGTTGAGATTCTGAGCAAATGAAGACGAATTTGAGAAATCCGGAACATGGGTTTTGTCCAGAACGGGCCCAATTAACTTTGATGAAGAATGGTTTGCCCAAATTCGGCTTGTACAGATAGAAACGTAGGGTTCTTTGAGCACAATTTTATCAGATTTGCTGTTGCGACCATCCTCCAAATCTCAGCTGCAAACCCAAATTCCTCTTGATTTTGTTGAGAGATGAAAGGAAATATATTTTCTTGTTGACCATCTGGTTAGAATCAACCCAAATTTGTAAAAGAAATCATGTTGTAATTATCTATGTTATAACTGCTCTCTGATCTTTCTCTATTTAAATGAAAACAAAGATCAGAGAGGGGGAGACTTCAGGATGACTTTGGGGATTCGAATGATGGCGAATTGATGATTTGAATTAGAGATTCAGAAGCAAGGATTCATTATAGGATAGGAGGAAGGAAGGATTGTTTTATGCTGTAAGTCTCAAAGCTTCAACTATTGTAATGATTTCACCATTTAATGATTAATACATAATTTGGGCGTTGCTGTTCACTCTTTTCCTTCTGAAGTAACCCAGCAGCGTCCGCTGGCGGCTAAGGGCCCAGCCTCTGGTGGAGTACGCTGCTGTTGTTGTGTATCATATCTTTACAATTGCTTTTGTATCATTATAATTTGGTTTCCGTGTGGATTGTCTGTATAATTTGGTAATCTGACGTGTTTGTCATATGTTGTTCTATGCTCTGTTATGACTACTTCATTAATGGTTTCATTCAGGAGATTTATGTAAGTAACTCTGTATCGTGTAAATGAACCTCTTCGGAGTTGATTGCATGTTCACTATTTAAGCCAATTGTTTCTGTTACAGAGCTTTCATATTAAATATTGCTATTGGATTCATTTGAACTCTTATTCGTGGGAACCCGAAAGTAATATTATTTCATTTGGAAACAGAAGTCATGTTCTTTGGAAACATCAGATTGCTATAATAAGTGTGTTGTGTATATATGATAAATGTTGTTCCATAATTCCTTTGTGAATATCTCCTCATAAAATAAGGTTCATTGGAATTACTTTTGACGATTGTTGTTTGATTGCAGAATGAGAGTTCAGTTCTAACTCGCGAGATTTAGTTCTTTTTGATTGATGTTTCATTTACTGCTATTCTATTTCCTTTTGCTATTTCATTTTACTTGCTGCCATTCCATTTCCTTGTAATTGCTGCTTTGGTGTGAGAGAAGGTCTAAAGCTGTAGTGAGTCAGCAAGTCGCTGCTTAGCTCCCAGACCTATGGTCCATGCTCTAATTTCCTTTCCATCAGTTTCTAGAGGGATGGGTTATCACTTCCGCACCCTTGACTGATAAGCTGTCTTGTGTGATTTTATCCTTTTGAAGTAATTTAGTCATAGTTTAGCATCCGTCTACTCTTGTGTTCTCTGAGCGCTATACTACTAAACATTACTCTTGAGTAAATAGTCGCCTCAGACTGAGTACACTCTTGAAATAAAAAGTCGTCCCTGGGTTGATAATTAATGTGAAGGAA
This sequence comes from Pinus tabuliformis, assembly GCA_031772625.1. NCBI lineage: Eukaryota > Viridiplantae > Streptophyta > Pinopsida > Pinales > Pinaceae > Pinus > Pinus tabuliformis. The sequence goes on from CM062805.1 coordinate 877,798,184, forward strand.
ATTAGAGGTGAAAAAGACCTTTTTTATCGCTCCACATTTTGGCGTCGTTGCACTTTCACGTTTTGCTGTTCCTTTTCGAAATGGAACAACACTTTTTCACTTTCACATTTTGCTGTTCCTTTTCGAAATGGAACAACACTTTTTCACTTTCACGTTTTGCTGTTCCTTTTCGAAATGGAACAATACTTTTTCACTTTCACATTTTGCTGTTCCTTTTCGAAATGGAACAGCGGCTGTTCTTTTTCAAAATGGAACAACACTTTTTCACTTTCACGTTTTGCTGTTCCTTTTCGAAATGGAACAGCTGCTGTTCCTTTTCGAAATGGAACAACACTTTTGCACTTTCACGTTTTGTTGTTCCTTTTCGAAATGGAACAACACTTTTGCACTTTCACGTTTTGCTGTTCCTTTTCGAAATGGAACAACACTTTTTCACTTTCACATTTTGCTGTTCCTTTTCGAAATAGAACAACTGTTGTTCCTTTTCGAAATGGAACAACACTTTTGCACTTTCACGTTTTGCTGTTCCTTTTCGAAATGGAACAGCACTTTTGCACTTTCACGTTTTGCTGTTCCTTTTCGAAATGGAACAACACTTTTTCACTTTCACATTTTGTTGTTCCTTTTCGAAATGGAACAGCTGTTGTTCCTTTTCGAAATGGAACAACACTTCTGCACTTTCACGTTTTGTTGTTCCTTTTCGAATGGAACAGCACTTCTGTACTTTCACGTTTTGTTGTTCCTTTTCGAAAGGGACAACACTTCGACACTTTTCATTTTTGATGTTCCTTTTTCAAAGGAACGGTACTTTTGATTTTTGCTGTTCCTTTTTCCAAAGGAACGGCATTCGCATTCTCACTTTTTTTTTGTGTGTATTTTTGCTTTTTGGTGTGCATTTCCTTTGTTGTTCCCTACAAGGAATAACATATTTTTGAGTGTTTTTGCTGTTCATTAAAAAAAAAAGCAACACTTTGGGAGTATTTTTGAGAGAAACCCTTTTCTTCCTCTTGTGATATTATTCCTAATTCATCTCAACCACATTTTACCGATTCCCTTTTATGGCATGAAGTACACTACTTTTATCAGGACAAGAATTATGGGTTCTTTTGAAGCAAAGTTAATATCATTCACGTTATAATCTTTAACCGGACAACTCCTTAATGATAGATTTTTTTCAGAAGGGACACAATTATTTATATACTACTTTACTGCATTATTTTCTGTTGAACATGATATTGATTGATCATCTTAATACCATGCTGGTTCATCATCCCTGGTTATAATCTTCTCTGTCTGTAATAAATGAGATTATGGGTATATTTTTTTCTATTGACATGTCCAACTTCTTCCACCATCCTTGCTCTTAAGGAGTACTGAGCCTCCCTCATTTTATCATAAAAATATGTAATAACAACAAAATTTTGTTCGCAGATGGAGGATAGGGGGTCTCATTACGAGCCAGCCTACCATGTTCATAAGGTTGTAACAGAGTGACATTCCCGTTATGGCCACCACACCAGGGTTATGATCCATTGGATAGCCAAATTATCCATGGAACAGGAGGTCTCATCACGAGCCGGCCTGATCACTTTTGCTACATCCCAGTGAATGGCAGTGTGATTATCTGGTTACCATGCTAGCACACAGATCTCTTCTGTAGAACAGCACTGAAACTCTCTAGTTATAAATTGAGGATTCTGGCTCATATGGGTTAAAAAGCAACCCTGCCGATGCTATGGATGCCTGCTGGCAGTAGCGGCTCTGCTTATGGTATTGAAGTTATATCTTATCGTCAATTATTATTATAATACCCTTTTCTTATTTTTCTTTTTATCAGAGAAGTTATTTCCTTAACTTTTTCCCTGTTTTGAACCTTTATGCATGAGAAATTGTTTTATGATCAATCGCATCATTTTCAGCTAGAATACTATCAGTAAAGAATCTTATTGACATATTGTTGTTCTTTTTCTTTTTTTCATCACTTATCATCAATTCAAAGCGTCCTATCTCTTATTCATAACTATCTTTATACACTCTGCTCTCATTATAACCATAACTCTCGTCGTCCTATCTTTGATATGTGTACTCTACTACTGTATTGTTCATTCCCTTGCCTTGCCATCAGCATAACCCCTCTCATACGCTTTATGGTCATGGAATTCATTTTTCAATTAGAGGGGGGGGGAATGTATGCATTATGGGGTTGCATGCGATATGATTACTGCACTTTGCCATACCTTGTTGATTTGACAACATATTAGTATTGCATGTATACATAAGTTTTTCTAATTGAAATTTTGCATGCATGTTATCTGATGCTATTCAAAGCTAACACTATGGATTCAAGAACATTGTATGCAAAATAGTGCTTTGTTTACAGGAGAACAACAAGTATGGGAAGAATTCTATTCGTAGCATGACCACACTATTGCAACTAACAGACGCATCTCGAGCAACTTGCGAACATGAACAACTCTTCAGACATTATGTGCTTACCTAGATTCCACCTTTTGCATCACTTTCAGCACCAACTTTGCCTACATCAGTTTCAACAACTGTCAATACATATATGTCATTCCACATTTTTCTTTTGGAGGTAAAACTTGAGGTAAAATAGCATAATTTTCTGATTTATTACGAATTTAGGAGAATTTACTGAACATCCATTTTGAGCATTATTTACCATCCTTCATTTCATAGTTTTTACCACTTCCCACTTTTCAGCAGCATATCATTTCCGCGTATGGGGGAGTGTTCCTTCATTTCTTTCTTATGACCATGTCATTCATATTCTTTCTCATCCATTGCTATCCTTGTTCACTCTCAACACCTCCCTTATTCCATGTTGTTTTACACCAAGCATAGAATTCAACAGCTGGTAGCAACCACCTCTATTTGTTTTCTAGCATCGCATGAGGACATGCTAATTTTTCAGAGAGGGGGAGGAATTGCTATGCATGATGGATGTTTTCTACTTTCTTCCTTATTTAAGGTATACAATTTCATTTTCACACAGTGCAGAAATTGATTTCCACATATTTTTAAAACTATGAACTCCATTCTTGTGATCTCTAGGAAACACAGACATACTATTAAAATACACATACCTAGATAAATTCAAGATAAATTGGTTCATAAAAATTTCAGAAATCATGCACTCTCACCTACAACCATTTTGTTTATATCTCATGATCCGTGCATCAAAACAATCCGATTTTTGGATCATAAAGGCATTCATATATTATAAATTTACTTGCCAAATTTCAACAAAAGCTGGGTTGTAGTTTTTGGGAAAATGGTTAATAAAGGTTGTTGTTATTTATATTATATTTTGCTGCAACTTAATTGTTATGCCTTCATCAAGATTCCTAAAATTGAATATTCATTAATTGAGGAAGAATTCATTTGTTCTATCCATTTCATGCGCTAAGATGAACATATTTATTTTATTACTTGGCTAACACATAGGTTTTTGTCTTTGGGTTGCATGAGGACATGCAATATATTCAGTTTTCTTTGCATGAGGACATGCAACATATTGAGTGTGGGGGTATGTTGGGTCATTAATATGCCATTATTATTATCACTTTTGAACACTTATCCCACCCATTTACACTATTCTTCATCATATCATTTGTTATAATTTATCATTTAAATCCATTTTATAAATGATTTATGCTCTTATAAATGAATATTATCTATTCTCCTTTATTTATAATAAATTGATGATTATGCATTATTTTATCAATGATAGTTCTAATAAGTTGGTTATAACATTATTCACCATTTTTAGCCTCCAAGGTAACTTCCAGATTGAAGATTTGATTTTTAAATCTGCCAACTCAGAAATTCGCTGGTTTAAGGAGTGACAGTTTTGCGGTTGAGATTATGAGCAAATGAAGACGAATTTGAGAAATCCGGAACATGGGTTTTGTCCAGACCTGGCCCAATCAACTTTAACAAAGAACGGTTTGCCCAAATTCGGCTTGTACAGAGAGAAACGTAGGGTTCTTTGAGCACGATTTTATCAGATTTGTTGTTGCGACCGTCCTCCAAATCTCAGCTGCAAACCCAAATTCGTCTTGATTTTGTTGAGAGATGAAAGGAAATATATTTTCTTGTTGACCATCTGGTTAGAATCAACCCAAATTTGTAAAAGAAATCATGTTGTAATTATCTATGTTATAACTGCTCTCTGATCTTTCTCTATTTAAATGAAAACAAAGATCAGAGAGGGGGAGACTTCAGGATGACTTTGGGGATTCGAATGATGGCGAATTGATGATTTGAATTAGAGATTCAGAAGCAAGGATTCATGATAGGATAGGAGGAAGGAAGGATTGTTTTATGCTGTAAGTCTCAAAGCTTCAACTATTGTAATGATTTCACCATTTAATGATTAATACATAATTTGGGCGTTGTTGTTCACTCTTTTCCTTCTGAAGTAACCCAACAGCGTCCGCTGGCGGCTAAGGGCCCAGCCTCTGGTGGAGTACGCTGCTGCTGTTGTGTATCATATCTTTACAATTGCTTTCGTATCATTATAATTTGGTTTCCGTGTGGATTGTCTGTATAATTTGGTAATCTGACGTGTTTGTCATATGCTGTTCTATGCTCTGTTATGACTACTTCATTAATGGTTTCATTCAGGAGATTTATGTAAGTAACTCTGTATCGTGTAAATGAACCTCTTCAGAGTTGATTGCATGTTCACTATTTAAGCCAATTGTTTCTGTTACTGAGCTTTCATATTAAATATTGCTATTGGATTCATTTGAACTCTTATTCGTGGGAACCCGAAAGTAATATTATTTCATTTGGAAACAGAAGTCATGTTCTTTGGAAACATCAGATTGCTATAATAAGTGTGTTGTGTATATATGATAAATGTTGTTCCATAATTCATTTGTGAATATCTCCTCATAAAATAAGGTTCATTGGAATTGCTTTTGACGATTGTTGTTTGATTGCAGAATGAGAGTTCAGTTCTAACTCGCGAGATTTAGTTCTTTTGATTGTTGTTTCATTTACTGCTGTTCTATTTCCTTTTGCTATTTCATTTTACTTGCTGCCATTCCATTTCCTTGCAATTGCTGCTTTGGTGTGAGAGAAGGTCTAAAGCTGTAGTGAGTCAGCAAGTCACTGCTTAGATCCCAGACCTATGGTCCATGCTCTAATTTCCTTTCCATCAGTTTCTAGAGGGATGGGTTATCACTTCCGCACCCTTGAATGATAAGCTGTCTTGTGTGATTTTATCCTTTTGAAGTAATTTAGTCATATTTTAGCATCCGTCTACTCTTGTGTTCTCTGAACGCTGTACTACTAAACATTACTCTTGAGTAAATAGCCGCCTCAGACTGAGTACACTCTTGAAATAAAAAGTCGTCCCTGGGTTGATAATTAATGTGAAGGTAATTAGAGGTGAAAAAGACCCTTTTTATCGCTCCACAGAGAGTATCATTCTGGGTGTCTACTTATCCCAATAGATCTTCTAACACCACTTTTAGGTATTTGAGGTGCATGTTTATGTTGTGGTTGTTGTTGTTGTTGTGGTTGCTAATCATTATGACTTTTAGGCACCTTTACTTTTTATGTGATATCATTAAGCACCGCGTATTCTTTTCATTCCTTTTCATGTTTCTTTTCCTACATCTGATCCTTATACAAGACCTTTTCATTGAATATGACATCTCTTCTCCTAATGATTTTGTGATTTTCATAATCATACAAGAAATAACCAAAATATTAACACCATATCCAATAAAGGTACGTTTCTTTGATTTTTCCTTAAGCTTTGTTCTATTTTATTTATTAATGTGAACAAAGGCTTCACAACTGAAAGTATTTAAAAATGAGTAGTTTATCTTTCTACTTGTCCATGCCTCCTCTGAAATACCACCATCCAAAGAACTTGAAGGACCTTTATTTATAAGATAAATAACAATATCTACAACATATACCCAAAATTTTAAGGGAAATCTTGCATGCAATCTCATGCACCTTGAACGCTCCATGATTTTCCTATTCATCCTTTCTGACACACCATTTTCCTGTGGTGTTCTAGTAACTGTCTTCTCTCTATGAATTCCATTCTTTGAACAATAGTTATCAAACTCTTTGTTGCAGTATTCACCTCCATTGTCTCATTTGAGACACTTCAACTTCTTTCATGTCTCATTCTCAACCAAAGCCTTCCATTTCTTTAAAGTATAAAATACATCAGATTTATTCCAAATACATTAAATCTAGGTTTTTCTAGTTGCATCATAAATGAAAGTAACATAATAGGAAGAGTAATAGAGAGATGATACTTGAGAAAGTCCCATACATCTGTATGCAAAAGCTCTAATTTTTCACTGTTCTTTTCCTTCCCAACTCTGATAAATATGTCTCATGTAAACATAATTTTCATACAAATCCAAATCAACATGCTTCAAACCTGACAACAAATTTCTTGAGTGAAGAATCAACATCACCTTCTCACTCATGTGCCTGAGCCTATGATTCTAGAGTGTTGTATATGCTCCTATGGAGGTCAAAGCATTAAAAAAATTAGAAACAATATTGCATAAATACAATGTACCAACCTTTTCTCCTTTTTTTATTACTAGGGATCCTTTAGTGACCTTACAGGTTTGTCTGTAAAAGTAGTTGCACAACCTTCATCTCCCAATTACCCTGTTGAAATTAGATTTTTCTTCAGATCTGGAACATTCCATTACCTCCTTCAATAGCCATTGGTTTCCATTCTGTTTCTTTATAAAAACCTTACCCATTCCAATGATTTTATAAGGTTTATCATCACCCAGACGAGCCTTTCCAAAATATCCTTGAACATAGTCATGAAAATTTTTCCTATTCGGTGTGGCATGGAATGAGGCCCTTGAATCTACCACCCATAATTCAATAATATTCTATAATGAAATATTCAAATGATCTTGCAACACATCACCTGTAACATTTTCTTCTTGATCGTTCTCTTGTTGTCCATCTCCTTCTTTTCCCTTCCGAGATTTATAGTCTTTCTTCAAGTGTCCTTTATTCCCACATTTCTAGCACACTATCCCTAATGTGAATTTAGATCCACCTTTTCTTGAATTATTGCAATTTCCTGGGCTCATTCCTCTTTATATTTTTCTTCCCATAGTCTCTACAGTCAAAGAATTACCTAATGTCTCACCGGAGCTTTTTCATCACATTTCCTTGCTAAGGATGGCACCAACAACATCATCAAACTTTAAAGTACTAGATCCAAAGACAAAATTACTAATAGCCATAACCAGAACATTCCAACTTTCTGGAAATGAGAACAGAAAGAAGAGAGCCCTAATTTCATCATCAAACTTTACCCCTACAGAACTTAATTGACTGGTAAGTGTTAAATTCATTTAAATGATTAGTAATAGATCCACCTTATGACATATTCATATTAAATAAACACTTCATAAGAAATACCTTATTTGAGGTCGAGGGTTTTTCATATAGTTTGGCCAATGGTGTCATTAAAACTTATGTTGTCATTTCCTTCGAAATTTTGAATGCCATCGACGCTGCCAGAAAAAACCATATTATTCCTAGTGATTTTCTCTAGAGAATCTCCATTCTACGTTGGTCATACTCATCGACTTCTTTGATTTTTGCTCAATGGTAGGTACATATCTTTCTGATACATATAATATTCCACATGCATCTTCCACAACTAGTAGTTTTAACCGTTAAATTTATCGACCATAAACTTACTATATTCGCCATTGCTCCCACTCAGGAAAGGAACCCTTCTCTCCTATGATTTTATCAGCCAAATAAACCTTTGGCTTTGATACTAGTTGTTAGAAATTGATTTACGGAGCAATGAAATACAAAAAATATTGTGGAAACACAAATACATAAACACATAAAACAAGAGAGACATAGCCTACATACGTGGTTCACCCAATTTGGGCTATGTCCATGGAGAAACAACTAGTCCTTCCTTATATATTATCCAATAAAATGAAGAGATACAACCTATAACAAATCCGTTGTAATTTCCTCTTTGCTCTCACACATTCTCCTCTCTCTTTCTCGCTCAGAATAATAATACATAGTTGCAATGAAATTCTCTCATATAAATCGAGGGTTTCCTTGTAGGGTAAAAAACCCTAAATTAACATTACATTGACTATGAAATTACAATATTTTACAAGGTAAATTTTCATCTATTTTTAGGTTTAGGGGTGCTGCCCCCAAACCCCTGCCATGCAGGGGGGAGGGGGGTTCATAAAATTCATCGTTTCCCTCCTGAAAACGATTAAATAGGTAGTGTTGCTGCCCCATTAGGAATAGGGATCCAACGTAGCTGAAAAAAAAAAAAAAAAAAAAAAAAAAAAAAAAAAACGATCATGATCCACACCTAGAAGATACCCTTAAGGATTTGGCCAAGGCCCTTTGAAATGAGTGCCCATTTTATTCTTATAAACTTGTAAAGGAGGAAGATAACAAAGAAGATCATGATCCAAGTAAAGATATTGGTAGTGATGAATAGGATATTGTTGAAGATGAAGCTACGCCACTCAAAGATAACAAAGAAGTTCATGATCCAAGTAAAGATATTGGTAGTGATGAATAGGATATTGTTGAAGATGAAGCCACGCCACTCAAATACGATCCCTACACCATATGAAGACTAGGAAGATATGATTATGGACTTGTTTGAGCCATATTTGATTCTTTCCAATATCATTCCTAAACCATAATTAGATTCTATGGATTATAAATGTGATGCACTGGCTTTGGTTACCCATTTTCAATTTGATTTTTGTGATGGACAACTTGTTTTTCAAGACTTGGTCCTTCAATAGTCTCTCTTGATGCCACTTTCAACATGTCCTTAGTGACATCATTGAGAGTTTTATGTCTAAGATAACTATTGGGAAAAAATGTTCATTAGGGGAATTTTGAGGTCTAAAATGGGCATCCTAAGAAAAATGTACAACCAAAATAAACTTTATAAGAACCAATAGGATTCAAGATGATGATGTCAACCATGGGGGATGATTCACCATTCTTGGAGTAAAAAAGTAAAAAGATTAAAAAATAATAAAATAATAAAACTACTTTTTCAACTCATATTTTCAACTTATCTCCCTAAGGTTTTACACAAATTTTGAGTAGGAGTACTTATTGGTTCAGTCAAATTTCTCTCCCATCCAACATTTTTTTTTGAAGGAAGGTGGGTCATCCATCGACAAGTACTTTAACTATTTTTCAATCATGTTCTTTCATTTAATACTATGGGAAATATTAATATGGATCATGGTGGAAAATTGAATAATTGACCAACTTCAATTGTATTATGTTCCTTTAATTCTAATAGGTGGTTAGTCTTGTTACACTAAAAAATGTCACCATGGCTATTTACAGTTAGTATGGCTCTATCAACAGTCATGCTATCCTCTTGGGCAAGTCTTATGCCTCTGCTCTCCATGTCAAACTCCAAAAAGAGAGAAAGTCTTTGTAAATGTGTTTATCTCTGGGTACGCAGATTCTCTCGGCCTTACCTGTGTATACGCACCTAATGTTCACAAAAACTGCGTACTTGTACACTCTGTATGTAAAGGGGCAGGTGCGTTCCCCTGTAAAGGTCAAAAGGCGTGAGTTTCATCTTTAAAAAGTTACTTGTGGTCATTTCTAGAGCATTCTAGAAGGTTGTTCGACGTGTATTGAGCGCCTCCAGATGGTTCATGTACCCCTACCAAAGAGGAACTTATCCCATCAAGAGAGGAGCTATCCCATCCAAAGAGGGGATTATCCCATTGATGGTGGACCTGATTAACTTCCTCTTGAGCACTATAAATACAGGCATTGGGCCAGAAGGAGGGGAGGTTGAAAGCTAAACATTTCTAAGAGTAGATGCTGCTGGAATTAGGACTCCCATTTAGAAGCTTGTGAGGAGAGATTACCATCTTTGCTTGTTCTATTTGGAAGTGGGTGAGCTTTGTCAAAGTAAAGGAGAACTCTTGATGGAACCTGGGAGGGACTTGCACAACACCAAGGCTCAGGTTGTAATTGTTCCTTTTGTTTCCTATTAATGCAAATGAGTCTATTCTTCTCAATAACTTGTTATTTATGAGTTGTTTCATGTACTCCTTGGTCTATGTGTTAAATATGTTTTATTTTATGAGATTATCAAGTTCTATTTAATCGTTTGATTGTTAGTGAATGCAGGTTTCGAAGTGAAGGAGGAGCTCATCCGGATCAGCGAGGCTGGACTGCTACAACAGCGTTGGACTACAGGTAGGATCTAAACACTTGATTTCTCGTATAGTAAATGCATGTTTAGAGAAGGATTGCTCTTGTTTGTCTTGTTTGTCACTAGAGAGTCTTAGGCTCCTAGGGAGGTTGGTTGTGTCCGCACTATCGACTCTTTCCGCCTGACAAAATGGCGACTCCGCTGGGGAATCCATTGATGTGAAAGTTTTTTCCTTTGTATGCAACTTTGATCTGAGAAAAGTCATTTATTTTCTGGTTTTTGGCTCTGTGACTTTGTATTTGGGTGGGTTAGCTTAGGGTTAGATTGAATTTAGTTTTTCTTGGTTTTTTCAGTAGTACGCACCCTCTGAGTATTGCACAGTGCGTACCTGTACGCACTGTTGCTGTGTGCACAGAGCGGGCCCGCACCTGTCTTAACAGGTTGCTTGCGTACCCTGCTAAAAATTAAGAAATTTCCATTTTTTACATTTTTCCTCTTAGATTTTGCTTTTTCTTAGTTTTTACTACCCAGATCCATTAGTCTCTTGTCAAAGATCTTCACCTGAACTTGTTTCGATAGCATTGAGTGTTTTAGTGGATTTCATAGAAGTTTAAGCCCTAGGGTTTGATTTTTGAGTAGGTCCTGTAGTGACTTTGGCGGTAGAAGTTGTCAAGCCTTAGATCTCTCTGGTTTTGTCAGCCTTCTTAGGAGTCGGACCTGTCATAAAGTCTACCTGTGAGAGCAACTTACCTTTGAGTTGTCTCTTTGGCGAATTTCGAAGTGCTTGTTGATTGAGTATTGAATTCCATTTTACAAAAAGAACAAAAAGATTTGAGTTTTGTTTTGACTGGTCTTTTGATTCTGCATTAGCTGGTCCCTGGCTTGATTGTGGTCAAGAAAAACAACCTAGAATCATCCTTGTAGGCTTTTGCCTCGTTAGGTTTGCTTTAGAGTAAATTTCTTTTTGATTTGCTTGTGCGTCAATTTTTCATAGCTTTTATAGATTTTGAGATTGATTTTCGTTAAAATAGATTTATATGCTTTATTAAATAAGAAAAATACAAAAACATCTCCTTTGAAAAGTTTTGTTTCAAGTAGCTTTGGGGTATTTTGAAAGAAAAAGAATTTTTCGTGCACGTAAGGAGTGGTCATGTTTGTATGCTTGGAAAGATAAAGAGAATTGTTTCTTTGATTGTCTTTACTAAGAAAGTTGTTTTCTATAAAATTTGCATTTTCCAACTCTCTTAGTTAGGAGTTTCATTGAAAGAGAAAAGTAGCGTAAATCATCTTAGGTGCATCTTTGTAGTGGTTTGAGTCGAGTCTACACACCATTGGTTTCATTTCCACTACCTTTTGTCTTTAAGAAAAACCATAAAATTAACGCTTAAAGTAAAATCAACGTAGTAACTTTTATTTACTAGGGCTCTGAAACACCAATTTAGATCAGGCTAGTGTCTTGGAGTAGGAGAGTAATTAACTCTCCAAGACAACAAAACCAAACAAGTAGCTTATCTTGTGATAGAATAAATCCAATTGTCTCATTTGTACTCTGGGAAAGCTCCTCTTAAAGGAGAAGCACGAGCTCGTGTCCAAACCAGTGAGGGGATCAATCCTCCCTCGTTGGGAACGATGCCAGACACGCACGTATTACAAACGGTAAACCTCAGATTAACCATTGTCGAGGAGCCAGGGGTCACTTGTCGGTAAACCTTGGATTATTGTCAAGGAACCGGCAAGGGGATTGAGCTTGATACTCTGCCCTTGCGTGCTGTCGGAGTGTAGACTGTTCCCCCAGGTGCATTTGTTGTGGTTGGTAACCTTAGTGACCAGTATCTTTAGGATTCTACCGAGGTGACGGTGGAGGGAAGATCCCACTGTACCTGGAGCAGACGTCGGCTAGACTCACTTGGATCTTCCGGGGGGTTCACTTCACTCGAGACGGTTAAAGTGGAGGAACTTGTGCCGGTCTATTCATTAAGCAGGTTGCCAGGGTAACTGTTCCACCCACCACTTCTGTACTGAATCCGGCGATGTTGGGTTTCATCTCCAACTAGCGTTTTCGGTCTGGAAGGCTACTGTTTGTGCTTGGTTTGACGCCCTAGATTCTTTAGGCGTGTGATTCAAATTTGTTTGGTTCTTTAGCGACTTTAGGTGGTTTGATTTGAGATTTTACTTTGTTTTCGTGTTTAGTAGTTAAAAGTTTTTAGCTGTGGCGGAATTACCGAGACAGTCCCGTAGACTTCGGGGCAAGTCACCTGAGATTGTTACCGGAACAGATTTGTTGAGGAAACTCCGTAGATCGCGCGGTGGATCTCCTGAAGACGTCCCGGGTCAGTACGAAGGATTGAAGGTCCTTGTAACTCCTCCTAGTGGCAGTAGAGTAGGTTCACCTGAAGAAGGAGAATCTTCCTTGGTAGTCCATCCAGATTACCAAAGTCTAGAGACAGGTTATAATCCCGAAGCTGTTACAGTTTCCGAGCTTGCTGGTAGTTTTTCATCTACTAGTGATACAGGCGAAGAACTTGAAATATCTGAACCTGTTACTCCAACTTCTAGTGTTCCAGATTCACCAAGAGTAGAACGAGTTATCACCGAAAATCTTCCTACTGGTTTGATTGCTATTGAAGAACTTGCTCCAGAGGAAGAAATAGGCATCTCTAACCTTGAAGATCAACTTACTATTGAGCTCAGGGAGCGTGAATCTATCTTTTACAGTCCTCCTAGAAGTACTACTTGGTACCTTTCGTTAACCAATTATTTAGACAACTCAGGGATAGGTTTTTCTACACCTCGTACTCCTTTTCCACCTGGAGGTATTTATACTCCTGTAAATATGTCTGGTCAGTCGTCCGTGTTCACTCAATCTCCTGAATCTTTCTTACACGACGGTCCTTCTGTTCCCACCGGGTATCAGTCACTTTCTGGTATCTTTGCGAGGGCATCTCCTCAACCCGTCGATCATGGGTTATTAGCTGGAAACAATGGTAATAAACCGTTGGGTGTAGGGGACATTTACATGATGTTAGGTTCAGTTCCCGTTTCTCAACCTCAAGGTGGTCAATTACCGCCTGGGGGGCAGCCTCAAGCCTGGGGGGCAACCTCAAGGTACACAAATTGTGTCTGGGGGGCAGCCTCAAGGTCAGTATGTACCTATGGTGCAATACATGCCTCAAGGTCAACCCCAGCCTCAATATGTACCCCAAGGTCAACCTCAGTATCAATATTTACCTCAAGGGTATCAACCCCAAGGGTATCAACCTCAAGGTATCAACCTCAAGGTCAAGGTCAACCCAGTATCAGTGTTTACCCCAAGGTTATCAACCTCAAGGTCAATACTCGAGTCAAGGTTATCAACCACCTCAAGGTCAGTCATATGTTCAAGGTATGGGAACTGTACCTTTCAGTTATCAATCCTATCCTCAATCCGGTTATGGATCTCAGTATCCTCAACCTGTTACGGGTCAATACCCTGGAATGATAGTGTGGGATCCGTCACAAGGTCAACAGATGTTGCAGCCAAGTATACAGTTTTTACCTCAAGTTGGACAACCCGTAGTTTCTGGTCCACCCCAGCAACCGCAACCTGTCCAGTCAAATGTTCAAACTTCTGTAACTTCGGTAGTTACTCAGCCGCCAATTGCACCTAGTACTCCATCTCAAACGGCTGCTGCAACTACCACAACGTCTGCCGCACTTACTTCTGGAGTATCGACAACTCCTGTTTCTACTGTCTCTGTAACTACTCCTCAGACATCTTTACCCGTATCTGGATCTACGATTCAAACTACGGTTCAGATGCCTGTAGGTCAGCCTGGTATAAGTACGGTTGTCACTACTCAACCTCAATTTGTTCATCAACCGTACCAGGGACAGTACCAATATGGGCAAGCTGTCCAGCAACCGGTTTACCAGTATCAACCGTATCCTGGGTACACTTATCAACAACCTCAACAACCCCAGTACGGTCCGGTTAATCCTGGTTTTCCAGGAGGATATAATATCCCTAACACGATTCCTGTTCCTAGTTATCCTGGATATCCTCCTCCTGGGACTGGTCTTGTGACCCAGAGTTTTAGAGATCCTAACCGGCAATTACCGTTTATCGCAACTTTGGATTTACCAGACTTGACGCGCCTAACGAACGATCCAATTCAATATCTTCCGTTCTGGCCGCCAATGCCAAATAAGTTGCCTAGTGATATACCCAAGTTCGAAGGTAAGTCTGGAGAGGATCCGTCCAATCACGTGATGACTTACCACCTCTGGTGTGCTTCAAATTCTATCTCGGATGATTCGATCCGCTTACGTCTTTTCCAGCGTACACTCATTGGTCTCGCGGCCAAGTGGTACATTGAGTTACCACGGGACTCTTTTTACAATTTTAGACAGTTAGCTACCTCGTTCTTAACTCACTTTCAGTTGCCGGTCAGATACGATAACGGCACGGAGTTATTAACTTCACTAAAACAATCGACGTCCATGTACATTTCTGATCACATTCATGAGTGGAGACGTCGAAGAAGGTTAGTGAAAGTTTTTATTCCGGACCAAATCTTAGCTGAATGGTTTGTTAAATCATTATTGCCGAAGATTACTGAAGATGTATCTAAGGCCGGAGTAGTTACTGAGGAGCAAGTCATTGCTCAGGCGCAGTACCTTGACTTAGTTTATACTCAGTCAGGTACGTTACACGAGAAGATCCCAGATCTTCCAAAATTGAATCAAATCACTGCTGCTCCTTCGGGATCTCATGCCGCTGATGGTATGATTGGTACGGTGAACACAAAGAACAAGAAGAAATCTTCCAAGAATTCTACTACTCCTATAATCACCTTGCCTGATTCCCCGACAGGAGAGTCTTCTCCTGAACTTTCTGCCGATATTCACGCTGTAGAGTCATCTACGGTCAAATCAAAAAACGGGGGAAAGAAGAAAGGAAAGAAGAAGGCTAAAGCAGACAAGGCTCCGAAGGAGAAAACAGAAAAGTCGGAAACCAATGACGAAAAGTGCAAACCTCGATATCCTTGTATTATTTGTGAAGAGGATCATTTTACAAGAGATTGCCCTCATCGGGACGAGGTTGTGAAAATAGTCAAAGGTTCTCCCACTCCTGCTGTGTTGAAAGATCCATTTCCAAAGCAGGAGAGTAAGATGATAGGTTCTTCCTCGACTGCCAGTGAAGAACCCATTTTGATGATGTCTCATGTGAGGATTGCGACTCGATCGCAAGATTATGGTAGTAAGAATCCTGTTGATGGTAAGGAAGTAGAATCTTCTCATTCTAATCCATCAACCTCAGCTCCTGGTTCCGATCCACTACAGATCGAAAAACCTAACCCTGACTTAGTAATCAAACCGCCCGCTAAGGGTGTACTTCGAAGGTCTGCTTTTAATCCACATGCGAGAGCGGCCCAGAATTACAACATTGTTGAGGACTTAGCTGTTTCACCCTCAGCAATGTCGGCTTTAGAAGTGCTGCAATCATGCCCAGTACAACGAAAATTACTTTTGTCGGCTATCGGAGCTGTTGACGTTCAGGACCCGAATCTGATAATCTTCGATCTAGAAAATAGTACACCACGCCTTCCCCATCAAATGGCTTTCCAGATTCCAGTGATAGTAAAAAACAGGCCTATTCATCGGACTGTAATTGATGAGGGAGCTTCCACGTGTATTATGTCGATTCAGTGTTGGAGATCGCTTGGTTCTCCTTCGCTGAACCAATCCCCGACCATCCTTAAGGCCTTTGATGGTCGTGGGTTCCGTCCGTTTGGTATTCTACAGGAATTGCCTATAGGGGTAGAAGGTAAAACCGTTAGTCTGGATGTGGAGGTGGTTGATGCCCCTCTAGACTACAACCTTCTTTTGGGTCGAAGTTGGTCATATGCTATGACAACGGTCGTTTCGTCGGTCTTCAGAGTAATAAAGTTTCCACATAACGGCAAGATCGTGACAATTGATCAGCTGACATACTTTTCATCCGACCCAACCTCTTCAGAGAGTATCCAGTATGTCGGTAAGACGACAATCCCTTATAAGGACGTTGGCGTAGGTTTAGTTAAATATTCCGGTTTACTGGGAACTTTTCCTTTCCCTCCAATCAACGCAGACCCTTCATTTGCGTCAATTCATATGATTACATCAGACACCATTATTTACGACGATCCTTGGATTGTCCCACCTGAATCTGAAATAGACTCATTCGGTGATGCTATGCCTTTGAGTCCATATGAAATTGCTTATGAAGCCGTCATGTCTTTTACCGACTCGCGTTCAACCCAAATCGACCAAATGAATGTGGTCAGTGAGGAATCACTTTTCACATCAACCTCAGAACGGATAGCGTTTCCCGAAGTCATGTCATCTGACGAGCAACTTCGCGAAATCCTAAGTGTAGACGATCTACCATGGGAAGATCTCCATCATAGATCTTCGTTTTTACCTGAGGAGGATGCTTTTGAAAACGATTTTTCATCTATTTTTACTACTGAATATGTCAAACACGCTCAGAATCCAACGAAACATTCTGATTCAGAGTTGAATTTAGGGAATATTTCTCGCACTATTCCCATTGACATTTCAGTGAAGCCCGGAATTGAGGAAAACATTCATATAGGTGCCTCATGTACATAAGATGAAATTCAAACTTACAAGGCCCTATTCCAAGAATTCCGCGATGTGTTTGCCTGGTCTTACGAGGAAATGCCAGGAATCGATCCTGCCATTGTTGTTCATGAAATAAAGACCTACCCGGACGCTAAACCCGTCCGGAAATGGTTGCGTCAGATTCACCCTAGAAAAGCGGCTGCGATTAAAGCAGAAGTCGAGAAGCTGTTGAAAGCAGGTTTCATTTATCCAATCCCGTTAACGGATTGGGTATCGAATATTGTTCCGGTTAACAAGAAACAAGGAACAATAAGAATCTGTATCGACTATAGGGATATAAATCGAGCTTGTCCAAAAGACAACTATCCTACGCCTTATATCGATCAAATCATTGATGATTGTGCCGGAAGTGAAACGTTTTCCTTTATGGATGGTTTTTCGGGCTATAATCAAATCAATATTCTACCTGCCGATCAACCAAAAATGACATTCATTTGTCCATGGGGGACATTTGCTTACTGCAAATTACCTTTTGGGCTTAAGAATGCCGGAGCCACTTTTCAACGGGCGATGTCTTATGCATTTCATGACATCAAGCACATTGTGCAACCATACCTCGATGATTTGCCTGCTCATTCTTTACATCGAGCTAATCACCTTGTCCACTTACGAGCAATCTTTATGAGGTGTAGGCATTATCGTATTTGGTTGAATCCCCACAAGTGTGTTTTCTGTATAGAAGCAGGTCGATTGCTGGGATTTGTTGTTTCAAAAGCCGGCATTCGCGTCGATCCCTCGAAGGTCGAAGCTATCATCAAATTGCCTCCTCCTTCGATTTTGCGCCAACTCCAAAGTTTGCAAGGGAAAGCAAACTTTTTACGCCGATTCATTCCAAACTACGCCGAGGTCACTAAAGGTTTTACACGGTTGTTGAAACAGAACGCTCAATTCTTTTGGGACGAGATTGCCCAACAATCTTTTGATGCACTTAAGCACGCGTTGACCCATGCACCGTTGTTGCATCCTCCCAACTACAACCAGGACTACTTCTTATACCTTGCAGCTTCACATTCCACTATTGGAATGGTGTTAGTCCAAGAAGATGAATTCGGAACGGAACATGTGATATATTATCTTAGTAGGACGTTAAACCCCACTGAGCTAAAATATTCACATGTGGAGAAATTGGCCCTGGCAGCCGTTCAAGCTGTCCAACGTTTTCGTCACTACATTCTTCTCAGTAAAACTACAGTTATTTCGGATTGCAACCCTATGATTTATATTTTGACTAAACAACTGCTAGGGGGCAAGTACTCTAAATGGATCGTTATCCTGCAAGAGTTCGACTTGGAGTTCGAGAAGTCCAAGTCTAAGAAATCCTTAGTTTTTGCGGAATTGATGTGTGATTTCCCGCGTACTGATACAGAGACTGTGGCAGAGGAGTCCATTGCGGACGAATCTTTGTTTCTTATCAGTACTTTAGATCCGTGGTATGGGGATATAATCATCTATCTCCAAACCCAAACCTTTCGGCCTGAAGCTTCAAAGTCGGAACGTCGAAAAATTCGGTTTCAATCCCAGCAATACAGAATTATTGGAGATACACTTTATCGCCGGGGGGCAGACTTAGTTTTTCGACGTTGTTTAACTCACGAAGAGGCTGAGAGGGTTTTGAATGATTGTCACTCTGGAGCATGTGGCGGTCATATGTCTGGGTATGCCACAGCTCAGAAGGTGTTGCGCGCTGGCTATTTCTGGCCGTCCATGTTTAAAGATTGTATCATTGCGGTCCGAAAATGCCACAACTGTCAAGTGTTTGATCACAAGATGCGCGCACCACCTGCTCCTCTCCATCCTATAATTGTCGTTGGTCCTTTCGCCAAATGGGGTATCGATTTTATTACTTGTAACCCTCACTCGGCCGGGGGGCATGCGTATATCATCCTCGCGGTTGATTATTTTACTAAATGGGCTGAGGCGATGCCTACATTCGACGCAAGTGGCAAAACAGCTGCAGTTTTCGTATTCAATCACATTATAACTAGGTTTGGTGTCCCGCAAGCAATCATCACTGACCATGGGAGCCATTTTCGAAACATCATGATGACTGAGCTTACAAGCCAGCTTGGTTTGCGCCACGATAGCTCTACTCCTTATTATCCGCAAGCCAACGGTTTGGTTGAGTCTATCAACAAATTTCTGGTTATCATGATCCAACGAATCATTGGTATTCATCGGTCAAATTGGAACAACATGTTATTTTCAGCGCTATGGGCATACCGAACTTCAGTGAAAACTTCAACAGGGTTCACTCCTTTCCAACTAGTTTATGGCTTGGAAGCTGTGTTACCCATTGAATGCGAAATCCCATCACTTCAAATGGCTGTCGAATTACTCCCAGCTACTTCCGAAGAGGAGAAACGTTTATTATACTTAGCTCAATTAGATGAGACTCGACGTGACGCTGCATTGGCAATCGAGACTCACGCGAAGCAAATGAAAGCTCAGTATGATAGAAATGTGACCCCTCGAAGTTTTTCAGAGGGAGACCTAGTGCTATTATATGATCAAGCTAACGATAAGCTAGGTGCTGGAAAATTCGTTCCTATGTGGCATGGACCCTACATTGTAAAGCGAAAGCTAGCAAAAGGGGCCTATGAGCTAGTAGATTTTGATGGGGACTCTTTGGGTAAACCCAGAAATGGACTTTACCTAAAGAGGTATTATGCTTAAATGGTGGGTATGGAGAATTTTAGTTAGGTTAGGTTTTCTTTCTAGCTAGTATGTTTGTTAGTTTAGATAGTGTGCTTAGCTTAGAAAGTGTGTTTTTCGTCGTTATTCTGGCTTATCTTGGTTTTACTCTTGATATTGCAGATGTCGACGCCTCTCCAAACGTACATTGGATTTGCCGATGGTGCTTGTCGTAGTACACGGAATATCTCTTCCGCAGCTTGGGTTATCTATTCGCCCTCTGATGAGTTAGTTTCTATGCATGGGGTGAGCCTCGGTCAAACGACGAACAACATTGCAGAATACAGTGTAGTGGTTGAATTATTGTCTGAATCTATTTCATTTGGAATTCGACGTTTGATAGTGAGGTTAGATTCTGAACTCGTTGTATTACAACTTAATAGAGTATATGCCATTAGAAATCCTGTGTTATTAAGGTTGTTTATGAGAGTGCGTCTCTTGGAACGTGAATTTGATTACATTGAATATCAGCATATTCCAAGGTCTTTAAATACATTAGCAGATGCAATTGCTTCTCGAATGTTGGACAGACATTTGCGATAATCATGCAAGTAAATTTAAAAACATTTCATCACATATGTTAAACAAGATAAGTCGGTAATAATGATATATATATATATAGATAGGAGTGTGTCAAAAATATACATCGTCTTCGATCATAGGTTGAAAAACACCTTATGATCGGCAAAAATGATAAGTACAAAAAACCAAAAATGTCATATGTGTCTACAAAAGTGACTAGCCAATCACTGGTGGTGCTCTCTATACGAGACCACTGCCCGCGCTACCCTACACAGGAACCTCCTAAAAGGTCCTGGGACTGCGACCACATAGCGCTGAAGTCGAATAGGAATGTCATCTATGGTGGTCTCTGGTATACCCGCCGTCAGACGCTCTAGATCCTGTTCCAGCTCGGCTAAGGTCTCTGCGGCCGCATCCTGTGGGGCTGGTGCTGGTACAACTGGTACTCTCCTCTCAAAAGCCCGGAGGTTGGCCAGACGCCGTGGACCTACATCTGCATTTTGAAAATTTGTGCTGTCAGTTTTGAGGCGATATATAAAAACAAAAAAATATACATAATTTAAAAACTTGTGAAAAATGAAATACCTCTGTCGTCCCACTATTCTCCCTGTGGAAGAACCATGTCCGGATCATTCCGAAAATCCATTCCGGCATAGGGAAAATCCTGAATAGCAAATACCTGGCTCTCTAGCCAGTGAAAGTAACCATCAGGAAATCGAACAACTGTCGCGCCCTCATCAGGATGCCGGGCCATTACCGCAACCCATCTCGTCAACTTAGGCTCCCGAGGAGCCCCAACTGGAACAGTAAGATGCTGGGGGATCAGCATTGGAACTCTCTCTAAGGCAAAGCTCACAACTAAAGGCCCATATCCAAAAGTCTTCAGTTGTCCGTTCTTTGCCCTGGTTAGTTGGCCCTTCATATTGGCCAACACAACATCGCACCAGTTGAAAATGGTGCCTCGGTAGCAATCTATCG
Source organism: Pinus tabuliformis (assembly GCA_031772625.1). Lineage (NCBI taxonomy): Eukaryota > Viridiplantae > Streptophyta > Pinopsida > Pinales > Pinaceae > Pinus > Pinus tabuliformis. The sequence continues at coordinate 877,819,272 of CM062805.1, forward strand.
CCATCCGCATTTGGGACCCGGTGGCAATGTGTAAGGCGGCTGCGCCGCAGAGTCTGGTAACAGTAAAGGCTATCACCATAAGTTCGGGCAGGGATATGTACTTGATTTCTATCCCTTTCTCCTGGTTCTGATTGTTGCACCACTCTAGCCGGAGGCTAGCAAGGGATTGGCCACCCGGCCTAGTCCCGGACAGAGTCAGTTGCTCGCCCCTATTTGGCAAGCTAGAGAGAAAATATATATCGAAGGGCTCTATCTCGAGCTGGTTCTCTCCGATGTAGAAGCTTGATCCCGAATGTTCCACCTTTCAACCAGCCACTCAAGGAATGGCACCTGGCCCCTCATGCCAGGTATGGCCCAGTATTTGTACAAACCGCATGCTTTTAATGCATCAATAGAAGGTTGATGACCAATTGCGGCCAAATCAACGTCCTCGTGTTCTCTTTCTCTCCAATCTAGCATGGTGAATGCCTTACACACCAAAAAACAATAGTTAGAATTCATTTGAAAAAATTTGGTTGGTTGAATTTGGAGTTTGGGGTTTCAAAATGCGTGTTTCACGGGGTACGCACCGTGCGTTCAGAACACAGAGTGGCGGTACGTAGCTGGTCTGAAGGCGGGCTGCGTACCCCGACCTTTTTCCTATATACAAAAAAGGTCGTGGTACGCAGGTCGCCCATGGGGCACCTGCGTACCCCGAGAAACATATCCTAAAACCCTAAACCCCCTAAAAAATCAAACTAAAACCTAAAAATGAATTTCAAACGGATGAAATTGAAGAGGAGGATGTTGTGGAATACCTGAAAGAGACGGCGCTCGATTCTGACGGTCAGATTCTCCGCAATGACCACAGGGAGTTTTCTTGTCAAAATCCCTTCTCTCAACCTCAACAGTAAAATGGTAAAAATGACATGGTAAAAGGTATTTTTATAGGTTTTTTGGATGAATGAATGCTAAGTTTGTTTATTTTTCACCATGAAAGGACATTTTTCAATGTATTTTTACCCATCTTAAAAAGGTATGAACAATGTGTCGTTTTTGTGCAGGACAAAAGGACTTTAGAGTAAAATCATCATTTTTCACGAACCAAAACATCAGAGTCATCTTTTAAGCTCTTTTCTGACTCCTAAAACATGAAAAGATTGCCGAGCGCTTCTTTTACACTCGTTAAAACGGAATTAAAAGACGGTCCCCTTATAGCTCTTTTCTGACCGTAAAAATAGGAAAAGATTACCGGGTTTTTGTCGTTTCAAACTCGATATGGAAATAAAACGACGTGTCCTTGATCGCTTTTTACTTTTCAGGTCAGAGACACTAATCATGAAAGTACTCCTTGGTCGCAAGATCAAGCGGTTCTCCCAGGTATTATTTTATACTTTTTCGGGCTTGGGGGACACAAATTTACGAAAAAGTTCAACCTGGAGTCTTCTTAAGTTTTTCAGACTCTCTAAAATTGAAAAACGCCGAGTTTCTCCTATACTGGGCTTGTTAAAATTTCACAGTAAAGGACCTGTTCAATTACAAACAGGAACGAACCACTCCTTCCTAGGGTTCGAATCAAAACTAGGTTGGACTCATCCGAAGGATGAGCTTATAATCAAGCATATGTTATCCTCCTCAAGCTTGTTAAAAATAAAGAGGTACTTGCCAGAAATGGTGGGGGAAAAGAGAGAAGAATGAACCTATTTGTTATCCTTTGCTACAGAAGAACCTTATCACCGCTCTTGAACACGACACTTTCCGTTCACCTGGTTTGGGAAATCCTTTGCCTTAAAAGTTGATCAAACCACTTTGAAAGTCTTCAACCGTTTCCGGGTATTAACTTTGGGTCAATCGTAACCAAACCATCTGTTGTGTCGTTATGTGTTCAAGAGGTCTCTGCAAATAAACTTTCATCTGCAAAATACTTGTCATCCATTTGACCATCCCTGAGTCAGTCCTTACAGCAACATTTCTTCAACTTGAACAATGATTTCGTGTTGTGGGCTTGCCTGCAATAGGTCGCTTTCTATCGACATCAGCACATTATCTAGAGAGATGACTTAGAAATCGTCAGTACCTTGAAGTCTGCATGCATCAATGGCAGGTTTCTCGCCTTTGACGTCAGTTTACATCATTGACTTTCGATCGAAGGATTCCGTGAAATGTTCGACATCAACTCATTTATTCACATCTCATGGATTGTACTGGGTACTTTGAGAACCATTGACATTACTGGTGGTCTCTCTCACACTTGTTAACGGTTTACATCATCGACTGGTAATCAAGTGGTTTCTACCATGTTCGACATCAACTCATTTATTCGCATGGCTAGAATCGTACCAATTCGGGGAGTAGAGATGAAGACCCTGGATCTAGTTTCCACCATCCAGGCTGCGAGGAGTTTTGTATTCATTATATAGTAGACCAATTATAAACAGATGGTTGCGTCCATACTGTGTCTACGCAAGTCTATGATTATGATGTACTGCAAGATCATTCCTGTATCAGAGTAGTTAGTATGTTAGTTAAAGTTTTGATCTGAGTATGGGAATGCCTACCTCAGCGATGATATAATCTTATACGTGTATTTTGTGTTGAAAATTGCAGGTTCTGACTAGGCTCTCCACGAGATAATCCTTGAAATGATAAAGCACTTCACCCTTCCTAGATAATACAAAACCCTAATCTACTACAGGCTTCGCACTTTAGGGGGCAATCTGTTACACTAAAAAATGTCACCATGGCTATTTACAGTTAGTATGGCTCTATCAACAGTCATGCTATCCTCCTGGGCAAGTCTTATGCCTCTGCTCTCCATGTCAAACTCCAAAAAGAGAGAAAGTCTTTGTAAATGTGTTTATCTCTGGGTACGCAGATTCTCTCGGCCTTACCTGCGTATATGCACCTAATGTTCACAAAAACTGCGTACTTGTACGCTCTGTATGTAAAGGGGCAGGTGCGTACCCCTGTAAAGGTCAAAAGGCGCGAGTTTCATCTTTAAAAAGTTACTTGTGGTCATTTCTAGAGCATTCTAGAAGGTTGTTCGACGTGTATTGAGCGCCTTTAGATGGTTCATGTACCCCTACCAAAGAGGAACTTATCCCATCAAGAGAGGAGCTATCCCATCCAAAGAGGGGATTATTCCATTGATGGTGGACCTGATTAACTTCCTCTTGAGCACTATAAATACAGGCATTGGGCCAGAAGGAGGGGAGGTTGAAAGCTAAACATTTCTAAGAGTAGATGCTGCTGGAATTAGGACTCCCATTTAGAAGCTTGTGAGGAGAGATTACCATCTTTGCTTGTTCTGTTTGGAAGTGGGTGAGCTTTGTCAAAGTAAAGGAGAACTCTTGATGGACCCTGGGAGGGACTTGCACAACACCAAGGCTCATGTTGTAATTGTTCCTTTTGTTTCCTATTAATGCAAATGAGTCCATTCTTCTCAATAACTTGTTATTTATGAGTTGTTTCATGTACTCCTTGGTCTATGTGTTAAATATGTTTTATTTTATGAGATTATCAAGTGCTATTTAATCGTTTGATTGTTAGTGAATGCAGGTTTCGAAGTGAAGGAGGAGCTCATCCGGATCAACGAGGCTGGACTGCTACAACAGCATTGGACTACAGGTAGGATCTAAACACTTGATTTCTCATATAGTAAATGCATGTTTAGAGAAGGATTGCTCTTGTTTGTCTTGTTTGTCACTAGAGAGTCTTAGGCTCCTAGGGAGGTTGGTTGTGTCCGCACTATCGACTCTTTCCGCCTGACAAGTCTTTGTCTCTAGTCAAGTGGGCCCTCCTCTATATTAGTTTAGTAGCTCAGTGACAAATTCCAATCATGGGACTAGATTCCTCTTTTCAAGAGGACAAATTTTGACTTTTGAAGCACACAATTTGGACAAGGGAAAGTGTATTTTTGAATTGAATCCCTCAATGTCATATTTGATCAGGTCAACCCTAACAGGAAATTGGACACCCTTCAAAGCCTATAAATATGAGTGACCTCAAGCTCATTTGATAATCATCATTAAGCATCTTCTTCTCAATCTTCATTGGATTGGTTCATACATGTCTAAAGTGTGGTTCGTGGAGTTTGGTTCATACATGTCTGAAGTGTGGTTCGTGGAGTTTGGTTCATACATGTCTGAAATTACAGGGTTTGAAGCTCGCACATGTGATTAGGGTATTTGGTTTCTAGCCGCAGGGTTAACACAAACATTTTTTGGTTATAACCGCAGGCACATAGGCTCATATGTGTGGTTGGAGCATCTCAAATGCATGCATAAATATTCCTCCATGTGGGTGGGATCTAGGGTTTCAGTTTTACAGTTGATCATAGTTGACTACGATTAACCGTAGATCAGGAAAGCTAAATCATATGAATTGTTTTTTCTGGGGTCATATTTATGATATTGTTTGGTTGATATTATTGGATATTTTTGTATGGGCTCATCTTAGTCTCTGTTTAATATTTTATGACAATCTAATAGAATAAGAATTACAAAGGGTTTTCTCATTGTGGAGTTTTCCCTTGGTCATTGACTAAATCTGTTGTCTCTTATTGATGTGTTGATTGTATCCTATTGTCATTACATTATTGTTCTATCTTTAGTTACTATTGATTGATGAAAATAATTAATTTCTATTGAAATATTTCTAATTGAAGAATTGAATTTGGCTAAAGTAATTGAAACAAGATAGAGTAGTGTAAAATTAACATGGTATCAGAGCTAAGGTGAAGGACAAGCCCAAAGGAGATAAGTGTTGAAGCAATCATCTTTGAAAAGTTAAAGGAGCCTATCTAATCAAGTGAAGATGTCTTCCTCTTTCTTTAAGGATAATGAGAAGTTGGGTGACTCATCTAACTTTTCTGCTAAGATCAAGTTGGAAATCGAAGTTGAAGATAATGATGCCTGGGAACACATACAAGAAAAAGTACATGAGCCTTAAGAGAATGATTTCTCTTCCGCCAAGAACAAGAAAAATAAAGGTGATTTAAAAGCAAATAAAATTATAGTTGATGGGTTGCAAGATCACTTACTTGCATATGTTGGAAATTTGAAAAAATATTAAGGATATGCATGATAATCTAGATGGCATTTATGCAGTCAACAATTTGAATGAAATCATCTCCTTGAAATATCAACTCAAATATATGAAGATGAATAAAGGAAATCTGTGCAATCCTACATTATGAGGACATCTCATCTTAGAGATCAATTGCAGAGAGTTGGGGAAACTATGCCTGGTAGGGAATTGGTGATTGTGATGAGTTATTTCTCCTATTTTGGAAACCTTCATTACCACTATAAGTAATAACAATGATGTCCCATCATTTGATTATCTCATTGGAAAGCTCACTCAAGAAGAATCAAAGATGGTTTCTAGAGGCAAGATACAAAAGCATGAAGAAGGATAACCTGCTGCATTCGTCATGCATAACAACAAAAATAAGGGAAAAGGAGGTCCATAAAATTCAAGGCAGCCTCCTCTCCAAAATTTAAAAGGAAGGAATGAAAGATAAGCATCACACATTCAATGTTATAATTGTCACAGTAAATGTCACTATGCTTGAGATTTCCCTTAGAAGAATAATGGTCCATGCTACAACAATAGAAGCAACAATAATAGGTTTAATAATCAAAGAAGAAGAGATGATTGAGGTAATGATCACAATATAAGAGATTATATCAGAAGAATAGATGCTCCAAGTGATCATGAAGAATACCGCAATCCTCAAAAGAAGTCAAGAAACACCAAGTATGAAAGTAATGTTGCAAATCAATCTAAATATATTCTTATTTCTGCACTTTCTAGTTCCTCTCCTCCAGATACTTGGGATAGCTAGTTGTTTTATAGCAGGGCCTCTCATCATTTATCTAGGTATAAGGAAGTTATCTCTAATTTGGTAGAGAGGGATTCAAGTTTGAAAATTATTCTTGGAGACAACTCCACTCATCCCATGAAAGGTTTTGGGTATGTTAATTTCATTTGGACATTGGGGAATCAGTTTTTCTTCATGATGTGATGTATGTGTTGGGTTTGAACAATGAACCACACTGGTTGGTTCGAAACGCGTCGACAAAAGATTGATTATGTGATTTTGCCGAAGATTATCTTGACAATAGTTTTCTATCTGTATATGCTTTGGAAGACAAAGGGATGAGGGTTTCCTTCTTCAAGGGAGCAATACTTACTTGGCTGGTGGGAACCCCTATGAGATATGCATTCACATTGGGATCTAGATTTGAAGGAATATATAAGGACAATGGAAGACCTATTCTAACATTGGTCCATGATACTAATCATCAATGTGAGATGTGACACCAAAGATTGGCCCATCTACATTATGATACCCTTCTGAAATTGATCTCTGGAATCCTTGATGTTCAAGCTCAACATCATGGAGTATCTATTGGATGTGTCATTGGAAAGAAGGCAAGGGGACCATTTCCCTCTAGTGAGAACAAGACAAAACACATCCTCCATCTCAATCATTAGACATATGTGGTCTAATTCTTGTACACTCTCTTGGTGGCCATATACACTGCATTACCTTCATTGATGATTTCTTAAGTAAGAAATGGATATATCACTTGAAGCATAAGGATCAGGCCTTCGATTTGTTTAAGAATTTCAAGGCTTTGGTAAAACATCAAACATGGAAGAATATTAAGATCTTCAGGTCTGAAAACAGTGGAGAGTACATCTCAAATGAATTCATATATTTTTGCAAGAAATTAGGCATTAATAAAGAGACAATTGTGTCATATAATATCGAACAAAATGGAGTAGGCAAAAGGAAGAATAGGTCTATTGTAGAAGTTTCCCGTGCCATGCTCCATGATCAAAAGTTGTTGAAGTTCCTTTGGGGGGAAGCAAATAATGTAGCTATATATGTTCAAAAAAAGGTGCCTCATCAAGCATTGGACAAAAAAACTCTTGAAGAAGTATTCACATGTGTCAAGCTTAATGTTAGTAATATTTGTACATTTGGATGACCCATTTTTTTTTGTGTTGAAGGACAAAATGAATAAGTTGGAAGCAACATGAAGAAAAGGCATGTTTGTTCGATATTGTGAATACTATGAAGCATTTAGAATATATTTTCCTGGTCAAAGGAAGATTGAAATTAGTAGGGATGTAATATTTGATGAAGATACTATGTTTGGGAAATAAAGGGAGCTTCCTCTGCCTCCTCTGCTTGAGAATAAGAATGTTGATATGGATATTTTAGATGGACATTCCATGCCTGGATCCTAGAGAGACATATTTGATGATCCCATGGAGCCCATGGACCCCTTGGATCCTCCTCCATGTGATCCTCCTACTAGGAAGAGGCTACTTTGGCTATGTGACACATTACAAGATTCCAAGAGACAAATTCCCGCCAGAATATCATTTATAGAAAGAAAGAAGCCATGCAAGTACCAAGGGTATGTTGTAGCTATGAGAAATATGATTCAATATGTGCTTCAAACCTCTAAATAAGTCATGAAAGAACATGTTTGGAAGGACACTATGGCTGAAGAATATGAATAAATTATGAATAATGACATATGGAATGTAGTGTCGAGACCAAAGAGAAAATATTTGTTGACTTCAAAATGGATATTCAAAATCAAACATGGAGTCAATGGAAGCATTGAGAAATATAAGGCAAGGTTCATGGCCCAATGATTCTCCCAAAAAAGGGAGAATATTACAATGATATATTTTCTACTGTGGCTCGATACACCACCATTCATTAGATATTTTCCCTTGCTGCAAGTCAAGAATGGATCCTTCATCAGATGGGCGTGAAGACAATATTCCTTCATGGCATGTTATAAGAATAAGTGTATGTTGAGAAACCACATGGATTTGAAGTAAAGGATCTAAATATATATGTTTTCAGGTTGTGTTAGAAATTAATTAACGAAGTAATGAAATACAAAAAATGTCACAAAAACACTTAAAACAAAAGAGACACAGATATACGTGGCTCACCCAATTTGGGCTACATCCACGGAGAAATAACTAGTCCTTCCTTTTACATTGTCCAACAAAATGAAGAGATACAACCTACAACATATTTTTCGTAATCTCCTCTCTCTCTCACTCAAAATAATCAGCCAAAACAACAATAAAATTCCCTCATATAAACTGAGGAGGTGCCTTTTATGGAAAAAAACAATAAATTAACATAACCTCTACTGTCAGATCACCTACCTAATGAACGACCAATATTGACTATGAAATTACAATATTTTACAAGGCAAAGTTGTATCTATTTTTAGCTTCGGGGTCGCTGCCCCTGAACGCCTACCAGGGGGGGCTCATAAAAGATTTTGTCACCCCCTTGGATCCCCCTAACAATGATTAAAAGGGAGGAATTACCTCCCCATTAGGAATAGGGATCCATCATGACTAAAACAAAAACCTTTGAACAATCAGGAAGATAATCAGGCTCCAGAACCGACAGGTTAAAGAAGGCATTGTATGGTTTGAAGCAAGCCTCCATAGCATGATACACCCACATAGATAGTTACCTGATGAAGCTTGGATTCACAAGAATAAATGTTATTCCCAACCTCTACTTCAAGGTAGTCCAAGGTATTCCATTGATTATGGTTTTATATGTTGATGATATATTTATTATAGGTAGTGAGCCCCTGATGATCGAGTGTAAGAGGGAGCTAGTCTCTAAATTCAAGATAAAGGACCTTGGACTCATGCACTATTTCCTAGGCCTTGAGGTGTGGAAAATGCAATGTGAGATCTTCCTTTCACAAGGAAAATATGTAGTAAAGTTGTTGAAGAGATTTGGAATGATAGAATGCAATTCCTTAGCCACTTTGATGGAAATGAATTTCGAGAAGCTATGTGGAGAAGCTATATGAATCGATTTGGAGAATCCATTTGAGTATAGATAGTTGATTAAGGCTTTGACGTTATTAGTGAACAATCATTTGGAAATATGCTATACAGTGAAAATGTTAAGTCAATTCATGATCGAGCCTATCCATGCATATAGGGTTGATGCCAAACACATTTTGAGATATTTGCATGGGACGATCACCCTTGGTTTGAGCTATTCTGCCAAAGATGTTCGGCTACATGGATATACTGATGCTGATTGGGCAGGAAACATTGTTGACAGGAAGAGAACTTCTGGATGTTTATTTAGCCTTGGATATGCCATGATATCTTGGATGATCAAGAAACAAAAGTATGTAGCATCGAGTACCATAGAGGTGAGTATATTTCTACTAGCATGGCTAGCTGTGAAACAGTTTATTTGAGAAAGCACCTTGGAGAGATGTTTGAGCAGGTCCTAGACACTATAATGATATATTGCGATAACAAGAGTGGGATCTGTTTAGAACAAAATCCTTTGTTTCATGACAAGTCCAAGAACATAGAGATCCAATATCATTACATTTGAGACATGGTGCAAAGAGGAGATATTGGACTCCATCATATATCGACAGATGAGAAGATTGCAAATAATATCACTAAGGATTTTTCGAAAGAAAAGTTCTTATTCTTCAGAGAGCAACATTGATTGATGGATGTGACCCCTCCTGGTAAGGGGCATCACTAATTGAGGACACTGGGCTAAATCTCCCCCCCTGCTAAGGTGAAGAATGTAGATGAAGGGCTTCTAGGATTGAGGGATCTATCGAAAATAGGGTATCACCCCTATCAGTCACCCATATGGTGGAAGATGTTGCTCCCCTAGCTCGGTCTAGCAAATGTCTCTTGAGGGCCATTGTTCTGAAGATCAAGAAGAAATAAGATGTATGAGATATTGTATCACACCTATATCTTAACATAAGGTGGAAGATTTTTTCTCTCTTATGAGATGACTTGGGGTGAGAGTGTCCCATAGGACCTGATGGACCCTATTAGCCTTGTTGGAAAATGGCCCAAAAATGGATCCAAATATGCCCTTTAAGCCTTCAAAAGACAGCAAAATCCTGCCAAAGATGAAAACCAGCGCAGGAGAAGAGCCCTTAAAAGGGTAGAAAAACACTATTGGGAGGCTAAAACACATGAAAACAGTGAAAAAACCATGTATCAGAGGCATACACAGTCAAATGCACAACATCCGTTAGATCTGGCTGATCAATGGCCCAGATCTAAGAAACAAATCGAAATCAACAGAGGAATTAAGGTTGGGCAGAAGACACCCCCGATCATCGATCTCCGATGATTGGATCGGCGGGTCGCAATTAACGAAGACAAGTTGACGGAGTAAGCACAGACCATATGGAACTTGCGTTGGTGATCAACGATGCAATGTGGACCGTTGATCAAGCATGCAGATTGACGGCCCACATTGCGTCACAAGATCACTATTGGTGATTACAAGGAGCGCTAACCATGGGCCCAGGTCACGAGCGATATGCGATTGCAATCAATCGCATCGGCGGATCGCAATTGGAGCAACACCACAGGGCGGGGCCGTTATACAGGCATGTGTGCGACCCGATGAACTGGACTTGACGATATTATACATGATGTTTCATAAGATTCTAGGTCCGCAGGAAAGGCCATTTTTAATGTATTTGGTGTATTTTTGCTATATAACGAAATATAAAGGGGCAGCAATGATGCGATAAAACGCAGACCAGTAGGGGTTCAGAAATGAAATATATAATATTTTAGGTCTGCCAAAGAAGTTTTTTAATGTATTTCTGGTATTTAACATATTTCCAAATAGAAAGGGAATATTGGGAACATACCATAAATGACTTGTGATAGTGACCCAAAGGGCGGACCCGATGGGAGAATAGACCAGATTTAAGGACTTTTGAAGTCCGGAAGAATAAAGATGGGCGATATTTTGCTGTGTACAGTGTTTTTTGTGTAAAAATAGGAAAACTATCATTATAAACATTTAAAGGGAAAACTAAGGCCCGAAGACCCATTCCATCACAAAACAGAGGCCGGGAAATAATTGTCGGGAGACCGAGGTCGAGAAGCGATCATGGAGCATCACATCATGATGCAGCCCAAAACAGAAACATCATGGGGCATCGACAGCGCAGCTCAGCCAAAAAAAATAGAATTGATTGTGGGGCATCTCTGGCACGAGAGAGCTCCTAGACAGCACAACAAACTACCTGAATGTGGTTACTCTTTTGTTAGAAGAAGAAACCTCTGAGCCCATGATTTCCTAGTCAGGGCATCAAGTTGTTGAAAAATAGAGAGGATAGATTATGACACTCTGAGCCTTTAAGAGCTCAGGAGCATTGTAAAGGGCCTATAAATGGCTGAAAGTTAAATATAACAAGGGTTCAACTTCTGGAGACTGTTGATACTGTGCTACTCAAGCTTATCATCTTCATTCTAGCAATATAAGCTTCTTTTACTGTTATATGTTCAATGCCCATTTTCTCTTATGTTCTAAGCTTACACTTGAATAGGTTGTTCATGTTTCTTCTATGTCTAATGCCAAATAACTGTCATCTTACCTCTGTGTTGATAAATTAGATTTGCAAGATTCTTTTACTACCTGTGGCTAGCCATTCATATGTGTTTATATATGCATCTGCCAGTATAGTCAGTATTCTCCATCTATCCATTGAATCTACAAACTATTGAGAATTAGTGGTCTAAAGCCTTGTAAAGCTGACGGTGTTCATGCATGTATTGAGTAAAAATAGAGTTTAAACGGTTATCTGGATTGATCCAAACCTTCATCCATTCCAATAGTTCAGAGAACAATATTGAAGATTATATGTTACCAGGAATCTCCGAGCTGAAACCTAGGAGAGTTTCCTGGAGTGATAACATAATTGGTGTTGTTGTCGGGGAGAGGAGATTGAAGCTCAACTTCCCTGGGAGACGACACAGATCGAGCTTTGATGATAGACAAAGTCTAGGCACTTTTTGGGTTGTAATCATCTATCTGGCGACTCTACTAAAGGATGAACCTCTTGGCGACTCCTCTTCATAGTTCTGGCTCTGTTTTTTGAGGCATACTTGAAGAAATCCTCAGAAGTCACAAGCTGACCCAGTACCTAACCCTAAAAAAATCATCAAAGAAAGAAAGGCATTACAGAAAGGAGCATTAGGTTCAGGTAAATCTAAACAATATTCTATATCTCTTCATGAAAATCCTGCAATAGAACAAATACATGTTGAGATTATAGCTTCTAATACTAGCAGCGAAGAAAAAATCTCAGAGATTCATAAAGCTCCTTATTCTTTAGGTTCTCCTTTTGTTGTAAGCCCAAAGGAAACCTCACCTCCTATCCATCATACTCCTTTAGTCTTGTCAGTCACTCCTCAACCCTCTATCATTCAGACTATTAGTACTCTTATAACCACCACAGCTATGGCAGGTCCACAAGCACCCACCAAAATGGAAAGAATCATAGCTGCTAGATATTGGCCTCTAGTACTACCCACTCCTTTGAATTCCATGCCTACTGGAGAATATCAGAAATATAGGCCCAAGTTCACTGGGACTGAAGGTGTTACAGCTGAGGAACATCTTGAGTCATTCTATAACTATACCTATAACCTGGACATTAGTGAAGATGATGTGTGGATGAGAGTCTTTATACAAAGCCTAGATGGAGAGGCTAGAAAATGGTTTAGAGAACTAACCCCAAGATCTATAGCAGATATTGAGGCTTTAGATGATGCATTCCTAAAGTATTGGGGTGATAAGAAGGATTTCCTCTACTACCACACCGAGTTTGGGAACTTAAAGAGGGAAACTGGTGAGTTGATGTCTGATTTTAATAAGACGTTTAACCGCATGTACAACAAGATACCAGCTGAAATAAAACCCACCACTACCTCTGCTAAACTCACCTATGCCAGTGCTTTTGATTCTGACTTCTACCTAATGTTGAGGGAGAGGCGATGTGCTACTTTTGTTGATATGCACGATGCTACCTTGGAAGTAGAATCAAACATCATGGATGCAGATAAGCTCATAGGTAATGTTGATAGAAGGAGATAGAGGGGTGAGTCTTCATCATCTTCAGATCCAAAGATCGATAAAATTACTAAGATGATAAAGTCATTAGCCTCTGAGATCTCCAAATTAAAGGTTGAGCAGCACCCTGGGAAAGGAAGAGTTCCTAATACCTTTGCTCCTAGAAACCCAAATCCATATACAAGAGCTAATGAGAAGTTGCAGATTTTGCAAAGAGGTAAAGATGCCAATGAAGACCAAAGGGTGAAGACCCCTTTTCAAAATGCAGTCATGGAAGAAGAGCAGTTTGAAGAAGACGATGAGATCCATTGTATGGAAGATAAAGGTAGTTCCCTTTTTTTTTACCTTAGCTACCTATGAAAAGTCATTATTCAATGACCAGATTAGCCAAGAGTGGGACGGTGAAGCTGTTCTACAAACTGAAGATCAAAAAAGATGTAATATGAGGTCGAAGATGAATAATGCCAAGGAAACTCTTGTTCAAAGAGTTGTTGTCCCTACAGTACAACAAGCTAATAAGCAGAAGCGACCAACAGTTGATCCTATCATCCTCAAAGCTCCAGCCCACGAGGTAAGAGGTCCTGACAAGTCTCCTTCTCCTTTCAGTTTTGAATCAGAAATCTAGAAGCTAAGAATACCTATGCCTCTGATTGAACTAGTGAAGAATGAGTCCTTCAAAAGATCCATCCTCTAGGTCCTTGAGCCTAAAGCCATCCAAGCCTCCACTAACTATGTAAATCTGCAAGATGACAAACCAGCTTTTATTCTCAGCCCAATGATTGAAAATTGTGAAGACAGCTCCCCATCATTCTATGTTTCTCTGACTATTCATGACAAAATCCTTCACAATTTCCTTCTAGACACTGGAGCCAGCCATAATCTGATGCCCAAGGTTGTCATGAATAAATTGGGTCTTGACATTACCAAGCCTTATCATGACCTATTTTCTTTTTACTCTAGAAAGGTGAAATGATTGGGACTAATAAAAGACCTAGCCATCACTTTGTCTTAGCTACCCATGAAGATCATGATGATGGATATTGTGATAGCAGATGTGCCCCCCAAGTTTGGCATGTTGCTTTCTAGAGGCTGGATCAAGAGATTAGGTGGAACATTGCAAAATGATCTGTCCTATGCTACTGTCCTAGTTTTTGGAGGTGAAAATAGGATATTGTACAGAGAGGCTCAGTTGGCTTATATCACCAGCGATGAAAGGAATCCCACTAATCATCCCATCTATGATGTTGACACTGATTTTGGAGCTTGTTTTCTTCAGATTGAAGAATCTTAGTTGGTCTCCACACAGCTTAAAAAACCAGTTTGCCAGATCATAGAGGAAGAAGGCCCACCAAGTTGGGACATGTTCTTTGATGGAGGCTACTCTAAAGAAGTTGTAGGGGTAGGTGCAGTCCTTGTATCCCCCACACAGGAATGCATTCATTTATCTGTCATATTGACTTTTCGGGTCAACAAAACTTTCCAAGAAAAGCATCCAAGGCTGAAAGCATACAGAGATGAGGTGAAATGTAGACCATCTCTGCCTGACAATATCAAATACTGGAAAGTTTTTGAAGAGGATGATCAAATTAATAATCTTTTACAAGTCTTTGATGAATTTGCTGAAATTCAGCAGAAGAAGATTAAAGAAACCTTTGATAGAAAGGTAAAATGGGACAATTTTCAGTTTGGTGATTGGGTTCTCAAATGGGATGTGATGAATGAAAAGAAGGGCAACTGAGGTAAATTTAATCCCTTATGGACAGGTCCATTTGTCATTGCTCAAGTTTAGAGGAGCAACATTTTCACTCTGCACAATTTAGAGGGGGAAGGTGTTTTTGGTAGCCCAGTCAATGGGCAGTTTTTGAAACTTTATTTCATTTAAGGCTTTAAAAGCCTTGGTATTGTAAATATGTTTTTTCCAATTTTCATTTCATTGCAAAATAGACACCATGCCCAATGAAACACTAGGAGGAAAATTTGATTTTGTTTTTACAGGAAAGGCATTATTCTGCAGTTCTTGAAATCTCACAGACATGTTTTCATCCCCAGAAGGAGCCAGTGTTAGCCTTGTTGGAAAATGGCCCAAAAATGGATCCAAATATGCCCTTTAAGCCTTCAAAAGACAGCAAAATCCTGCCAAAGATGAAAACCAACACAGGAGAATAGCCCATAAAAGGGCAGAAAAACACTATCAGGAGGCTAAAACACATGAAAACAGTTAAAAAACCATGTATCAGAGGCATACACAATCAAAGGCACATCATCCATCAGATCTGGCTGACCAACAGCCCATATCTAAGCGGAAAATCGCCATCGGCCAACATAGAGGACTTAAGGTTGGGCGGAAAACACCCCTGATCAGCGATCTTCGATGAGTCATAATCGGTGGAGGCAAGCCGACGGAGTAAGCACGAACCATATGGAACTTGCGACGGTAATTAGCGATGCAATGTGGACCGTCGATCAAGCGTGCAGGTCGACGGCCCACATTGTGTCCCAAGATCGCTATCAGGGATTACAAGGAGCACTAACAATGGGCCCGGGGCATGAGTGATATGTGATTGCAATCAATCACATCGGCGGATCACAATCGAAGCAACACCATGGGGCGGGGCCGTTATACAGGCATGTGTGCAACTTGATGAACCGAACCTGATGGTATTATACATGATATTTCATAATATTTCAAGTCCATAGGAAAGGCCATTTTTTTAATGTATTTTCGTTATATAATGAAATACAAAGGGGCAACGACGATGTGATAAAACCCAGACCCGAAGGGGTTCAGAAATGAAATATATAATATTTTAGGTCCGCCAAAGCAAATTTTTAATGTATTTCCAGTGTTTTCGACATATTTCCAAATACAAAGGGAAGACTGGGAACAGGCCATCAACGACTTGCGATAGCAACCCAGAGGGTGGACCCGATGGGAGAATAGACCATATTTAAGGACTTATGAAGTTTAGAAGAACATAGATGGGTAGGATTTTGTTGTGTGCAGTGTTTTCTGTGTAAAAATAGGAAAACAATCATTATAAACATTTAAAGGGAAAACAGAGGCCCGAATACCCATTCCATCACAAAACAGAGGTCGAGAAACAATTGCCAGGAGACAGAGGCCAAGAAGCAATCATGGAGCATCACAACACGATGCAGCTTGAAACAGAAACATCATGGGGCATCGACAACACAGCTCAGCCAAAAACAATAGAATCAATTTTGGGGCATCTCTGGCATGAGAGAGCTCCCAGACATCGTAGCTAACTACTCGAATACAGTTACCCTTCTATCAGAATAAGAAACCTCCGAGCCCATGCTTGCCTAGTCAGGGCATCAAGTTGTTGAAAAATAGAGAGGATAGATTAAGACACTCTGAGCCTTTGAGAGCTTAGGAGCATTGTAAAGGGCCTATAAATGACTGAAAGTTAAATGTAACAGGGGTTCAACTTCTGGACACTGTTGATACTTTGCTACTCAAGCTTCTCATCTTCATTCTATCAATATAGGCTTCTTTTGCTGTTATATGTTCAATGTCCATTTTCTCTTTTGTTCTAAGCTTGCACTTGAACAGGTTGTTCATGTTTCTTATGTGTCTAATGCCAGGTAACTGTCATCTTATCTTTGCATTGATAAATTATATTTTCATGCTTCTTTTACTGCTTGTAGCTATCCGTTCATATGTGTTTATATATGCATTTGCCGATACAGTCAGTATTCTCCATCTATCCATTGAATCTACAAACTATTGTGCATTAGTGATTTAAAACCTTGTAAAGCTGAGGGTGTTCATGCATGTCTTGAGTAAAAACAGAGTTGAAATGGTTATCTGGCTTGATCCAAACCTTCATCCATTCCAATAGTTCAGAGAACAATATTAAAGATTATATGTTACTAGGCATCTCCGAGCTGCAACCTAGGAGAGTTTCCTGGAGTGATTACAAGCCCCATCAATAGGTATATTATAAGGCCCATTTTTCTATCCTTCAGCCTATAAATTCCTCTTTTCTCACTTTAATCAACCGTTTTTGGCTATAATGTGCTTAATAGGGAGACTAAAGGATGTTTGTCATACTCTGTGGCCTAATGCGGTTAATATGAAATAAAATGTCATTTTTTAATGCATTTACTATGTAGAAGCATGTTGGAGATAGCTTGAGGATATGTAGGAGGTTTGTACCCTAAATTTACTCACCTAAAACTCAACTTAATCCCTAAAATCACTCACCTACAACTGAAGGATCTACTAGCAACTTATGCACTCAAGGAATTCTGAGCATCTAAGGGATATAGGTCCATGTTTTTTGAAATTTTGGAGGGAATCCATCCTCTTTCGAAGGAGGTCACCCCTTAGTCTTTTTTGTATAAATAAACAAGCCCCAAGGGCTCAATAATATTAAATGTTTGGAGCAGCAAAGAGCTATTGAGAGCTATGAATATTGAAATTGTTATTTTCATTCCATGATGTACTTGAACTCTGTTTTATCTTAATGAAAATCTTACTGTTACCTTTCATCTAAGTTTGTTTCAGAGGGTTGAGTCCCCTCGGGTTAGGGCCCACCCCAAAGGCTCTAATATTCGTTTGTGTATTTAACTCATGCATTGTGTTTGATTAGCAACATCTCTTGTATTACTTGATAGAGATTTACTTGCAAAAGATGTTGGTGTAGGTCTGGTTACCACCTCTCTTTTGGGAAGTGTGGTTGAAGAATATGCATTAGCAATCCAAAAACATGTGGTTATTTTACTTTGTAGTTATTAGACCTTAGTTTTTTTGGAAAATGTAACTAGTTTTGGTCTTCATTAATGTATTTGAGTCATCATGTAATATACTTGTCAAAAGAATAAATAAAATAATTTTTATTATTGTATCAATGACTTATTAAAGCATGAGTTTCATGCTTGGTTCATCCCTATATTAGTTACTGTCCCCATTATGGACTCCTACGATCAATATTGAGTCAATATAGTCATTGTACATGTTAAGAGACCCTTCTTGGCCTTTGGAATCATGTAAAAATGTTTATTATTGAGTCAAACATGATTTATGTAACAGCCACACCAAGTCGGCCCATAGGAGATGAAGTTCGCCTAAGGAACACCAATTCGACCTCACTTGGAGCCTATAATAGAAGGAGATCAAATTCATTTGGAGTATCCCATCTCAAGCAAGTTTAATATCTCTAGTGAAACTGGGAAAAGTGTGAAGTGGGTTAAGGAATTCAAAGGAAGTGTGAGTTGGGTCAAGGCTAAGGAGAAGGAAGAAATCTCTCTGTCTTTTGTTCCCTAGTTTGGGAGATTGGAGTATTTCAAGTGTTGTTGCTACCAGTTGCTTCCTGATGCCATAAGTTGCTGCATAGTTGAAGTTGCTGAGGTGGAAGTTCTACTACAAAAGGGTTCGAAGATATGGAAGGGATGAATTGGCATGGAGGGAAGGTTTGGTCTTTGTCTAGGTTGAAGAGTCTCAAAGAAAACTATTGAAGGAAGAAAATTTTTGACTGGGGTTTCCCCTCGAGAGGTGTTTTTCCTTGGCATAGTGCCAAAATCTTATGTCTTGTGTTTTTTTATCTTCATACACACATAATGTGGTAATTTATTGATGAAAGATAATATAGTAAAGAAGTAAAGGAAGCCAATATAACTCACAAGTAATTATCAAGAAAGAGGAATCAAACTCTAATCTACTTGCATTTATTTCTCAACATGGTATCAGAGCTAATGTCAAGAAAGGTTGAAGATCACTTTGTTGGCTCAAAAGGAATGAACATGGATTCTCCCTCTTTGATAAAATATATGAGAATGGGTATCAATACTGCTAGAAGCTGGATCAAGAAGGTCATTCACTACTTATTCAACAAGGCCTAAAGTTAAGGGTTCTTGACTGCTCTTACAGGGTCTCTTACTGATGACAATGCAAAAATCATTGATAATGGAGCATCAAGGCACATAATAGGAGAAAGTAAACAACTTCATACACTATTAAAGGATCCATATTCTTGTGCAGTGGAATTGGGTGACAACAAAAGCTATGCTGTTAGAGGCCTAGGATCAACATCGTTGAAGCTAGAAAATGGATCGAAGCTGCACCTCAATAATATAATATATGTTTTAGGCTTGAAAAGTAATTTTCTTTCTATTTCTTGTTTAGAAGATAAAGGGGATAGACATTCTTTTGTTGATGGAAAAGTATTGGTATTGGGAAAAGACTCTAGCATTGATAAAACTAGGGTTTGTGGAGTTCGTGAAGGAAGTCTTTATAGAGTTATTACACCACCTCCTCAATATTTGGTTCACATGGAAATCAATCCCATTGAGATATGGCATAGGAGGTATGGTCATCTACATTACAAGGTTATCCATACTCTTAATCAATTTGTTCATGGCATCCCCAATATGAAGTTAGATCATGAAGTTGTGTGCAAGGGATTCTCTTTGGGAAAACATACAATAAAGCCATTTCTAAATAGTGAAACTAGGTCTAAAGAGATATTAGACCTCATTAATTCCAATGTGTGTGGGCCCATGTTTGAAAAATCACTTGGAGGTCATCTCTACTATGTAACATTCATTGATTACCATTCTAGAAAGACATGGATCTACCTTCTCAAAATTAAAGATGAAGTATTTGAAAAGTTCAAGGAGTTTAGATCCGAAGTGGAAACCTTAACCAAAAGAAAGATAAAAAATAAAAGGTTCGACAATGGTGGGGAATACACTTCTAAGGAATTGATTGCATATTATAAGGAAGAAAGAATTAAGAGGGAGCTCATTGTTCCCTATTATCCCAAACAAAATGGAGTGGCTGAAAGGAATAATAGGTCAATTGGAGAAGGCATTCGAACAATGCTCCTTCAAGATCAAGACCTACCAAAATTCTTATGGAGATAAGAAGCACTGAAAACCATGTACATTAAAAATAGATGTCCTCATAGAATTCTTAATAATATAACACCCGAAGAAGTATTCACAACAAAGAAACCAAGTGTGGATCACCTCTAAATATTTGGAAGTCCAACATACATCAATGTTCCAAAGGATAAGTGAAAGAAGTTGGATTCCATAAATATCAAGGGAATATTCGTTGAATATAGTCTCTCCTCAAAATCATATAGAATCTGCATTGAGGAAGGAAGACATATTGAAGTAAGTAGGGATGTCATATCCGATGAAAATAAATCCTACAAGAAATCAAAGGACATTATTATTGATTTCGATGAAGAAGAAGTCCCAATATTTCAAGAAGAAGAAGATCATCATGAAAACCCTACTGCAAATCAAGAAGAAGAAGAAGGACCAAGTGAGCCTATTTAATCTGTGGTCATCCCAACCATAAGGAAAAGGAATTTTTTTTTAAATATACATTAGAAGATGCTGAAGGACATGCAGCTATGATAGGAACCTTCAGGGAAAGTAAAAGACCAAAGAGATAGTCTGGTTATGCTACATATATGAAAAAGTTAATTGAAGCTGAACCATCTACATTCAAGGAAGGCGCTCATCAATAGGTTTGGAAGAAAGAGATGCAGGAAGAGTATCAATCCATTATGAATAATGGGGTTTGGGAAATATTTGCTAGACTTAGTGACAAATTGGATGGCACCTCCAAATGGATCTATAAGATGAAACATTCTATTGATGGAAATATAGACAAGTATAAAGATAGATTCTCTGAAAAGGAAGGCATTTATTATGAAGAAGCATTTTCACCCACAACAAGGTACACTACCATTAGATCTTTGGTTTCATTGGATACTAAAATGGGTTGGAATATCCATCAAATGGATGTGAAGGCTGCATTTCTAAATGGGATGATTTATGAGGAAGTGTATATTGAACAACCTGAAGGCTTTGAAGTTAATAGCAGGGACTCTCATGTTTGTAGACTCAAGAAGGCCCTATATGGTTTAAAGCAAGAACCTAAGGAATGGTATGAAAGAATGGATGCATATCTCCTTAGAATTGGGTTCGTAAAGAGTTATTCTGATCCAAATATCTACATCAAGGTCTTGAATAATGAGCCCATCATTATTCTGCTATATGTGGATGATCTGTTCATCATTGATGTGGAGCAAAGAATTCGAGAATGCAAGAAGATGTTGGCAGCTGAATTTGAAATGAAGGATATATGACTGATGCACTACTACTTGGATCTAGAAGTATGAAAGAAACCTGGGGAGATATATTTGGGGCAAGGAAAGTACACCATCAATTTGTTGCAAAAATTTAGGATGATGGATTCCAAGCCTATGACTACTCCTATGATCACCAATATCAAGAAGTTGAAGGTATCTGACTCAAGTCTCATGGATCCTACATCCTATCGTCAGTTGGTGGGATCCCTAATGTATTTGGTAAATACTAGGCCAAATATATGTTTTGCAATAAACATTCATAGTCAATTTCAGTTGGAGCCTCGTCATGATGACTGGATAAGCTACCAAACACATATTGAGGTATCTTTGTGGCACTATACATAACTTCCTGAAGTATGATAGTAAGGAAGTCAAGCTAATTGGCTTCATAAATTCTAATTTGGGTGGAAGTGAGGCCGATGGAAGAAGCACTATCGGAGGATGTTTTAGTATAGGAGCTTCTATGGTCTCATGGATGAGTAGAATGCAAGATCTCGTTGCTTTAAGTAGTGTTGAGGCGGAATATGTGGCTACATGTGAGGCAGGAAAGGAGTCTATTTGGTTAAGGAAGCTTATGAAAATTTTGCTCGAGAAGTCTCTGGGTCCTGTTGGGACTCAGAATTGACCTATTTTTGACCTTATCTTTTTGCCGTATTATTATCCTTTTGCAGTCATAGGTTGAAAGCTTTTATTTTATAATGACATAATTACCCCAAGGTACGAAGTAACCTCCCGCATATCTATGTTTAATTGTTCATTGCATATTCGTGAATATCTTTATATTTATCCTTTGAAATGCTGACTAAACTGTCAAGTAATTGCCTTAAGCTTGCAGGAATTATAATGTATAGTTGCTGTAACACCAGAAACAACAACTACGCAGTTGCTGTAACACCAGAAACAGCAACTACGCAGTTGCTGCAACACCAAAAGCAGCAACTCCGTAGTTGCTACAGTCAGCAACAACAATCACCTAAACCAAGCTATTTTGTAACAGCCGCGAATAACAGATGGCAACTATTTAAAGAACCCTGACGCGACATAATCAAGAGGAGGTCTAAAGCAAGAAGAACACAGTCAGCATGGCCTAAATCAGGAACAGCATGGGGAAACGGCAAAGGAATGTGAAGATCCTGAGAAGACGGTCGAAGTCAGTTACCAGCTGTGTAACAGCCAGAACCCAAGAAAGAACATATTATCATACTGTTGTAACAGCGTTCTGAAATTCTTATTTTTGATAGAGTGGGTTAACTGAATGGGCTGTAATACTTTATTGTAATAGATGTCTCCTCTATAAAGAGGAGACATCTACATGAAAAGGGGATTAGTCAGTGTCTATGGTCAGTCTGTAAGAAGAGATCTTGAGAACATCAGCAAGTCTGAACTTTATTGTATCCAAATCTTTTTGGCAGATGAATATAAAACTGTTTTGAGCACTTAACCCAGTCTTCGTGTTCTTGGGGGATCTTGTGAGAGGGACTGGGCCCACCTTCCTCACAAGATTCACCCATTTACTTTCTTGTCAAGTGTGTAAGTGTGCAATAGTTTCTTTCTGGTACTCTGTTTGGATTTTATAGCATTACCTCTGGTATTTTTTGTTTTTCTAGTACTCTGTTTCATTAATCACTTGAGTTTGTTTCTCACCGGTGAATGAGAGTGCAGTGTGCATTAGTAATCTGATTACAGGGGCAGGTGTTGAACGTCCCCACCTGGAGGATAGGGTCCTGATCCTCTGCCAACAGAGCATCCATCACTTTGCTTTCCAGATTTGTAGCTTTAATTAATTGCTTTTATTTTAACAAGTATTGTAATGACATAGCGTAAGAATCACGTATACTACAACTTTTCAATGCTTTTAGAATTTAAGTACATACAGTACGCAGTAGCCTTTGGAATAAAAAGACTTTCCCTGGTTGACAATTAATGTGGTACTTGAATGTTTAATTCATAAACAATTCAACTAGCCAACATTTTGGCGCCGTTGCCGGGGAAGGCAACTAAAGATTTCTAAAAGCATTAATGGTTTCTTTGTGAAAATAACAGGTGTATGAGAGGACGCAAGAAACCTAATTTTGCAGGCGGCAAAGGAGGAAGAAAGACTTATATCGACGAAATCATCTCTAAGGCCGAAACATCACAGAGGACGAGTTCCCGGAGACCTCAGATCCAATACTCCTCACAAACAGACCAACAGACGGAGGAAGTAATAGGACCTGAAAGGAAGCTGGAAGCACCAGAATACACTGAGGAACCGGTAGAAGAACCTGAAGAAACAGAAGACACAGAAGATAAAGCAAGTGATTCAGGAAAAAGACCAATGGAGGATAACAGAACAGAAGGAAGAGGGGAAAACTCGCTCTCTACCCTGGAATTCCCTATTGGGGAGCTCCCGAGAGGAACAACCCCCATGAAAAACATCCCACTCTCGGCATTACCAAATTTTCATGGGTTATCCTCCGAAGACCCGGATGAATTCCTCTTTGAATTCGACATACTGTGTAGAAGTTATGACTACATAAGTCCTAATCAGAAGCTGAAATTGTTTCCAGCAACACTAAAAGGGAATGCGTTGAGGTGGTTTATGAGCTTAGGAGCTCAGGCAATCACCACCTGGGACCAGATGAAAGAGGGATTTCTGGCCAAGTATCAAGACTACTGCCGGACAAGAGAAAGGAAGGAAGAATTGTTTAAAATGGTCCAGAAAGAGGACGAGAATTTGGAAGATTTCGTGGAAAGATTATAGTATAATCTGCAGCGGTCTGACCATCCTAATATGAGTAAAGATATTTTGAAGACCATACTGCTGAAAGGGGTAAGAGATGACTGCCTGGACATGTTGAACATGCTTGGGAAAGGGGACATTTCCAAAGAACCCTTTGATAAAATTATTAAGCTCTGCATGAGGTGTTCAAGGGGAGCAGCAGGTAGATCAAAAAGCAGAGATAATGTGTATTCAAGAGTTCAGAAGTCAGCCAGTGGAGGAGCAACAAGAGCTGAGATAGGTAACTTATTAGAAGAATTTAAAACTGAGATGCTAAGTTCTTTTGCTTCACAAATTGATGCTCTACAGGTTAAGAAGAAACAGGCAGAAGCAGAAGCTGCTCTGGCAATTTTCTGTTCAAAATGCAGAGAAAAACATCCACTCAGAGAATGCACACTGGATAATATACCTATATGCACAATCTGCGAGAAGGACCATGAAACACAGCAATGCCCCTCTCTGCCTGGAATCAAAGCAGCACTGCAGACAACTGAAGAAGAGGCTGAAGCAGTGTACCTGATGACACAGAGGAGGCAATGGCCGCAAAGACAAGGTATGAGCTCTAATACAACATTCAATCGTTGGAATAATAATCCTCCTTTTTACCCACCCATGAACCAAATGCAATACCCACCCTTCAATGCAATGAACTTTCCACTTATGCAGCAACCAAATCTTCCTTTTCCTGACCCTACTATATGGAATCCTTGGGCTCCCCAACAACCATACTTTAATCAATGGAATCCAAACTGGGCAGCCCAACAGATACCATTTCCTCAACAACAACAGTCTCTTTCCTTACCATTTAATAATCCTCCGAATAACCAGGCAATGAGACCACAGCTGCCTGTACAACCTAACCCCAATCCAAATAATAATAAAGCCCTGCAAGTTATTGACATTCAAAATCAGCCTATCTCTCCCCTGCAATGTAATGATATTCACCTTCGCTCAGGGAGAATAGTCGAACCCATTATAGATGATATTACGGACTCTGACAAAGAAGAGGCTAGAAAAGAGAAACCAGATAACCATAGTGCTGAAACAGTAGAATCAGCACCTAACAATAATGATCAAACAATAGATCCGCCATTCCCTGAAAGGCTGACTCTCACTAAAACACCTGAACAACCTTACCTTTAACCTTTTAGGAGAGCTACAGAACTTGTATGTCAAAATCCCATTATTTCAAGCATTAAGGGATGTTCCTATATATGCTAGAACTATTAGAGACATTTGTATAAAAAAGCCTGGAAGGAAGGCTAAAGATCCCCTCACAGTTCATGTGATGGGGGAATTAACTGCCTTAATGACTGAAAAAGATTATCTTGTGAAGTATGGTGACCCTGGTCACCGTACAGTAACAGTCCAGGTCGGAAAAACCTTTATCTCTAAAGTCTTAGTAGATTTAGGAACTGCAATAAATATTATGACACTCGAAACAACGCAATTGCTCCAGCTAAAAAACTTTATCAGGGAAACTCCAACTATCTTAGAATTAGCTGACCATTCTACGATTAAACCTGAAGGGGTCATTGAAGACCTTATAATCTCTGTAGAATCTTGGAATTACCCGGTTGAATTTGTGGTGTTACAAACTAAAACAAAGTTGGGGGGTCATCCGTTGATTCTAGGGAGACCTTGGTTGGCTACAGAAGATGCTTTCATCAGCTGTAGATCTGGATCAATGACCATCTCCAATGGACAAGAAACTAAACAGCTGACCCTCTATCCTCATGCCACACCCATGATTAATAGTGAAAATTCTGTATGGGTAGACTATGAGGATGAGGAAACCCAACCGATATTAACTATTGGACAAGCTTTGACTTTTAAAGACTCCACCGAAGATGAACTGATTAGCAGTTTTATTTATGAACCCTCTTCGGTTAATCCAGAAACATTTAACCACTTCGCTGCAATCTTAGAACCTGAATCCCAGCAGAATATGAAAGATGAAAACTTATGCCAGACAGCATTAGGCAACCCTTCCAAGAGCACAACAATTGAAATTGAACCTGGTAAAACACTAAATATAAATCCTGATTTGACTGATGATGAAAAATAGATAAGTTACTCCAAGCAAATAAAGAGGCATTCGCATGGGACTACACAGACATGAAAGGGATCTCCCCTGAATTATGCACTCACCGTATTTATATTAAGGAGGGATCCCGGCCAGTCTGTCAACCCCAGTGAAGAATGAACCCTAACCTTAGAGAAATTGTGAAGGAGGAACTCCAAAAATTTTTAAATGCAGGATTTATATATCCAATATCTGATAGTGAGTGGGTTTCCCCACTCGTAATTGTGCCAAAGAAAAATGGGAAATGGCGAGTATGTGTAGACTATAGATCATTAAATAAAGCAACCCAGAAAGATCATTTCCCTTTACCTTTTATTGATCAAGTATTGGATAATTTAGCAGGTAAGAAATTCTTCTCATTCTTGGATGGGTTTAGTGGATACAACCAAATTGGGATTGCACCCCAAGACCAGGACAAAACCACATTTACTAGCCCATGGGGAACCTTTGCTTACAGAGTACTCCCATTTGGGCTATGCAACGCCCCAACAACATTCCAAAGAGCCGTGATAGGAATCTTTTCTGATATGTTAAACGATTCATTAGAAATATTCATGGACGACTTTACTCCTTATGGAGTGACCTTTGAAGATGCTCTGCAAAACCTTGAAAGAGTACTGAAGCGGTGCATAGAAGCACACCTTGCTTTAAGCACTGAAAAATGCCATATGATGATGAATCAGGGTATTGTATTAGGTCATTTCATTTCATTTTTAGGAATTCAAGTCGACCCAGTGAAGATTCAGGTGATTCAGAACCTTCCTATCCCAAAAACACAAACTGAGGTGAGAAGGTTTTTAGGACATGCCGGATATTACAGAAGATTCATTAAGGATTTTTATAAAATAGCTTCTCCTCTGTTTGTATTATTAATGAAAAATGCCGAATTCAAGTGGACTGATGACTGTGAGAATGCATTCAATAAACTTAAGCATCAGTTGTCCGCAGCTCCTATTTTGAGAGGACCTGATTGGGCATTACCCTTTCATATTTACTTTGATGCCTCAGATACGGCAATTGGAGCTGTCCTGGGTCAGGAAGAAAACAATCTCCCCTATGCTATCTATTTCATTAGCAAAAACATGACACCAGCTGAGCTAAATTATACAGTAACTGAGAAAGAATTTTTAGCAGTTATTTATGCTATTAATAAATTTCGGCATTATATTACTGGTTATACTACCTTTGTGCATACTGACCACTTGGCCATCAAGTATTTAATGAATAAATCAATTACAAATGCTCGAGTCACCAGGTGGTTATTACTATTACAGGAATTTGATATCACGATTGTAGATAGGCCAGGAAAAGAAAATGTAGTTGTTGATTTTCTTTCTTGTTTAAAAACTGATGAAAATGTTCCAGTAGATGATTCTTTTCCTGATGAGTATCTATTTGCAGTATCTGCTCACTCACCCTGGTATGCAGACATTGCCAATTATCTAGTTGTAGGAAAATTACCATCACACCTATCACACATGGAAAGAAGGAAGATCATCTAGCAAAGTGCTAGGTACAGCTGGATAAGCGGGTGTCTGTTCCACACAGGAATAGATCAAGAAATCTGGAGGTGCGTTGGGGAAGACGAGATTTATGATATATTGAAAGCTTGTCATGATGGTCCTTGTGGAGGACATTTTGCAGATAAAAGAACAACTCACAAGGTACTTAGAATGGGTTATTACTGGCCATCACTTTTTAAAGATGCTAGAAAATATGTGAAGGCTTGTGACAGCTGTCAAAGAATGGGCCAGCCCAACCATAGGGATGAAATGCCACTCAATCCCCAGGTAACTCTCGAACCCTTTGAGAAATGGGCATTAGATTTCGTAGGTCCCATTAATCCTCCATCTAATCAAAGAGTTTATATTTTAGTATGCACAGATTACATGACTAAATGGGTAGAGGCCAAAGCACTCATTAAAGCTAATGAAGAAGCAGTACTAACATTCTTATTTGAAGAAATCTTTGTTAGATTTGGACTACCCAGAGAATTAGTCACTGATGGAGGACCTCCTTTCAATTCTCATGGTTTCAAAGATACGCTCCAAAAATATCATATCAAGCATAAGATGACCACACCATACCACCCCCAAGCAAATGGGCAGGTGGAAAGCACCAACAAGGTCATAGAAGCTATCTTAACAAAAACGATAAAGGAGAATAGAAGGGACTGGTTTCAACGCTTGCCCGAGGCTCTTTGGGCCTACAGAACCACTTGGAGAAACACAACAAGATTTTCACCCTATGAATTAGTTTTTGGAAAGAATGTTATTTTTCCTGTAGAGTTTGAAATTAAAACCTTAAGAACTGCCTTAGCTGTTAACCTTGATTTAACTGATGCACAGACAACCAGGTTGCAGCAGTTGCAGGAATTGGATGAAAAAAGACTGGATGCCGTCCATCAAACAACTATGATACAGCAACAAAGAAGCAGATGGCATGACAGAACCATCAAGCAAAAGCAGTTCCAGAAAGGTAACTGGGCTTTACTTTATGATTCACGTTTCGAGAATTTTCAAGGGAAACTGAGAACAAGATGGTTAGGGCCGTACGAGGTGGATACTGTTTTCCAAAATGGAACAGTTAGACTTTTAACAATTGATGGAAGCAGAACACCACTGTTAGTGAATGGCTACCGACTTCGGTTATATCAGCGGCCAGTTTCCAAACAGGACTTTAAAGCCACTTGCATGGCAATAAAACAGTATTCTTTTCCAAGGGAACTTGTTGTCCCTCAAAGCGCTTGAGTTTCTATTATTTATGTAATTTTTAGGATAGACATTCTTTTTTTTAGAAACTAATAAATCCTGCCAAGGATTGCGATATTACATTTCAGTATTTTGCAGGTGTTAGCATTGGGAAGTAGCTGAGAACAAAAAGTCTCAAAAGGAATTACTGTGTGGACTCCGAATTCCCGTTGCTGCAACACCATCTCTGTTGCTGCAACACCATTTCCCGTTGCCACAACACTATCCCTGTTGCTGCAACACCATCCCTGTTGCTGCAACACCACTTCCTGTCGCTGCAACACCATCCCTGTTGCTGCAACACCACTTCCCGTTGCTGCAACACCATCCCTGTCGCTGCAACACCATCCCTGTTGCTGCAACAACACTTCCCATTGCTGCAACACCATCCCTGTTGCTGCAACACTATTTCCATTACTCCGGCACATTCCCCGTTTTCACAAACGTCTTTTTCCCAATCCCCATTGCCCCAACGGTAATTTTCCGTTGCTACAACACCAATCCCTGTGCCACGATATTGCTTCCCGATCACGAAATATCCTTCCTAGCAAAATTCCCTCACGAACAAATCCTGATAAAATATACCACCTCTCGTGATGATTACAACACCTTACTATCACTTCCCGTCATTATCATTACAAATCACCCATATTCCCGTGCTTTCAGATCCGCGGTAATTATTATAATTTGACAGAAGACAAGGAAAAGACTTTTTGTCGCAGCGATCAAAAAGGTAAAATACGAAGGTACGCACGTTTATGAATGAGCATTAAATAATAGATAATGCGAAAAAGTTGATAGGTCCATCAAATGATTGCATTCCCAATCATATCATTTACACGTAGGAAGGGGGGGGATTACCAAAGCAATTCTCATAATGACAAACCACGCCAACCACCGCCACCCTTAATTCTCCCGGTCGTATGTAAAAGCCACAGCATGTTACCAGTTGCGATGTATACTCTGAGTTGAAATCGGTAGCTCGGCTTTGAATTCTGAAGATTCACTGAGACAACAGCCATGGGAGGAACCCTCATTACTCATGAACCTGGCACGACAGCAGTCCTAGAACTCTTTCCGGAAATTTACCAAATTTTCTTGCAAGCTGGATGGATAGAGTATTTCAGGAGACTTCCGGACTTTGACGAGCAGCAAGTCTTGGAATTCGCATGCAATTTGACAGAAGGATTCTCTGTCGTCCAAGGAATTCAAGTTCCAGTCACGGAAGAAATCATAGTTGAAGTCACCGGACTACCAGCCAATGGCACATGGTGGTTCAGCAGAAAGCACCTGATTCTGAATGCACATCAAGACTTTCTCCGACCAGGCGAGGAAGTAGAGACCAAGGGCAGAGGTGTAGCACTGCGGTTGTTACCTCAACCATGGCCAAAAGTCGCTGAATTCGTCAAGCAATATCTGACGTGCGAAGGTCGTTACCAGGTAATTTACCAGCACGACTTCATCCTGTTAAATCACTTAAGAAATGGTCAATTATTGAACATGCCATATTATTTGCTGGGTTGTCTCAAAAATATGTCACGATATGCTATGAAAGCGAAGCATCCAGTTCTCTCCCTAAAACATCACCGCTTAGCCCAATTGTTGATTAACAGAGCCCTAGCTCTAAACAACCCTCCACCCCCCATTAATCCCCATCCGGAGGAAGGAATTCCACAGCCAGAGCATGAAGGTCCTCATCAAGAAGAGGAAACTCTTCGTCAAGCTGAGGACACACCTCAGCAAGACCAAGAGCTTCCTCAGCAAATGGACGACATGCCTGAACAAATCCCTTTGGAAAACCCTCAACAAACAGAGCATATTCCCGAACAACCCCAGCAAACACCCCTGCACGTTACTGAGAATGAACAAGCAACAGCGGAATTAACCACATCTCCCAAAAGAACCAATCCTTTCGCTCCCATACTCAGTATTTCTACTGATGATTCCGACGATAATATCCCAATTACTCAGCTTAAACGAAAAATGCAGCAGGAAAAGAAAACCCCAGCAAAAAGAAGAAGAACTAGGGTTTCAACCAAAGCACCTACTACCCCGACTACTGTCCCTACCTTAAAGGCTAGCAGGAAGAGAAAAACGCCTCAATTCCCTGCTTCTCTACCAAAACGAAAATCGGTAGTAGTTGAATCTCCTAATTCCTCCAGTTCACCACCCATCACTTTAAGAACCATCACTCCAACCACTCCTCGAAACTCCTCTCCCTCACCCACATAGGCTGAGATGCAGAGTGTTCATAGCTTCGTGACATCATATCTTAAGACAGCTGATACACAAGAACCAGCTGCCGACACCCAGAGTGATAGTGACCAAGTGGCTGCAACACAAGAAACAGCCACTACCCCAGGTGATACACAAGAACCACCTGTGGGGAATACTGATCAAATTGACGAAGCACAACCTCTGCCTCCACTGGAATCTACTGTCCCACAGGATCAGCCTACCATACCTGCCCTACAGGAAGAAATTGAGTTTCTGAAATCTCAGATTTAGGACTATCAGGAAGAGATAATAAGGGTCAGGGAAGCATATCAGAAAGAATTCAGCCTGCATGTTTTAGCAAGAGTAGCATCTGCAGCAGAGAAAAGTAAAGATAACGAATATATGTGTACAAATTGTGGTGAAATATATACTCAGGCAGGATATAAGGTAGTACAAGAACCAATGAAGGAAGCCTCTGCTGCTGTAGATGAAACAAAGGAGCCTGCTGATGCAGAAATAGAAATCCCACAATCCTCTGCTGAGATAGAAAAACCTGTTGACACACAAGAACCAACAGGTTCTTCAGAAGAAATGCAGGTAGAAAAACCTGTTGACACACAAGAACCAACAGGTCCTTTAGAAGAAATGCAGGCAGAAAAACCTGTTGTTACACAAGAACCAACAGGATCTTCACAAGAAGTGCAGACAGACAGACCTGTTGCTACACAAGAACCAACAGGATCTTCAGAAGAAGTGCAGACAGAGAGACCTGTTGCTACACAAGAACCAACAGGCTCTCCAGAGAAGATGCAGGACCAAGATCATGGACTTACTGACACACAAGAACCAGTAAGTTCAACTGAAACTGCACAAGATCAAGGACTTACTGACACACAAGAACCAGTAAGTTTGTTATAGACATTTTTGTGCCTTACAGCATGAAGCATGAAATGTCCATAATCTAAGGGATCCAAAGTCCCTAAACATGTTGTTCCTACCCCTAGAGGAACAAGGTCAACAAACCACAACACTGAATAAAAGTTCTCCACCTGAAAACACTCAAAAACAAGGCAATTCTGGATCATGTCAACTGCTCCACTGAGCATCTGCGCTGAATGTCAACTGCTCTACTGTCTACCTGCGTTGAATGTCAACTGCAAAGAAGGCTACCTGCGCTGGGCGAGTTTGGACATGTGGCACAGTCATTCCTTAAGGTGTCAATGCCCAGGAAGCTTCCAAAATGACACTTGGATCAGGGAATTCGAATGGTGATGAGTAAGAGGTTCTAGATCTCCAAGTGGAAGCAAGAACCTCCAAGTGGACTCAAGAACTGAAGAAGAATTGAAGTGGGAGAGGACACTAGTCAGCTTCATGCCAGCCTCAAGCTGACTCATCCTTTCTCCAAAACTCCTATATATAGATCTCTCTCATGAGGTCTAGGGAGGCTGGAATCTTGTGAATGTAAAGAATTGATGTTGGTTTGAGTTTAGAACTATTGGGTGATTTGCTTTGAAGGAGGTGAAGAGGAGATTTCTTTCTGCTGGGAAGGTGATGCTGGATTGGGCCTCTTATGGTTGTATCACTTCCTGAACCTTACTTCTTCCATTAATAAAGCATTTGAGGTTCTTCTATATGCATGTGTCTCAATGGATGTATTGTTATACTTGTGTATTTGATTTATTCTAATCCTTGAATCAATTATGAATGTATGCTTCTTGTAGTTTCCCTCTCTTGCCATTTTGCAGGATCTTGGTGTAGCTGGGCCAGTGAAGGAGCAAGGAGCTGGGGGCAAGCAGCAAAGAGAGAAGATTGGATCAATCATTAGCGAAAGACATCGGTTAGTGGATCTCTTTCTCCCCTCTCTTACATCTCATAAAGAAGTAATCTCAAATAGCTTTGCTTTGATTGTTGCTAAGGAACTATCACCCTTAGAGTGGGATAGGGTCATTCCGTATTGGATACTTTTCCCAACAACAAATTGGCGACTCTGCTGGGGATCGTATCTTGTTGGTTGTTTGTGTTTTTGCTATTCATTTCCTAAACACAGGGAGTACCGAATCGAACTGCATTTGGATCTTTCAAATGCAAAGTAGAGGGCAGCTACTCTAGCTTAGTTTCTGGGCATGTTTATGATTTGAAGAGCTGATCCACAAGGACTCTGAATAGCTCTTAGTGATAGATTTTCATCCTCCTTTTCATCCTTTAGTGTGTACTTGATTGATAACTTTGATTTGGCCAAAAACTGTTGATTTTTGAGCAATCTGTAACCCGGAAACCAAGAGAAACGAGAGTTTCTCTCTTCATTGCAGGCACTGTGAAGGCAGTCTGCATTTCATCGCAGGTCCCGAAGGGGCTACCTGCGCTGAATGTCAAACTGACAGTGTTCTACCTGCGCTGAACCAATGTGGCCTTGTGCAACTGGGGTTCTCTGCTTTTTGTTGCCCTGTTTTCATCCCTGTTTTTGCAGCCTGTTATCAGTCAATGTACCTATCTGAAACCACCTTTCTTTGCCACTATTCCGCCTCGGTTGTATAAAGAAACTGTATTTGTTCTTTGTGTATTTCTTACATCATTTGCAGTTTCCCATAACGAAAGTGAACTAGTCTTGCTGTGGCCTCTTAGATCTAGACCTGTGATAAGTGTCGTTCTGATCTTAAGAGTTAGTTTGTTTGCTGTTCATAGCTGATTGAGCTTTTGCTTTCGTCATATGGTTTGAATTTATGTATTTCTAGTGTTGAAACAAGTAAATCTTAAGGTGTCTTTTGATTTTGGACAAAAAGCTTGTTTGCTTCCACTTGAAATTGAATTCAAAAGTTATACAACAACTTTCTTTTTGTAGTACATCAACATTAAGAAAGAGAAAAGAAATACCTGCATTGTGCATGTGCATTTTGACAGCTTGCATGTTGATTTAGGAAAAAGTGCATTAGTGTGTGCTCTATGATCTGTGTGAAAAGATGATGTCTTTCTTTTCCCTCAGTAGTTAAGATTTTCATAAGTTGAAAATATTGAAAAAGCTTGCTTCTCATCTTTAGACTGCATTTAGGAATTTGTATCATACATCTCGTGGTGAACCTTGAAAGGCAAACTTTAAAAAGATCAACTTAAAATATATTGAATGAGCCTAACAACGCTTTGAAACATAATGCAAACACATAGAGGTCTAAGCTAGAGACGTGTTCCGGCGTCGTTAAACGTAGTGACTGTCGATCTCGAAGAAGGTGGGTGATTCCTCCTGAGAGTCGGTGGCACTAATACGGATTGTGCTCCCACGTACCGTCGCGTATATATTGGGATACCCCTATAGGAACAAAGCCTTTATCCATAGGAAGCCGTGTCAGCCGCCCTACTGATCGCAATGCAGTGAACACAGCATTCACGAAGATCGACCACCCGTACCGTAAAACGTATTCTGTGGTTTTGCGAAAAGTTTGGCACACCCTCTGCCTAGAACTCCAGAGCAGTTTCTTTTGGCCTTTTTCAGACTCTATAACAGAAAAAGTCCATCCGAGCATTTGTCACTTCGGGCTCGTTAAAACATCGAAGGAGACTAGAGTCATCTTTAGCTTTTTCTCGACTCTTTAAAACTGAAAAAGCAAGTTGTGTCTAAAAGCGTCTAATAAAATTCATTCAATTCGGAAACACAAATTTCCCCTTTTAATATTTTGGTTGATCGAGTAATCCGCAATCGTGGAAGAAATTCAATTGAAACCCCGTCGTTCGCGGAGGCTTACGAGTCAACCGTCCTTGTCTCCGGAATCGAAAACAGTACGGACAAAGCGAACTCGTTTAACCGGTTCAAAATCTCCTATAAAAGTTAGAACAAGTGTTCCAACTACATCTGAGGTTTCGGTTACTCCAAACATTTCTGGAAACCCTGCCTCTATAGAAGAAGTTCAACAGCCACAGAAGGACAGTAATACTGATCCTAGTCTGGGGGCAGATACTTGTATAACTGAACCAGTTCCATCTGTAACCGGTCCAGAGAGTTTTGTTCCTCAAAAAACTGTCGCTGTCGAAACAACCACTTCTTCGGCACTAGAAATATTTTACGGACCTGACGGTCTTCCTCTTCCACCGGGTTTGATTGCAATAGAGGAAATTGCAGAGGATCCGCAAGCAAGTACTCCAACCCATTTTGGAGTCGGGGTCACTCTATTTCCTTCATCAGAAGTTAATCCACCACAAGTGGAGGTTCCTGTAGAATCGCTAGGCAATCTATTGGATAGACTTAAAATGTTTGAACAACCGTCATCATCTAGGACCGTGTCAAACGACACAGCGACAGCAGAAGCCCCTGCCGTCACTCCAACAATGTTTGCCGGCATACCATCTGTCCCAACTAGCTCACAACCGCTAGAAGGAGTCCACCAAGGGACTATCTCGACAGTATGGTCTGTTCCAGTTTTTTCATCCGGAGTAATATCCGGCAACTCTTATGTTGAGACTCGCCAAATTGATCCATTTGGAGGTCAATTTGGGCAATCCAGTCCCCAAGGACAATCAATCCCCTTGAGTTCCAGATTGCTACCGTATGGGGGGCAGTATGCCCTTTCATTACGCCCTCCGGGAGGGTACCCATACGGGAGTTCACAACAGTATTCAGGTTATACTGGAATTGCATCAAGTAGTTGGGTACCTATGCTACCTCAACAACCAAGGGTTGTATATTCTATGCAACAGTGTGTACCTATGACGAACATCCCAACCACACCGGCTATTGTAACAGTGTCACAAGTTCAAGCGATGCCTGTTGCATGTCAACCTCAGGTTGTAATGCAACAACCCCTTGACCTTGGGTCACAACCACAATCGCCAACTGGTGGGGCGACACAGGTCCAAACGGGTACAATTACCCCACACCTCGGTCCAACGGTTAGCATAGCACAACAGAACATGGCTTCACAACCATGGCTAGTGCAATACCAACAACCACAATTCCAGCAAGTGTACCAAGGTTCTGAGCAGCAGATCTTTGCGAACAGTGGACAACTGTATATCCAAAACGGTCAAAACCAACCACTTTACAGTGGTCAAGTCCACCAACCGTATCAGTCATACCAACATCAATTACATTATGCTGGTATGCAAAGGCCCACTGCTCAAGCGATTCCATCGTACCCTGGTTACGCTTCGCCTAACCTGAATCAACAGTTACCATTCGTGGCGACTTTAGAGTTACCCGATTTACACCGGTTAACCAACAATCCGATTGCTTATGCCCCTTGGTGGCCAGCGATTCCTCATAAACTTCCATCTGACATTCCTAAATTCAATGGAAATCCGGGTGAAGACCCATCGAATCACGTGATGACTTTTCATCTGTGGTGTTCGTCGAACACCCTAAACGACGATTCGATAAGGCTTCACCTTTTTCAGAGGACATTGACAGGTCCAATGGCTAAATGGTATATTGAATTACCTAGAGCCTCTTTCGACAATTTTAGTTCCCTAGCCACGACTTTCTTAACCCATTTTCAATTACCGATAAGGTATGAAACGGGAACAGAAATATTAACCAACTTCAAGCAGACAACTGCCACCCATATATCTGATCATATACATGAGTGGCGTCGTCGTCGTAGGATGGTGAAAACATACGTTCCCGATCAGCTGTTAGCTGAATGGTTTATAAAGTCGTTACTTCCTGCTATAACGGAAGACGTGGCAAAGGGGGGAGTCGTAACAGAGGAGCAAGTTATCGCTCGTGCACAATATTTGGACTTAGTTTATACTCAGTCCGGCACGCTCTACGACAAAATACCCGACGCCCCTAGACCAGAATTCTCAATTCCTCCTCCTCCTAAATCAAATAGTGACTCTCATGCCGGTGATGGCGTGATTGGCACGGCAAACGCGAAATCGATAAAGGCTTCGTCAAAGAAAGCCCGTAAGAATTCAGATCAAAATGCAAAAGAAGAAATTCTTGCTTCGGAAGTAAATGCCATATCAGCAGATAAAGGCAAAGAAACCAATCAACCAGGAAGCAAGAAGAAGCAAAACAAAGGGAAGAAGAAGAAACAGGGTGAATCATCTCCTGGAAAAAATTCTTCGAACCCTCCTGGGCAAGGGAAACCAAATTATCCATGTCAAATATGTGATGAAGAGGATCATTACACAAGGAATTGTCCATTCAAAGCTGAGTTGAAGAGGTTCTTTAAAAGTTCCCAAACCTCAGCTGTGTTAACTGATCCATTCCCCAACCCAGGTCAAAATATGGTTGATAGTGGAAATGCTTCCCCGTCGCAAGTACTTATGTTGTCGGTTTCAAAACAGCAGAATGATGCTTTTATTTCGACAAGGAACAAAGATTATGGGAATCCTCAGCTGTCGAACGACAAAGGTAAAGATCAACCAAGTAGTTTGACAACAACTTCGACAGAAGTTGTACCGCCCATCATTCCTGAATTAACAATAAAACCGCCAAAGGGTGTAGTACACAAGTCGACATTTAATCCTCGCGCCAGAGCGGCGCAACATTATAACATAGTAGAAGATTTGGCACAATCGCCATCCGCTATGTCGACTCTTGAAGTACTACAAAATTGTCCATCCCAAAGGCAGGCTTTGTTATCGGCTATTGGTGCGGTTGATCCTAAGGATTCCAATCTTGTATCCTTTGATCACAAAGGATACGATCCTCAATTACCAGCTCAACTAGCTTTCCTTATTCAAGTGAAAACCCTCAACAAAACTGTTCACAGAACAATTATTGATGAAGGAGCATATACATGTATTATGTCGATGAGTTGCTGGAAAACTTTAGGATCTCCAACCTTGTCGCGATCTTCGACGACATTAAAAGCTTTCGACGGAAGGACCTATACCCCATACGGTATCCTTAATAACTTGAAGGTTGAACTGGGAGGAAAAACAGTAGAAATTGATGTGGAGGTCATCGATGGAAATCTTGACTACAACATCCTACTGGGTAGACCATGGATCTATGCCATGGCAGCTGTTGTGTCGACTTATTTTAGGAAGATCGCATTCCCGTTTGAAGGAGGGATTATGGTCGTCGACCAACAGAACTTCCTACCTAATGGTTCACAAGTTACAGGAAGCATTCCCATGATCCATGAGAGCAACCATTCGCTTCAAGATATCGGAGTAGGATTATTGAAAGACCCCACATTGATGGGAACTTTCACGCTACCACCTCCTATTCACATAGGAAATATACCGTTTGTGGCAACCTGCAACATGATATCTTCCACGAAGGTCACAAAAGACAATGTCAACATGGATCATGCAATTGTTTTGCCCCCAAACCCTTTAGAAATATTGTAGCAATCAATATTTCAAGCATGGGAGGCGAACCCAAATCAACGCTCATCAAGCGTTTGGGTAGATAGGTCTAGAGAATATGGTACCTCATTAGATCCTTGGTCGAAAGTACATGGGACTTACGAAGAAATCTTACAATCAATGTTGATTGAGGGGGCACCATGGAATGATCACCACCATCGTTCCCTTCTTCCGGAATACGAAGAAGATACTCAACATGACCTTTATCACCCTTCAGTTTTTGAATGCCTAACAAATGCTATAAATACGGTGGATTCAGATCGAAACTTATCGAATATTGAAGAGACTATAGCCATAAATATCTCGACTAAAACAAATGTTGTAGAGAATATTTATGTCGGCAAAGGTTGTTCCCCTTCAGAACTGGAAATGTATAACGCTCTTTTTCGCGAATTCAGAGATGTCTTTGCTTGGTCATATGATGAAATGCCAGGCATTGACTCGAGTATCGTTGAACATGAAATTAAAATGTATCCTGATGTCAAACCAGTAAGACAACGGCTTCGGCAGGTGCACCCCAAGAAAGCCGCTGCCATAAAGGCAGAAGTTGAAAAACTTCTCCATGCTGGATTCATCTACCCGGTTCCTCTAACCGATTGGGTATCGAATATTGTCCCTGTTATGAAAAAACAAGGGACGATTAGAGTGTGTGTCGATTATAGGGATGTAAACCAAGCTTGTCTGAAGGACAACTACCCTACACCCTTCATCGACCAGATAATTGATGAATGCGCCGGATGTGAAATCTTTTCATTTATGGATGGATTTTCCGGGTATAATCAAATAAATATCCGCCCACAGGACCAGTCAAAGACTGCATTTATTTGTCCGTGGGGCACATTCGCTTATCGAAAATTACCCTTTGGTTTAAAGAACGCAGGGGCGACGTTTCAGAGGGCAATGAATTATGCCTTCCATGACATCAAGAACATCGTCCAACCTTATCTCGACGACCTTCCAGCTCATTCGTGAAAGCGGACTGATCATCCGCAGCATTTAAGAGCGATATTTCTACGTTGCCGACACTACAAGATAAGACTCAATCCACACAAATGTGTGTTTTGCGTCGGTTCTGGTCGTTTACTTGGCTTTGTAGTCTCTAAGGATGGGATTCGTCTCGACCCCTGCAAGGTTCAGGCAATCATTAATTTTCCTCCACCTTCAAATTTGCTTCAGATTCAGAAACTCCAAGGGAAAGCAAACTTTCTGAGGAGGTTCATTCCAAATTACGCAGAACTTGCTAAGGTTTATACTCGTCTTTTGAAAAAGGATGTACCTTTTGTCTGGGACCAGGTGGCGCAAGCTTCCTTTGATGCTCTGAAAGATTGTCTAGTAAAAGCATCATTAATGTACGCCCCAGACTATCAAAGATATTTTAACCTGTATCTGGCTGCAGCGGA
This sequence comes from Pinus tabuliformis, assembly GCA_031772625.1. Classification (NCBI taxonomy): domain Eukaryota; kingdom Viridiplantae; phylum Streptophyta; class Pinopsida; order Pinales; family Pinaceae; genus Pinus; species Pinus tabuliformis. Next base: position 877,858,845 of record CM062805.1, read on the forward strand.
TACGACCATTGCGATGGTTTTAGTTCAAGAAGTCGATGGAATTGAACATCCTATCTATTATTTAAGTAAAAACTTAAATGATACAGAAAGCAAATATTCTTATGTTGAAAAACTAGCGCTTGCAGCTGTTCAAGCGATTCAAAGGTTTCGACATTATGTCCTCTTTCGGAAAACTACCATCTTGTCAGATTGCAACCCCATGACTTATATACTGTCGTGACAGTTGCTGGGGGGCAAATATTCAAAATGGATAGCGATCCTTCAAGAGTTTGATCTGGAATTTGTAAAATCCAAATCAAAGAAAGCTCTAGTTTTCGCAGAATTATTATGCGATCTCCCATCGTCGTCCAACGATGAAACATCGGAAGAGTCAATCGTGGACGAAAGTTTGTTTTTGATATCTACAAGTGATGAGTGGTATGGAGATATCATAGTTTATCTCCAAACACAAAAATTCAGGCCAAACACCTCTCACTCCGAACAAAAACGTATACGATACCAAGCAAAAGACTACATGATCGTCGGTGATACACTTTACCGTCGTGGTATCGATACAGTTCTGAGGAGGTGCCTTACCCATGAGGAGGCCGAAAAAGCCCTGAATGAATGTCATTCAGGCGCGTGTGGGGGGCATCAATCTGGATATGCAACAGCACAAAAAATCTTACGAGCAGGATACTTCTGGCCAACCATGTTCAAAGATTGCATAACCGCAGTCAGAAGTTGCCATGCTTGTCAAATTTTTGATAGCAAAACCAGACGACCACCCGCACCTTTACAGCCAATAGTTGTTTTTGGGCCCTTCGCCAAGTGGGGCATCGATTTCATGCAATGTAACCCCACCTCGACCGGGGGGCATGGGTATATTATAGTCGCTGTTGACTATTTTACCAAATGGGCCGAGGCGATGCCTACATTGGATAACACTGGTGAAACAGCTGCCCTTTTCTTTTTCAATCATGTAGTCGCCAGGTTCGGCGTACCACAGGCTATAGTGACAGATCATGGGTCGCATTTTCGCAATCACATGATGGCCGAATTAGCTGCCAAGCTAGGGCTATCTCACGACAGCTCTACCCCATATTATCCACAAGACAACGGACAAGTTGAAGCAATCAACAAGGTCCTGAAGCGTATGTTGCAAAGGATGATCGGGGTTCATAAAAGAAGGTGGCACCTAATCCTGTACTCAGCCTTGTGGGCTTACCGAACGTCGGTAAAGAACGCGACCGGGTTCACACCTTTTCAACTAGTGTACGGTCTGGAAGCAGTCTTGCCGATCCAGTGCGAAATTTCGTCACTTAAACTCGCAATTGATCTCCTCCCCGGAACTTCAGAAGAAGAGGCTCGTTTCTTGGAATTAATCCAATTGGATGAAATCCGTCGTGATGCCACTTTGGCTAACGAAGCCCATAAGAAACGAGTCAAGGCTCAGTTCGACAAAAGTGTCAAACCCCGTGTCTTCTCAGAAGGTGATTTGGTCTTGCTTTATGACCAAGAATCCGATAAATTGGGAGCAGGTAAGTTCAAATCCTTATGGATGGGCCCCTATATTGTCAAAAGGGTGTTAGCAAAAGGAGCCTACGAGTTAATGGATTACGACGGAATTCCACTGGCGCAGCCCCGTAACGGGCTGTACCTCAAGCGTTACTATGCTTAAATAGTAACTTGCATGCTTTTGTTGTATTTTGTTTTCGCTAAAGTATTTGTTCTGGTCGAGTGATCCACCTTTTTCATTTGTTACAGATGTCGAACCTTCTAGAGACATGTGTTGGATATGCCGACGGAGTGAGTCGTAGTTCACAGAACCTATCCTCCGTAGCCTGGGCCATTTTTGATCCAAGCGGCGAGTTAGTAAGTTTCAGAGGAGTGTGTATTGGGCAATCAACGAATAACATCGCTGAGTACAGTGCGTTGATAGAACTACTCTCTGATGCCATCACACGTGGCATATGTCGACTAATTGTCAGGCTAGAATCACAGCTCGTAATACTACAACTCAATGGTATATATTCTGTGTGCAATCCAGCTATTTATCGCATGTTCCTAAGGGTTAAGATCTTGGAAAGACAATTTGATTCAATTCAATATCAACATATTTCTAGAAAGTTAAACACATTAATTGACTCATTAGCAAACTATGTGTTAGATAGACATTTGCAACATTTATAAAAAGGACACATCATCAAAGATTGTACATATGGATCATATAACTCAACCAGAATAAAACTCGAAAATCAAAATATATATAAGCTGTTTATAGTTCATACATAATGTTCTGTAACCAAGACAAAAATTGGTCATATGACCTAAAACTCAAAAAGTGCTAGGGGGCACCCTAGCCTAGTGGTGCTCATGATAGCACGTCACGGCCTGTGCAATCATGCGCAAGAGACGAGTCCATCGTCTAGGCACGCCAGTAGTATGCCGTTGCAGCTGTAAAGGTAACTCATCGATCCGTACATCCGGAATACTGAGGGTAAGGCTCTCAACCTGCTCCTGCATAGCTGTAAGGGTCTCAGTATCGTCAAGGTCGCGAAGAATAACTCTCCTAGCAGGCTCCACTGCCGGGGCAACGACTGGCGGTCTCGAACGAACTGCTGGACGAACAGGACCAACATCTGCATGCACCCAAAGAGTATGATTAAAAGTCTTGATAGAATAAAGCACAACAACATTATGAATAAAACGGTAAACAGTGATATGGTCAAAAGTTTACCAATAGCGCCCCACTGTTCGCCATCCGGTAGCACCAAATCCGGATCACCTTGGAAATCCATACCCACATATGGATACTCAGAAAAGACCATCTCCTGGCGCTCGAACCACCTGAAGAAGGCATCAGTAAAAGTAATCTGAGGTTGATTGGCATGCCTAGACATGTGATCGACCCACCTCTACATGCGTGGCTCAGTCAGAGAAGGCAAGTCGAGTATAATATACTGAGGCTGCATCAGTGGGATTTTCTCCAAGGCGAAGGCAGTCAGAATAGAACCAAATCCAAAGTTCTTTAGCTTCCCGTCCTTCACCTTGGTCAACTGCAACTGTTATAGACATTTTTGTGCCTTACAGCATGAAGCATGAAATGTCCATAATCTAAGGGATCCAAAGTCCCTAAACATGTTGTTCCTACCCCTAGAGGAACAAGGTCAGCAAACCACAACACTGAATAAAAGTTCTCCACCTGAAAACACTCAAAAACAAGGCAATTCTGGATCATGTCAACTGCTCCACTGAGCATCTGCGCTGAATGTCAACTGCTCCACTGTCTACCTGCGTTGAATGTCAACTGCAAAGAAGGCTACCTGCGCTGGGCGAGTTTGGACATGTGGCACAGTCATTCCTCAAGGTGTCAATGCCCAGGAAGCTTCCAAAATGACACTTGGATCAGGGAATTCGACTGGTGATGAGTAAGAGGTTCTAGATCTCCAAGTGGAAGCAAGAACCTCCAAGTGGACTCAATAACTGAAGAAGAACTGAAGTGGGAGAGGACACTAGTCAGCTTCATGCCAGCCTCAAGCTGACTCATCCTTTCTCCAAAACTCCTATATATAGATCTCTCTCATGAGGTCTAGGGAGGCTGGAATCTTGTGAATGTAAAGAATTGCTGTTGGTTTGAGTTTAGAACTATTGGGTGATTTGCTTTGAAGGAGGTGAAGAGGAGATTTCTTTCTGCTGGGAAGGTGATGCTGGATTGGGCCTCTTATGGTTGTATCACTTCCTGAACCTTACTTCTTCCATTAATAAAGCATTTGAGGTTCTTCTATATGCATGTGTCTCAATGGATGTATTGTTATACTTGTGTATTTGATTTATTCTAATCCTTGAATCAATTATGAATGTATGCTTCTTGTAGTTTCCCTCTCTTGCCATTTTGCAGGATCTTGGTGTAGCTGGGCCAGTGAAGGAGCAAGGAGCTGGGGGCAAGCAGCAAAGAGAGAAGATTGGATCAATCATTAGCGAAAGACATCGGTTAGTGGATCTCTTTCTCCCCTCTCTTACATCTCATAAAGAAGTAATCTCAGATAGCTTTGCTTTGATTGTTGCTAAGGAACTATCACCTTTAGAGTGGGATAGGGTCATTCCGTATTGGATACTTTTCCCAACAACAAAGTTCACCTGAAACTGCACAAGATCAGGGACTTACTGACACACAAGAACCAGTAAGTTCACCTGAAACTGCACAAGACCAAGAGCTTACTGACACACAAGAACCAGTAAGTTCTTCAGAGACTGCACAGGAACAAACAGAGGAGATTGCTGACACTATGTAGGAAGAAAAGAAAGAGGAGAACAAGGATTCACCCTGGCCTACCCAATCTGCTATGGAAGAAGAAGCTGCACAAGAACCAGGAAATGAAGAAGGAAACATTGAAAGTGTTATGGAACGAGAAGAAGACATAGAAGAAAATGAAGAAAAACTGGACTCACCTAGCCCTATTCAAGTTGCCAAGGAGCTAGAAGAAGAAGAAAAAGATACAGACTCATCACGGCCTACCCAGATTATTATGGAGGAAGAAAAAATAGTTTCAAAAGGGAATAAAGAAGAATTGAATTTGTCCAGCCTCAGTCAAACTGCCAAGGAGCAAGGAGAAGTTGAAGAAAAAGGGACAGATTCACCCTGGCCCACCAAAATCACCTTGGAGCAAAATGAATTAGTACAACAGGAGGAAGAGACTCTAGTCAGAAATGAAGAGAGAGATGCTGGATCATCCCAGCCCACTCCAACAGAGCAGATGATCCTGGTTGATGCCTGTATACAAACAGAGCTCCCCACTGTTAGTGATGCATGTACAGAAACAGAGAGTTTTCAGGAATTAAAAGGTAAGTGGTGGAGAGAATATCAACAGTCTCAAGGCAAATAATTCGAACAACAAAAGGGGACCTGGTTTGATCATGCTTATAAGAACTGGGAAGCACTGGAACAGTGTAGGGTCCAGTATAAAGAAATCAAGGAACTGAAAAACAGAATGTCCCAGATGTTTGAGTTATGTCAAAGAATGCTTGCCACAAGGAAACCCTCTTCTAACTATGCTACATTTTTTAGGGAAAGACTTGCATTTATACAGCTGAAGGCTGTCAAAGAGGGGAGGCCTCATCAAGTGGTCACAACAGAGCAGTTTATGCAGACCTTTGCAGAGGCATCCAAAAACGATCAAAACCTACTATGTGAACTATACCTCCATAATGAGGCCGTGTATGAAGAAAGGAACATGAATATGATACCTGTAGTTGGTGACATACAGCTGAGAGCCTTCATCTCCTTTTTGGCTAATCAACTTACCTGGTAGAATGCCTTTGTCTCAGCTCACCATAACGAACAGAATTGTCTTCTGTGGATTCGAGTTGAACCACAGAACGCTGCCACTTTCATTGCACAACACCTAAAAATGGTAAGCGACCCTGATATGAAGGATCATGTCATGAAACTGCAAACAGAGGTCCTAACAGACTGTCAGCGTTATGTAAAGACCAAAGCATCCTTGGCTGTTAAAGCAAATAAACTGTTTTGGGAAAACTGCCCCGCAGAGAGGCAGGAATATCACCTGTATAACCCATCAAATCTGCAGGTAGCACTTTCAAGTGTACCTCAGTATGTTGAATGCATGCAGCATTGTGCTGAAAATTGGATGGGTTATAAATTTAAATTTCCACTTTTATGGTTGTCTGGTGATCAGTATAAGGGCCAGTTTGGACTATCTAACAGGGAAGAAGCGGCAGCATGGAAGCATATACAAACTGTTTGTGGTTTCAGGAAGAAGTTTGATGCTACTCCCTACAGCTATTGTCTTAGTAATCTGCATTGTTCGTCCCAGTTCTCCGACTCAGACTCAGAGTAGCCATTGCATGGGGACATGCAATCTCTTCAGTTGGGGGGGATGTTGGGACTCAGAATTGACCTATTTTTGACCTTATATTTTTGCCATATTATTATCCTTTTGCAGTCATAGGTTGAAAGCTTTTATTTTATAATGACATAATTACCCCAAGGTACGAAGTAACCTCCCACATATCTATGTTTAATTGTTCATTGCATATTCGTGAATATCTTTATATTTATCCTTTGAAACGCTGACTAAACTGTCAAGTAATTGCCTTAAGCTTGCAGGAATTATAATGTATAGTTGCTGTAACACCAGAAACAGCAACTACGCAGTTGCTGTAACACCAGAAACAACAACTACGCAGTTGCTGCAACACCAGAAGTAGCAACTCCGTAGTTGCTACAGTCAGCAACAACAATCACCTAAAGCAAGCTATTTTGTAACAGCCGCGAATAACAGATGGCAACTATTTAAAGAACCCTGACGCGGCATAATCAAGCGGAGGTCTAAAGCAAGAAGAACACAGTCAGCATGGCCTAAATTAGGAACAACACGGGGAAACGACAAAGGAATGTGAAGATCCCGAGAAGACGGTCGAAGTCAGTTACCAGCTGTGTAACAGCCAGAACCCAAGAAAGAACATATTATCATACTGTTGTAACAATGTTCTGAAATTCTTATTTTTGATAGAGTGGGTTAACTGAATGGGCTGTAATACTTTATTGTAATAGATGTCTCCTCTATAAAGAGGAGACATCTACATGAAAAGGGGATTAGTCAGTGTCTATGGTCAGTCTGTAAGAAGAGATCTTGAGAACATCAGCAAGTCTGAACTTTATTGTATCCAAATCTTTTTGGCAGATGAATATAAAACTGTTTTGAGCACTTAATCCAGTCTTCGTGTTCCTGGGGGATCTTGTGAGAGGGACTGGGCCCACCTTCCTCACAAGATTCACCCATTTACTTTCTTGTCAAGTGTGTAAGTGTGAAATAGTTTCTTTCTGGTACTCTGTTTGGATTTTATAGCATTACCTCTGGTATTTTCTGTTTTTCTAGTACTTTGTTTCATTAATCACTTGAGTTTGTTTCTCACCGGTGAATGAGAGTGCAGTGTGCATTAGTAATCTGATTACAGGGGCAGGTTCTGAACGTCCCCACCTGGAGGATAGGGTCCTGATCCTCTGCCAACAGAGCATCCATCACTTTGCTTTCCAGATTTGTAGCTTTAATTAATTGCTTTTATTTTAACAAGTATTGTAATGACATAGCATAAGAATCACGTATACTACAGCTTTTCAATGCTTTTAGAATTTAAGTACATACAGTACGCAGTAGCCTTTGGAATAAAAAGACTTTCCCTGGTTGACAATTAATGTGGTACTTGAATGTTTAATTCATAAACAATTCAACTAGCCAACAGGTCCTACCATGATTAATTGTGATAATCAATGTTGTATTAAAATGTTTGGAGATCCCATGTTTCATGCTAGAACGAAGCATATCAACAATAAGTTCCACTTTATTAAGAACTTGGTGTAGGATGGGAACATGAAGTTGGAGTATGTCTCAATAGATGAACATGTAGTAGACATACTAACAAAGTATCTTCCTAATAAGAAGTTTGAATATCTAAGAAACATGCTTGGTTTAGTAGATATTGCTGATTGTATTGATGATAAGAAATTGGAAGATATTTGTTGAGGCTTTGCAAGTGAATCATTTCCTGGGAGGAAATATGGCTGACACTTTGTGTTCATGTCTAGGTCCTAAAGTAGGGAGGGTGGCATTGGTCATAGAGCTCTAACCTCGAATACACACCTAGGTCCCTAGGTTGGTGTTTAGCAGGTAAGCCTGATGGTACCTAGAGAGGCTGAAAAGTTGAGTCCACCTTAGTCCCATTTAGATAGATTTCCTTGGTTAGGAATCTAGTTGTGGTGCCTGAACTATTTATTTTTCATATAGTTTGAGATATTCCATTATATTTTTATATTATGAATACCTCCCTAGTTAAGAGTGAGTGTTGGAAAATGTAACTAGGTTTGAACTTCATTAATGTATTTGAGTCATCATGTAATATACTTGTCAAAAGAATAAAGAAAATAATTTTTATTATTGTATCAATGACTTATTAAAGTATGGTTTCATGCTTTGGTCATAATTATATTAGTGATAGTCCCTAGTTTGGAATCTTAGGATTAATATTGAGTCAATAGAGTCATTGTACATTTAAAGAGACCCTTCTTGGGAGTTGGAATCATGTAAAAAGGCTTATTATTGAGTCAAATATGATTTATGTAACCTCCACAACAATTCAGCCCAAAGGAGATCAAGTTGGCCTAAGGGACACCAATTCGACCTCACTTGGAGCCTATAAATCGAAGGAGATCAAATTCATTTGGAGTATCTCATCTCAAGAAAGTTTGATATCTCTAGTGAAGCTGGGAAAAGTGAAAAGTGGGTCAAGGAAGTAAAAGGAAGCGTGATTTCGATCAAGGCTAAGGAGAAGGAAGAAATCAAAGTTTTGGTTCTATTCTCTCTCTTTCGTTCCCTAGTTTGGGAGATCAAAGTCTTCCAAGTGTTCCTACTGCCAGTTGCTGCCTGATGTTGTAACATAGTCAAAATTGCTGGGGTGGAAGTGCTACTAAAAAGGGGTCAAAGATCTGGAAGAGATGACTTGGTGTGGAGGGAATGTTTGGTAATTGTCTAGGTTGAAGACTCTCATTGAAAACTATTGAAGGAAGATTATTTTTGAATAGGTTTTCCCCTCAGGAGGGGTTTTTCCCTAGCATAGTGCCTACATATTGTGTCTTGTGTTTTAGTGATCTTCATACACACATAATATGGTAATTGTTTGATGAAAGAAAATGTAATAAAGAAATAAAATAAGCCAACATAACTCATAAGTAATTATCAAGAAAGAGGAATCAAACCCTAATCTACTTGCATTGATTTCTCAACAAGATTAATGCTCTTTTACATACTCTGTGTTTGCATACATAGGATTTAAATCACATTTCTCTTAACGATTTCAAAGATGTAGGTCAAATTCACACTTCAAGTGAGATTGTATTTTGATGTAATAAAATTCAACTCATCCTCCTTCCCACTTAGTTTCATAAAATTTAACTCATCCTTTCTGTGTTAGTACACTTTGCTACAATTTGTTCATTAGTTTGGTACTCTTTTCAAGTTGTATTTTTTTTTTTGTTTGGTTTGCAAGTACTACTAGTGGTCTGAAGGGTTGGCACATTCCTCCTACATTCCTTCCATCATCACCAACCTCTTCCTCCTCATATTATAGTTCCCTCAAAATTATGCCTGATCCAAGTGGAGGTTGGTGGCCACCTGCCTATTCCACTTGGACCTTGACCATTGTTTCTTTTAGTTTCCTTATTTGTAGCGCAATTTACTATTTTTGGTATTTTTTCAAATCCTAAACTTTTAGAGCCATTTTGTAGTGGAAATTTATATTCCTCAGATAGATATTTCTAACAAGGTATCATACACATTAAACAAAGATCATATTCCAAATTTACAACCCCAGGAAGTTGATGTACCAATTTACCACAACGGGGCCCATAAACATATTCCGATTCATCTCCTAGGGTTAGGTTTCTGGATGTTTATGTTTTTCCATTGTTTCTAAATAATAAATAGACCTTTGAGCCTCATTGTAACATAGTTCAGAAAGCATGTAGCTGCCACAAATGTTATCAGAGATAAGCTACCATTGCTTGAGCTAGTTTATTTCCATTATGCATGTAAACAATTTTTAGTACTTTTTTATTAATGAATTAAAGTTTTGTTTTTTTTGTATCACCATGTTTCTATTTATACATGTATTTCATTTTGTTCCTTCATAAAACTAGATCATGATATCAGAGTAGTCTGTTCTTTCTCTATTTTTTTGTGCATGTCCCCAACAAGGTTGAGATATAAGGAGTTAGGACTTGAACTAGTTGAAAATTTGTAAGATTGACCTCGTTGACCCCAATGGCCTCCCATGATGGAAGAAAAGAAAGATGAAGGAGTAGGAGATCTTTTCAAAATATTGCTCAAGGAAGCCCTCAAGCTATAAAGGAACATGATGATGGATAACGTTTCCTAGATCCTTCAGGGGATACCAATAGGCACACATCTTCATCTAGCAACCACCTTGGAAGCACCACTACCTTTAAGGTACCACTCAATTTTGACATTCCCATATTTGAAGTCCATATAGGTGAAAATGCTATAGATAAATGATTAAATCTATTGGAAGGATATTTTTCAGTTAATGATTTTTCCAATAGGGAGAAGATTACTTTTGCACTCCTCAAAGATGCTCCCCACATCAAGGACTAGTGGGAGACCTACTGTGAGTAGAGGGATGAGAGGGAACCCTCACTATTTTCAGCCACAACCACTTGAAATTATTTCTGAGATGCCATGAAGGAATAATATTACCTTGTCAGGAACTATGAAGATAAGTACATAAAGTGGACCACACTGTGGCAGGGAAAGGGCCAAGAGGTGCCAAAGTTCATAAATATTTTTCATACCCTTTGCATGATGTTGGGTATCAAGGATTCTAAGTGGTATTTGGTACTTAATTATCAAGGTTGCATACATAAATACATTTAGGATGAAATGGAGTTCCATGGCATCTCCCCACTTAACGTTGCTTATTGATACGTTGTTAAGATCGAGCAAAAATTTAAACAAAAGAAACGAGACTTTGGATATGTGAATATAAAGTAAGGGAAATGTGCCCCAAATCACAGAACAAAGGACAAAGCCAAGGAGGGGTGACCAAGGAAAACTGACCAAATCCACAAGAAAAAAAAACACCATGAAGACAAAGAAGGGAACGAGAAAGTGGTTTGAGCTCCATAAGAGCCCCATTCACAACAAAAGTGAGTTTCGAGCCAAATAGTCACTGGTGGCCAAGCTTAAGGCTTCAGAGTCAGATGCATGTTTCGAATCTGAGCTAGGACCTGATAAGGAGAATGATAAAGGGAAGAAAATTATTGATGCAAAGCCAAACACCACTATTTTCACCACCAAGATCTAGAAGATTGAGCCCCAAGATCCAAAAGAAGGGGAGCATCTCTTCCACTCACAAATGTGGGTGAAGGGGTCTCCATTGCAGTTCATTGTCTACAGGTGTAGCCAAAAGAACCTCATCTCAGCAGAGGTCATTAAGTGGCTGGGCCTACCGAACACACCACACCCACAACCATACACAATCTGGTGGCGCCACCAAGGATGAGATCTTTGCGTTAGTCAATAGTGGCATCTTCCATACAACATCAAACCCTTCATGGATGAGGAAATGTGTGATGTTTCTCCTCTTGAAGTTTGTGATGTATTATTAGGCCAACCATACTTGTGGAAGTGCCATGCTATGTATGAGTCGAGGCCTCACACTATTATTATTTCTTTCGGTAGTAAGTTGTACAAAATACTAGAGTTAGCCCCGCCTACCACTATCTCTTTAAGCTTTGCTAAGAAATGTAGTAATATCGTCTCCCAGAATGTGATTTTTTTTTCTTTTTTCTTTCTGATTCACTCTCAAAGTAAGGGGAATATCATGGCCACATTCATGGCCCCCAGGAAGGGTTCCTTCACACAGAAGAAGCAGGTGGATAAGATCATGGAAGAATACAGGGACATCTTCACCTCACCCATAAGGGTACCCTTGCAGTATCAATTCAAGCATTCAATCGATATGACTCTCGGAGAAACTATACCCAATGAGATGATATACTGTTGCTCCATTTTGGAAAATGAAGAGATCAAGTGGAATATATAGGAGTTGCTATAAAAAGGGAACATCTTACCAAGTTCCTCACCATGTTGGAGCTCGATTGTACTTGTAGAAAAAAAGGATGGGACCTGGAGTCTCTGAATTGATTATTGGGAACTAAAAAAAATCACTGTCATTAAAAAGTATCCAATCCCAAAGATTGACGACCTTTTGGACCAACTCACGGGGGTTAAGTATTTCAGTAAGATTGATCTAAAGTCTGACTATCACCAGGTTCCAATAGAGCCCATAGATGTATGGAAGACTACCTTCAAATCCAAGGAAGGCCTTTTCGAATGGTTGGTCATGCCCTTCGAGTTTATGCTACTTTTATGAGGCTGATGGATGACATCTTGCAGCCCTTCACCGACTTGATCATTGTTATTTATGTTAGACTTTAAGCTTCTATGGTAGTTTTTTGGAGTAGTATGATCCGGATTATCCATAGTACTATGTTCATTATGTCGACGTTTCGAACCCCAAAGGGGGTCCGTCATCAGAACTGAAAATGAATGATAGATTGATAGAAAATCATTGTTATTTATTTGCATGACATCCTCAACTTAAACAAGAGTTGGGAAGATCACTTCAAACACATTTGACAAGTCCTTTAAACCTTGCAGAAGCACAAACAATGTTCCAACATGGAGAAATGCACCTTTGGAATGGGCCTGGTCCAATATATGGGCTACATAATTGATGAGAAAGGTGTGCATGTGGATCCATCTAAGATCCAAGTCATTCAGGATTGGCTAGCCCCGACCACTCTAACAAAGATTCGTAGCTTTTTGGGCCTTGCCAATTTCTATCAGAGGTTCATGTTGGGATTCCCTCATATCACTTGGCCTTTGAGTCAAGTTACCAACGACGAAGCAAAAGCAATTTTTTTCTTATCCGAGTCCCAATAGAAGGCATTTTTTGAGCTGAATCACTGCCTTTGCACTGCACAAGTACTCATATTGCTAGACCTACAACAACCATTTGAAATTAAGATAGGCACCTATGACTATGCTATTGGTGCAGTTATCTCCCAACAATGGCATCTGGTGGCCTATCACAGTGATACAAATTCTGACGCCGATGGGCCTCTAAATTAGACATAAATTAAGGCTCATATGACCATCCTCCAACATATTAAACCTTTCTTTTTGCATTAGATAATGTATTTTTAATTTTAATATGCTCATTAGGAAGGTTTATGGATAATTATATATTTGTGCCTAATATTATTTATTTTTGTGGAATATTATGAGAATATTGGGAAGATTATGAAGATTTGGAGGTGGAGATAATATAGGTATCTTCTCCCTAATATAGGAGGATCAATATGTTGGCATTATGATTCAGGTGTTGTCCTTGATGGCAAACCCATTCAGGTGATAAATCAAGAAGGACGCAGGAAATATGTTCAGCAAGTGCGTCCCCGCAGGTATACCATACAGAACCCGCGTCCAGGGACGCCGGCCAGCCGTTCAGGAGGTGCGTCCGCCCAGTGCACACATTTCAAGGCAGAGAAAAGCACGTGGGGGTTTCTTGCGTGGTATCTAGCCGACGGTTTTGTGTTTCTATGGTGTCGGCTCGTGGTATTGTTCCATGTTTTGGGGAGAAGCTTGCCTATATAAAGCAAAGGAGTTCATTTGGATTAAGCATCATCTTGGTTGAATATCTTTTGGTGAGATCTAGTCCAGATCTATGAGGGCGAATCTTCTAATGGACTGTGATCTCTATGGCGCATGATCAGATCTGTGGATCTGAGTGTTTGGGTTGGTTCTGAAGTCCTCATATCTTTTATATCTGAAGGGACGCAGGTTCAGTGAAGGACAAGTGCGCCGGGACGCAGTACAGTAAAGGCTCAGGGGCGTCTCTGAAGCAAAAGACGCGGCGCGATAGTGTTTCGGGGTGCGCCGGTCGCAGCAAAGCATAGAGGAACAGTGCGTCTGCACGCAGAACAGCGGAGGGTAGACTGCGTCCAGTCGCAGGCCACAGAAAGAAAATATGCGTCCCTGTCTTAAGATGATCTGTTGACTGTATATTTCTGTTCATAAAGTGTTCTGGGTTATTTCTGTAATTACTGATCTGATATCTGTAGTGGACTGTATCTGTTATATACTTGTTGATCATTTGATTCTTCATGAAAAGAAGTAGGGGGTTGTAGCTCCCTTCCAGGAGAAACTGGAAAACGAGAGAGAGTTGTAGCTCTCTGCAGGTTGCAGCCTGCGTGCTGGTAAAGGACTGCACCAGTACAAAATCATTGTAAAAGAATTTCTTGAAAGAAGATAGAGACATATTGCAGCAGGTGGTTTTCTCCCGCATTGGGTTTCCACCTTACATCTTGTGTTCTTTGGTGTGACTGTCTATTTTCTTTATTCAAGCTCATTATTTTATGGTACTGATATGCAAGAATAATTCAAAAGATCAAATAAGGAAGATTTGGTAAATTGCTTGATAATACTGATTCACCCCCCCTCTCAGTATTATTTCCAACACAATATTAGATAATAAATCAACAAGATATTCTGGAATTATGGAACAGATTGTGGAGCTCCAATGATTGATAAAATCTAGGAATTTGTTCCCTACCATTTAATGCAGATTCCTAGTATTGGGAGCCAAAACCACTAATCAAGGTATTTAGGTGGGGAAAGCTTCCTCATTTCATGGGGAATGAATCCTAATCATTTTTTATAAGTACCAAGTCTATTTTTCCTCTAGGGGTAGGTTTTTCTTAGTCTTCTTGTGGAGAGAACTCGTATTTTTGCAACTCCACTTTTATTTCTTACAGGGATGTAATTATATTGATGGAAGTAATGAAGATTGGTGACAAGTTCAGATTCTAAATATTGGTATCCTTCATAGGATTATAAGTTTCCTTGGTATTGGCCATCCTAGGAGCCTCAGAGCCCTTTTGTATCATTTACTTTTCTTCATTTCACTTGTTATTCACATGCATCTCTTGTTCTTGGTTTTTCCTATTTCTGCATTTAGTATTAATGATTTCTTGTTGTAGGATTGGGTTAAATTAAGTTATTTTTTAGGATCAAAATCATAATTTCATCACTGGAATAACTTTTGAAGATCATAGTAATCATTGAGATACTTGCATTAGCTTTCTTATTCCCAAAACTAGATTTATGGAAGTCCCTTGTGGAAAATAACAATAAATTTCTGCTATTTTTTAGAGCATGCTAACAAACTTAAATTGAGTTGATTCCACTTGAATTATATCACAAAAAAATTATAGTTAATAAAAAAAAATACCCCATTGCATTTTCACTTGATTAGGTTAGGCATTTGATAGATTTACTAGCTCACTGGTTTTCGAATTTCTAGATTTTAGACTAGTAATTTTATGCCATTTTTAGCTTGGGTTAACATAGGTATTTTTGGGTGATTCCACTTGGAATGGAGACCTAATATATCCTAGTCAATAAAAAATTTGTCCCGTACAAATTTTATTTGATTTGGTTGGTCATTTGGTGAATTATAACTCCCCATAGGAAATCTATTGTTTCTTGTAGTAAATGACAGGAAACCCTATAGTACTCTTCCAATGTCTATATACTTGCCAAAATTTGCTCAAAAAGATTGGTTTTGGTCCCTTAGGGTTGAATCATGACCCATAGGCTCTAAATAAATGATTAGGGAATACTAAATACCACTTAGGACTTGCCTCTTTATCCATGCAAAATATTTCAGCGATTTGGGTTAATGGACAAATTTATGAATTGGATAATACAATGTTGATTTTATTGATTTCCACATCTAGTGAACTCTGTTAATGGATCTAAAATATTTGAAATGTAATGGTTGAAATTTAGTTCATGATATTTACTTTATGAAATTAGATTAGGTTTCTTTCCTTGTATTTTCTTTCTTGCAATAGGTTAAGGTTTCCATTTTGAGCATTTCATTTTTTACAATTAGTTTAGGATTTGATTTCATTACATGCAATCCATTACATCATGACAGAAAAGGAAGGACACATTATATGCTGCACATATAGTGCTGATACCTCTTAAGTTTGTATGAACCCCGGGTTGATAATTAAAGTTGGTAGCCTTGGGAGTTGCAACATTCTTGTTGCAATACTGAGGTTCTTTAGAAACCATTCATAAATACCCCAACTATGATAAGGAGATGTACTCAACTGTGTAGGATTGTCAGAAATGGAAACATCACATTCTGGGGAAGGATATGATCATCCAGATAGATCACTAACCCCTGCATTTTATACATACCCAAGGGAAGTTGCAAAACGATCGCCATTAGAAGTGGTCCACATATATGCAACAATTCCATTAGAATATCAAATATAAGAAGGGCAACACCAATCATGTTGCAAATTTCTTCAGTTGGACACTGGTTGCAGCACTAACCACTGTTCTCAACTCTTGTGGCCATGAGACCTTTGAATTTCCATAAATATATAAAAATGATCCAGATTTTTCCACCACATACCAGATGCTAGTGGATGACAAGAAAGTTCCAGACTTACACCTCCAAGATGCATTATTATTCTACTTACGCCACCTTTGTGTTCCTTCAAGAAAGCATGCCAATATGATTTGGGAGATTCACTACAGTCAGGTCACATGACAATTTGGAGTGGAGAAAATTGTGGCCATACTACAAAAGTATTTTTATTGGCCAAATCTATGACATAATGTTGGCAAATACATCAGATCCTACACTTCCTGTGCCATTTCCAAATAAACTATTAAGAACCAAGTATTGTATACTCCTTTGCCTACTCCTAGCCGACCCTACGAATCCACCTCCATGGACTATATATATGGCCTTGCTTCTATCAAGTATGGAAATGACTGTGTATTTGTGGTCATCGACAAATTTTCTAAGATGACCATATTGGTTGTCTGCAAAAGAGTATCACAAAATAGGCCACTACCAGACTCTTATTTGAACATGTGTGGGTACATTTTGGGATCCCACATATCATTATATTATATCTGGATACTAGGTTCCTATGTGTGGTTTGGTCGAGCCTTTGTTCATTGTTGGACACCAAGCTTACCAATTTGACTGCATTCCACCCCCAGACTGATGGCCATACAAAGGTCATCAACAAGGTGATTGTGCATATACTACGCATGTACAAGTGTAAACATATGCAAACATCGGATGATAGTATTCCCTATGTACAACAAAGCTATAAGATGGGTCTCCGTAGATCAAATGGCAACAACCCCTTTGAAGTGGGCCTGAGATTTCAACCATTATGTCCCCTTTATGTTGCACTGCTTTTTGCAACTACTAAGGAGGAATCTGCCCATGTTAATTTTGAAGTTGAGTTTTATTGAGTGCACTCATCACATCTGCCAGTAGTTTCATGACATTTTGGAGAAATCTAATGTCAAATACAAACAACCACATGATCAACATTGGGTGCCCGATAAGGTTAAGGCGGGCGACAAATTTTGGTTACATCTGCCGAAAGAGTGCCTCGCAGGAACCTATTGTAAACTTCGAACACTCCAATACACCATCACCAAGGTTATGGGAGACACTGATTTCAAACTTAGTATCCCCCCATTCCTTGGCTTGCACTTAATATTCAATGTGGACCACCTTCGACCATACTTTCCACCATTGTTGGACATAAAATTTTCATAAGCAGTTGAGACCAAAAAAGCTCAATCTAGACTACATTGAACATGCCTCAACTGATCGAATCATGGACACACATATCAAGAGCACTCAAAAACATAGGATCCAATTTTATCGATTTGTTAAAGCTGGGCAACTTTTGCACTGTGACAAATGTCTCACTAGGGACCAAGTTCAACAGAAGTTTCCCCATCTCATGGAGGCACTCAATGCAAAGTTTACCATTGCTTCCTAAGTGGGGAGGATTGATCCAAGTCGGTATTGGTTTCCAACCACATATTCCAGTTGGACCCAAACCATTGTTTCTTTTATTTTCCTTGTTTGTAGCACAATTTACTATTTTTGGCAGTTTTCCGATTCTTGAATTTCCGAAGCTATTTTGAGCCCCTAAATGACATATTTTTGGAAAATAGGAAAACTAGTAATCTGCTACATGGGTTTATAGTTTAAGGTTGTAGTCCAATAGTATAATACATGGGTGTTTTTTAGTGCTTTGTTATTAACGAATTGAAGTTCTGTTTCGTTGTATCATCGTGTTTCTATTTACATCTGTATTTTAATTCGTTCCTTCATAAAACTATATTAGTGGTATTAGAGCAATATGCTCTTTCTCTATTTTTTTGTGTGTGTCTCCAGGGTATAAGAAGTTAGGGCTTGAACTAGTTGAACATTTTGTAAGATTGACCTTGCTGACCCTAATCGCCTCCCACGATGGAAGAAAAGAAAGATGAAGGAGTAGGAGATCTTTTCAAATTTTTTTTTTTTATGAAGCCCTCAATTTATAAAGGAACATGACGTTGGATAACGTTTCCCAGATCCTTCGATGGATACCAACAGGTAACCCATATTCATTTAGAAACTACCCTTGAGGCACCACTACCTTTAAGGTACAAGTAAATGTTGACATCCCCATATTTGAAGGCCAAATAAGGGCAGGTGTTATAGATAAATGGTTAAATCTATTGGAAGGATATTTTTCGGTTCATGATTTTTCCAATAGGGAGGAGATTTCTTTTTCACTCCTCAAAGATGTCCCCCACGTCAAGGACTAGTGGGAAACCTACTGTGAGTAGATGGACAAGAGGGAACCCTCAATATTTTCAACCACACCCACTTGGAATTATTTCCGAGATGCCAATGCCATGAAGGAACAATATTGCCCTGTCAGGAACTATGAAGATAATTACATAAAGTGGACCACATTGTGGCAAGGAAAGGGCCAAGAGGTGTCGGAGTTCACAAATATTTTTCACACCCTTCGCATGAAGTTGGGTATCAAGGATTCTAAGTGGCATCTGGTACTCGAGTATCAAGGTTGTGTACATAAATACATTTAGGATGAGATAGATTTCTGTGACATGTCGTCACTTAGCACTGCCTATTGATACACTGTTAAGATTGATAAAAAATTTAAATAGAAGAAGTGAGACTTTGGGTATGCGAATATAAATTAAGGGAAATGTGCCCCCAAATTGAAGAATAAAGGACAAAGCCAAGATGTGGTGACCAAGGATAACATGAAAAATCCAAAAGAAAAAATCAACACCTTGAAGACAAACAAGGGCATAGGAAAGTGGTGTGAGCTCCATAAGAGCCCCACTCACAACACAAGTGAGTGTCGAGTCAAACAGTCATTGCTGGACGAGCTGAAGGCTTCAGAGTCAGATGCATGTTCTGACTCTAATTTAGAACATGAAAAGGTGAATGATAAAGGGAATCAAATTCTTGATGCAGATCTAAACACCACCATTTTCACCACCAAGATCCAGAAGATTGAGCCCCAATATCCAAAAGAAGGGGAGCATCTCTTCCACTCACAAATGTGGGTGAAGGGGTCTCCACTGCATTTCATTGTCTACAGGTGTAGCCAAAAGAGCCTCAGCTAAGAATATACCATTAAGCAACTAGGCCTACCGAACACACCATACCCACAACCATACACAATCTGGTGGCTCCACCAAGGATGAGATCTTTGCGTTAGTCAATAGTGTCATCTTCCATACAACATAAAACCCTTCATGGATGAGCAAATGTGTGACATTTCTCCTCTTGAAGTTTGTGATGTATTATTAGGCCAACCATACTTGTGGAAGTTTCATGCTATGTATGAGTCAAGGCCTCACACTATTATTATTTCTTTGGGCAGTAACTTGTAAAAAATACTAGAGTTAGCCCCACCTACCGCTATCTCTTTAAGCTTTACTAAGAAATGTAGTAAGATAATCACCTAGAACGAGGTTTTTTTATTTTTTATTTTTTTTTATTTATTTATTTTTTGATTCACTCTCAAAGTAAGGAGAATATCATGGCCACATTCACGGCCCCGAGGAAGGGTTCCTTCACATAGAAGAAGCAGGTGGATAAGGTCATTGAAGAATACAGGGACATCTTATCCTCACCCATAAGGGTAACCTTGCACTATCAATTCAAGCATTCAATCGATATGACTCTCACAGCACCTCTACATAATGAGACGATATACTATTGCTCCATTCTAGAAAATTAAGAGATAGTGGAATATCTAGGAGTTGTTGCAAAAAGGGAACATCTTACCAAGTTCCTCACCGTGTTAGAGCCCGTTTATACTTGTAAAAAAGAAGGATGGGACCTAAAGGCTCTGAATTGCTTATTGGGAACTAAAAACGATCACTGTCATGAACAAGTATCCAATCCCAAAGATTGAGGACCTTTTGGACCAACTCACGGGGGCTAAGTATTTCAGCAAGATTGATCTAAATTCTGGCTATCATCAGGTTCCAATAGAGCCCATAGATGTATGGAAGACTACCTTCAACTCCAAGGAAGGCCTTTTCGAATGGTTGGTCTATTAAGAAACATTCTCACAAAAATATAAAACGATAGATCAACGCCTTAGAATTTAGCCTCTTCGAGGGGGCAACCTCCTTTACATTACACAAATGAACAATTCTTAGATGATTCAAATGAAAAGACCTCCTTTCTATATATATGAGTCTAAGGGGCCACAATATAACCAAGATGACCTAACAATAATAATATAAAGGCACAAAAATAATAATAGTGGGATTCTATGGGGCACAATAATCACAATATGGGGACAATAGGGGCACAACAATAACAATAAGGGATGCAATGACAATAGTAATGGGGGAATCACTAGTGTTATAGGGACCTAACATGCCCCTCTCGTTCAAAAAAGTGTTGTCCTCAATGCTTGAGTAGTTCTGGGTGCTTCTGTATAAAATTCTCATCCTCCCATGTGGAATCTTCAATAGGTAAGTTCTTCCACTTGATGAGATACTCTGAAATTGATCGATTTCGTAGCTGTCGAGTTCTTGTTTCTTTGACTGCTTCAGGTTCCAATATGATTTTTCCTTCCTCATCAAGTTCTAGCAATATTTTTTGAACTGAAATCTTGTCACCTATAACCTTCTTTAACCATGAAACATGGAAAACTGGGTGCACTGGGGAAGTTGCGGGAAGTTCCAATTTGTATGCCATAGTACCTGTCTTTTGCAACAACTTGTACGGACCATAATACTTTGGTGATAATTTATTATCCTTCTTAGCTTTCTTGAGGGAAATTTGTTTATATGGTTGTAGCCATAGGAATACCCAATCACCTACAACAAAATTTCTTTTGCTACAATGTTGATCTGCCTATTGTTTCATTCTATTTTGCACCAAGGTAAGGTTATCCTTTAAGAGTTGGAGAACTTGTTGCTGGTGCTCGATGTGATCTTATACTACTTGAACCTTAGAATTTTCTCTTAAGTATGATATGATGGATGGTGGATGATATCCATAAAGTGCCATAAATGGGGTCATTTTTGTTGCAGAATGGAAGGAAGTGTTATACCACCATTCAGCCAGAGGCAACCATTTGACCCATTATGTCTGTTTATCAAATACAAAGCAACGAAGATATCCTTCCAAACATTTTTTTACTATTTCAGTTTTCCCATCATATTGAGGATGATAAGATGATATATGAGCTAACTGAGTCCCAAGACAAGAAAATAATTCTGTCCAAAAATTTCTAGTGAAAATGGGATCTCTATCGCTTACAATAATCTTTGGGTTTCCATGTAGCTTTTGAATTGTTTCCATAAATGCAGTAGAATCTGTACTCGCTTTAAATGGATGATATAATGCACAAAAGTGTGCATACTTGGTAAGTCTGTCAACTAGCACCATGATAACACTCTTTCCTTCAGACTTGGGTAAACCTGTGATAAAATCCATTGAAACCTCCTCCCAACGTTGGCTTGAAATGGATAAGGGTTGTAATAGTCCTTGGGTCTTAATTGTTTCAACTTTATTTTGTTGGAAAACCAAAAATTCTGCCACAAACTTTTGAATATCTGATTTAAGGCCATCCAAAAAAAAATCCTTCTTAACCCGGTGGCAAGTTTTTAGAAATCTTGAGTGCCCTCCTAAGGGAGAGGTGTGCAATTCCCTAAGAATCTTTTATTTGAGTTGGGAATCCTTACATAGGTATAACTGATCCTTGTACCATAAAAAAATCATTTTTCTAGCTAAATGTATCAGATATACTGGGATCTTGTTGTATCTTTTGAATGAGTGCCCACACTTCCTCATCATTCTTCCATTCATCCCTTGCTTCATTTATCCAATCTTGTTGGATAATACAAATGGCCCAAAGAAATGCTTCCACATCCTCAGCCTTTCTTGAGAGTGCATCTGCCACAACATTTTGCTTCCCCCTTTTGTAGATGATTTCAAAGTCATAGCCCAACATCTTTATGACTCATTTTTGATGCTCTTCTGAAGATAATCTTTGTTCCAAAAAGTATTTAATACTATAATGATTTGTTTTTACCTTCAAGTGTCTTCCCATTAGGTAGGGTCGCCATTTCTTAAGTGCATGTAGTATTGCCATCATTTCCTTCTCATAAATAGCTTTGTGTAAATACTTTCCTTTGATTGGACGACTTTCGAAAGCAATGGGTCTTTGTTCTTACACTAAAACAGTACCAATTCCATTTCCTGAGGCATCACATTCTAAAATAAAGGTTTTTGTGAAGTCCGGTGTAGTTAAGACTGGGGCTTGGCACATTGCCTCTTTAAGATGTTCAAAGGCCTTCATTGCTTCTGGAGTCCATGAGAATGCATCTTTCTTCAATAATGTTGTTAGAGGTGCTACTATTCTCCCATAATTCTTAACAAACTTATGATAATACCCCGTCAACCTGAGAAATCCTCGTATATGCTTTATGGATGTGGGGATTTTCCATTCCTTAATGGTTTTAATTTTTCTAGGGTCTACCTTAACACCTTCATGAGATACAATATGACCCAGATATTCCACCTATTGTACTCCAAAGAAACATTTGGACATTTTTGCATATAATTGTTTCTCCTCCAATAGTTTGAGCACCATGTCAACATGTTGGACATGATCCTTCCAAGACTTGTTGTAGATTAGTATATCATCAAAAAATACTAACACAAATTTTCTAAGGAAGGGTTTGAAAATGGAATTCATCAAACCTTGAAATGTAGAAGGTGCATTAGTAAGGCAAAAAGGCATGACCAAAAATTCATAATGACCCTCATGAGTTCTAAATGTTTTTTTTGGAATGTCTTCAGTCTTCATTCTGATTTGATGATATCTTGAACGAAGATCCAACTTGATGAAGTAAATTGATCCATGCAATTGATCCAATATTCATTAATGACAGGGATGGGAAATTTTTCTTTAATAGTGAGCTTGTTGAGCTCCCTATAATATGGACACATGTGCCATGATTCATCCTTCTTGTGAACCAATACTACTGGAGCAGAGAAAGAACTTTGACTAGGTTGAATTATACCAACCTCTAGCATTTCTACAACCATACGTTCAATTTCACTCCTTTGGACATAGGGATATCTGTAAGGCCTGATGTTTGGAGGAACATTTCCTCGAATCAAATTGATAGCATGATCATGATCACGAATAGGTGGGAGGCCTTTAGGATTCTCAAATACCTTGGAATGATTGTCCAAGACTTTTTGGAGATCTGGAGAAATGGATGATTTCGATGTGGGAACCTCTAGTGAACATAATTGTGAAATTATGACTCGTTGTTCTTTATTTAGAAGCTTTGTCATTCCATTAGAGCTTATTATCTTTCCCGGTTTCCCTGCGATACCCCTTAATTAAATTTCCTTTCCTTCTGAAGAGAATTTCATGAAAAGTTCTTGAAAATTAAAAGCTATTGTACCCAAGGATTGTAGCCATTGGACTCCAAGTACAACATCAACACCACCCATTGGAATGGAAAGTATTGGGCTATTCAATACATATTCTCCCATGGATAGCTTGATATTATGGCACTTTCCTGAGCAATTTCTGGTTCCTCCACTTGCAACCATCACTTGACACATTGGTGTTGGATATAGGAATCAATTCAATTCTTTGGCTATCATATAATGAATAAAATTATGGGTACTTCCCAATAAACATTATTACCTTTTTCTTCTTGATATGCCCTTCTATCTTGATAGTTTGAGGAGTGGTAATTCTAGCCAATGCATTACAAGATATGGTCAGATTCATTTCTTCTTTTTCTAGGGTTTTTTCCTGGTATATATCCTCTTCATTTGATGTTTCCTTTTCCTTTTCTTCCTCCTCTTCACAATCTATGTAAAATAATTTGTCTCGGCACACTTATGACCTTTAGTGTATTTTCTATCACAACTATAACAAAGCCATTTTGCTCTTTTTTCTTCCAATTGTTGTGGTGTCAACCTTGTAGGTTGTGGATGGCTAGGGGCAGCAACACTTCCATCTTTATGATTATGAGTGGTAGGCTTCCTTGTTTATAATTTTTCTTTCCATTTTTATTGCCAACCTGAATGCCTTCTCCAATGAATCTGGTTCCCAAAGGCAAACCTCATGTTGGATGTTATCTTTTAAAGTCCCTATGAACATATCAATCCTATGCTCCTTTGGAATATATTTTACCCTTATATTCAATTTTTGGATGTCCTCAATGTGCTCCATCATTGAACCCTTTTGTTTGAGATTCATCAATTGGCTAAAAAAAGTGTTGCTTTTTGTATCCTCATAATGTTCTATCATTTCATCCGTAAAAATAGCCCAAGTGAAAAAAAATTTATGAGAGAAAATCCATCGATACCATACAAACTAATTTGGTTCCAAATATAAAGTTGCAATGCATACCTTTTGTGTGTTTTGCACATTATGGAGATCGAAAAATTGCTCCATCTGTAGTATCCATGTTCTGGGATCCTTGCCATCAAACTTCCTCATATCGATCTTTGGAACATGGTGGTTCTTCGATCCAATGTTAGAGTCTATGAAATAATGATTAACATTTATTTTGTTCTCATCATGAGTTTGCTTTACTACCCTTTCGCCATTAGTAAGCATTTCTTGTAGAAACTTTGTCAAATTTATCTTCAAATCTTCCATGTCTATCTTCAAATCTGTCTTCAAATTGTTCATCTTAGTTTCTACGCCATCCACCTTAGCTTCCACACCGTCCATATTAGCTTCCACGCCATTCATCTTAGCTTCCACGCCATTCATCTTAGCTTCTACACCTTTATTTAAACCATCCACCTTAGCTTCCATGCCTTTATTTAAACCATCCATCTTAGCTTCTACGTCTTTCTTTAAATCATCCATCTTAGCTTCTGTTACTTTTTGTCTGAGTGACATTTGTTGTACTTGGTCTTGTAATTTTGATATATCATATTGCATTTCTTCCTCTTCTTCATGAGTCATGCTAGAGCTTTCAGGCTGCTTACTAGGTGTTTCCATTTTATTTCTTTGGGGCATCAATTACTAATAATAATTCTTCAGTATGCCCTTTGAATTCCTTCAAACTAATTTTTCAAACCAAGCTTATGCAAAAATTGAAAAAAAAAATGCACACCTTTTTTTTTTCACTTTATAGGTGCCTGATATTGAATCTGATGTATTTATGTGATTTCAGCTCTTCCAGTTCTAAAATCATGACCTTCCATATCCCTCTGTGTCCTCTTTCCAATGCCACCAGTCTGATTGAAATTGGATTCTCTAAGAAAGAGTTATGCACAATTTCCCAAGATGACCTGATTATATACCTTTTCAGAAGAGCAAACTTGTATGAAGTTCCACATGTCACTATTTTGACCTTTGGCTCTGAAAAATATATACGAGAAGCTATAGCCCATCCTCTTTCTATAACTTCTTACAAAATTTCAATCTGAGGATTAGAGAGACAGTTGTGATGATTTTCCCACGGTGACCTATTTGGAATTTAATTCAGGTGTCTGTAAACACCCTAAATTCCTCAGACTATATATCCGAAAATGTAGCGAGACAGGATCTAAAATTTGGATCCAAGGTTACGACTGATTTCTTCTCAAATGGGTTTTTTTTTTACCTTCTAAAACTTCATATCGAAAGAGATATAGATAAAATACCATGATGACTTGTTTTAGCTTAAATTCTGGAGCTTGAACAAACCATAAATTCCTCAGATCATATCTCTGAAAATATAGCGAGACAAGATCTGAAATTTGGACCCAAGGTTCAGAACGATTTTGTCTCAAATGGGTTTTGTTTTTTGCTTCTGAAAAGTTGCAGAAAAAAGTTATAGCAAAAATACCACGATGACCTATTTGTAGCAACGAAACCCTAGAATCCAAAGCTCTAATACCAAATGTTAGGAAACCAGCTCACAGAAAGATAAAAAGATAGATCAACACCTTAGAATTAAGCCTCTTCAAGTGGGAAACCTCCTTTACATTACACAAATGAATAATTCTTAGATGATTCAAATGACAAAACCTCCTTTCTATATATAGGAGTCTAAGGGGACACAATATAACCAAGCCGACTTAACAATAATAATATAAAGGCACAAAAATAACAATAGTGGGATTCTATGGGGCACAATAATCACAATATGGGGACAATTGGGGCACAACAATAACAATAAGGGATACAATGAAAATAGTAATGGGGGAATCACTAGTGTTATAGGGACCTAACATGGTCATGCCCTTCAGGTCAACACTACTTTTATGAGGCTGATGGATGACACCTTGAAGCCCTTCACCAACTTGTTCAATGCTATTTATTTGCTTGAAATCTTGAAATTCAAAAAGAGTTGGGAAGAGCACTTACAACACATTCGACAAGTCCTTCAAACCCTGCAAAAGCACAAGCAATGTTCCAACTTGGAGAAACACACATTTGGCATGGGCTTGGTCCAATATCTAGGATACATAATTGATGAGAAAGTTGTGCATGTGGATCCATCTAAGATCCAAGTCATTAAGGATTGGCTAGCCTCGACCACTCTAACAAAGATTCGTAGCTTTTTGGGCCTTGCCAATTTCTAGTGGAGGTTCATGTTGGGATTCCCTCATATCACTTGGCCTTTGAGGCAAGTTACCAATGATGAAGAAAAAGCAATTTTTTTCTTATCCAAGTCCCAATAGAAGGAATTTGTTGAGATGAGTCACTTCCTTTGCACTACACTAGTACTCACATTGCCAGCCCTATTGCAACCATTTGAAATTAAGATAGACACCTATGACTATGCTATTGGTGCAGTTCTCTCCCAACAAGGGCATATGGTGGGTTATCTCAATGATGCAATTTATGACACCATTCAGAAATACATCACCTACGTTAAGAGATGTACTAAACTATGTAGGCTTGTCGAAAATGGAAACATTACGTTCTAGGGAAGGAGATGATCATCCACATAGATTACTGACCCCCCGATTTTATACATACCCAAGGGAAGTTATAGAATGATCACCATTAAAAGTGGTCCACATATCTACAACAATTCCATTATAATATCAAATACAAGAAGGGAATCACCAATAATGATGCAAATTGCCTCAGTCAGACACCAGTTACAACACTAACCACTATTCTCAACTCTTGTGGCCATGAGACATCTTGATGTCTGCAACTATATAAAAATGATCCAAAGTTTACCACCACATACTAGATGCTAGTGGATGAAAATAAAGTTCCAGAATTCCACCTCCAAGATGCATTATTATTCTACTTAGGTCACCTTTGTGTTCCTTCAAGCGAGTGTGCCAAGCTGATTTGGGGGTGCACTACAGTCAGATCACGTGATAGTTTGGAGTGGAGAAAACTGTGGCCACACTACAGAAGTATTTTTATTGGCCAAATATACAACATAATGTTATAAAATACATTAGATCCTAACCTTCATGTTCGATTTCCAAATCAACTATTAAGAAGAATGGATTGTATACTCCTATGCCTACTCCTATCTGAACCTGAGAGTCCATCTCCATGGACTATATGTCTGGCCTTCCTTCTATCAAGCATGGAAATGAATGTGTATTTGTTTTCATCGACAAAATTTCTATGATGGCCATATTGGTTGTCTGCAAAAGATTATCAAAACATAGGCCACTACCAAACTCTTCTTTGAATGAGTGTGGGTACATTTTGGCATTCTGGAAACCATTATATCAGATCAGGATAGTAGGTTCCTATGTGTGTTTTGGTTGAGTGTTGGTCATTGTTGAATACCAAACAGACCAAGTTGACTGCATTCACCCCTAGACTGATGGCTAGACAAAGGTCATCAACAGGGTGATTGTGCACATACTATGCATGTACAACTGTAAGAATCTATAGACATGGGATGAGAGTCTTCCCTATGTACAACACAACTACAATATAGGTCTTCGTAGCTCAACTAGTGACAACTCATTTGAAGTGGGTCCAAGATTTCAACCATTGTGTCCCCTTGATGTTGCAATACCTTTTGCAACTACAAAGGAAGAATATTCCTGTGTTAATTCTGAAGTTGATGTTTATTGAGCACATTCAGCACATCCGTCAGTGGTTTCATGACATGTTGGAGAAAGACAATTCCAAATAGAAACAACGACATGATCAGCATTAGGTGCCCAATAAGGTTTAGGTGGGCAACAATGTTTAGTTAAATCTGCAGAAAGAGCACCTCGTTGGAGCCTATTTTAAACTTTGACCACTCTGATACAGGCCTTACACTGTCAAAAAGGTTGTGGGAGACATTTATTTCAAGGTTAGTATCCCCCCATTCCTTGGCTTGCACTTCATATTCAATGTGGACCACCTTCGACCATACTTTCCACCATTATTCGACACATCAGACTTTGCTAAGCAGTTGACACCAACAAATCTCAACCCAGACTGCATTGAACATTCCAAAACTAATTGAATCATGGAAACATAGATCAAGAGAACTCACAAACATAGGATAAAATTGTATCAAGTTGTTAAAGTTGGCCAACTCTTGCACTGCGACAAATGGCTCGCTAGGGACCAAGTTCAACAGAGGTTTCACCATCTCATGGAGGCACTCAATGCAATGGGGACCATTGCTTCCTAAGTGGGGAGGACTGATCCACATGCATATTGGTTTCCACCCACCTATTCCAACTAGACCCAAATCATTGTTTCTTTCAATTTCCTTATTTGTAGCACAATTTACTAGTTTTGGTATTTTTCCGAGTCCTGAACTTCTAGAGATGTTTTGAGGCCCTAAATGATGTTTTTTTGGAAAATCGAAAAACCAATAGTCTACTACATAGTTTTATAGTTGAAATGTGTAGTCCTCGGATGGATATTTCTAATGAGGTATCATGTACATCAAACGAATATCATATGCCAAAGTTATGACCCCAGGATGTTGATGTACCAATTTACCCCAACGAGGCCCACAACTTTTGGCACTTCATCATCTCCTAGGGTTAGGTTTTTGGATGTTTAGGGTTTTCCATTGTTTCTCAATAATAAATAGGCCTTCGAGCCTCATTGTAACATAGTTCAAAAGGCATGTATTTGCCACATTTCTTCTCAGAGATAAACTACCATCACCTAAGCTAGTTTATTTCCATTCTACATCTAAAGAATTTTCAGTACTTTGTTATTAATGAATATAAGTTTTATTTTCATTTTATCACTATGTTTATGTTTATATCTATATTTCATTAATTCCTTCATAAATCTAAGATTAGTGGTATAAGAGTGTTCTTCTCTTTCTTTGTTTTTCTGTGCATGTCCCCAACAAGTTCGGGGTATAAGGAATTAGGGCTTGAATTGGTTGAATCTTTTCAAGACTGACCTCATTGACCCCACACGACCTCCCATGGTGGAAGAAAAGAAAGACAAGGGAGCAGGAGATCCTTTCCAAATATTGCTCGAGGAATCCTTCGAGCAACAAAGGAATGTGATAATGGAAAATTTTTCCCAGATCCTTTAGAATACACCCAAAGGCGATGTATCTTCATCTAGAAGCCACCCTAGAGGCTCCACTCCCTTTAATGTAGAAGTAAATTTTGACATTCCCATATTTGAAAGATAGATAGATCCAAATGTTGTAGATAAATGGTTAAATATCTTGGAACTATATTTTTCGATTCATGATATTTCCAATAGGGAGAATATTGCTTTTACGCTCCTCAAAGTCTCCCCCCACGTCAAGCACTGGTGGGAAACCTACTATGAGAAGAGGGATGAGAGGGAACCCTCACAATTTTTATCTGCACCCACTTAGAATTATTTCCAAGATTCCATGGAGATATGAAGATAAGTAGATAAGGTGGACGAAACTGCGACAAGGAAGGGACCAAGATGCGCCAAAGTTAACAAATATTTTTCATACCCTTTGCACGAAGTTGGGTATCAAGGATTATGAGCAGAATCTTGTACTCAAGTATCACAAATACCTATAAAAATACATTGAGGATAAGATGGAGTTCCTAGACATATCCTTGCTTGGCTTTGCCTATCGATACGCTTTCAAGATCAATAAAAACTTTAAGCAGAAGAAGTGAGACTTTGAATCTACAAATTTGAAGCAAGGGAAAGGTGCCCCTAAATCAGAAAACAAAGGACAAAGGCAAGGCAGGGTGACCTAGGAAAATCCACCGAAGCTGCAAGAAAAGAACAACACCACGAAGATAAAGAAGGTCATAGGAAAGTGGTGTAAGTTCCATAAGATCCCCACTCACAACATAAGTGAATGTTGATCCAAACATTCATTGGTCGTTGCACTAAAGGCTTTAGAGTCAGGTTCATGTTTCGAATATGAGTTATAACCAAACAAGGGGAATGACAAAGGGAAGCAAATTATTGATGCGGATCTCAACGCCACCATTTCCATTGCCAAGATCAGAAGAT
Source organism: Pinus tabuliformis (assembly GCA_031772625.1). NCBI lineage: Eukaryota > Viridiplantae > Streptophyta > Pinopsida > Pinales > Pinaceae > Pinus > Pinus tabuliformis. The sequence goes on from CM062805.1 coordinate 877,889,251, forward strand.
TAAACTTGAAGATCCATAAGAAGGGGAGCATCTCTTCCACTAATAGATGTAGGTGAAGGGATCTCCACTGAAGTTCATTATCAACAGTGGGAACCAAAATAACCTCATCTCAATAGAGTTCGTTAAGAATTTGGGCCTACTAACCACACCACACTTGTAGCCATACACCATCCAGCGGCTCCACCAAGGATGAGATCTTCACGTCATCGAAAAATGTTGTCTTCCATACAACATTAAACAATTTACATATGAGGTAATATGTGATGTTTCTCCTCTTCAATATTGTGATGTATTATTAGGCCAACCATATTTGTGGAAGCGTCATGTTGTGCATGAGTCAAGGCCTCAAACTATTGCTATTTCATTGGGTAGTAAGTTGTATAGAATACCATAGGTATCCCCACCTACTACCATCTCTATGATATTTATTGAGAAATGAAATAAGATTATCTCACAGACTGGGAAATTTTTTCCCTTTCAAATTCACTCTCTAAGTAAGTAGAAGATATTGGCTGCATCCATGGCCCCCAGGAAGGGTTCCTCCATGTATCAAAAGCAAATGGATAAGTTCATGGAAGAATATAGGGACATCTTATCCTCACCCATAAGAGTACCCTTGCACTGTCAGGTCAAGCATTCGATCGATTTGACTCCAAATAACCTCTACCCAATGTGTCGATATACCGCCACTCCATTATAGAAAATGAAGAGATCAAGTGGCAGATCCAGAAATTGCTACAAAAAGGGCACATCTGACCAAGTTCCTCACCTTGTGGGATCCTGATATTACTTGTACAGAAGAAGGATGGGAACTGGGGGCTCTACGTTGATTATTGAGCACCAAACAAAATCACTTTCATGAATAGGTATCCAATCCCATGGATTGATGAAATTTTGGACTAGTTCAAGGGGGGAAAGTATTTAAGTAAGATCGCTTTGAAGTCTGGCTATCACTAGGTTCCAATATAGCCCAGAAATGTATGGACGACTGCCTTCAAATCCAAGGAAGGCATTTTCGAAAGGTTATTCATGCCCTTTGGGTTAGAAAATTCCCATGCTACTTTTATGAGGTTGATAGACGAAATATTGTGGCCCTTCAAAAACTTGTTCGTGATTGTTTATCTAGATAACATCCTCATCTTCAACAAGAATTGGGAAGATAACTTGCAACGCATTCGACCATCCCTTAAAACCTTGCGGTAGTACAAAATGTGTGCCAATTTAGAGAAATGCACCTTTGGCATCGGCCAAGTCCAATATCTAGGCTACATCATTGATGAGCAAGGTGTGCATGTGGATCTGGCTAAGATCCAAGTCATTCAAGATTGGCTAGCCCTGACCACTCTAATAGAACTTCACAAAATTTTTGGCCTTGTTAATTTCTATCAGATGTTTGTGTTGGGATTCTCTCATATCACATAGCCTTTGAGTCAAGTTACCAAAGTCCCAACATAAGGTGTTTGTTGTGCCAAAGCACCACCTTTTCTCTGCACTTGTACTCACATTGCGAGACCTACAACCATGATTTTAAATTGAGACAATCGCCTCTGACTATGCTATTGGTGTAGTTCTCCCCCATAAGGGAATCCAATGGCTTATCATAGTGAGACACTTTTTGACACCATTTAGAAAAACCTCACCTACCACAAGGAGATATACTCCATCATGCAAGCTTTCCGAGAATGGAAACATTAAATTCTAGGGAAGGAGATGGTAATCTACATAGATCACCAATCCCTTCAGTTTATACAGACCAAAGGGATGTTGTAGAATGATCACCATCAAAAGTGGTCCACATATCTGTAATAGTTCCATTTTAATATAAAATACAAGAAGGGAAGCACCAATCATGTTGCATATTTCCTCACTTGACCACCGATTGTAACATTGACCACTGTTATCAACCCTTGTGATGCCGAGACCTCTGAATAGCTAAAAATATACAAAAATTATCTAGAGTTTGCCACCACATACTAGATGCTAATCAATGGCAAGCAAGTTGTAGACTTCCACCTCTAGGATGAATTATTATGCTACCCAGGCTACCTTTGTGTTCTTTCAAGCGAGCGTGCTAAGGTGATTTCGTTGGTGCATTATAGTTGGGTTGTAGGAAACTTTGGTGTGGAGAAAAATGTGGCCATACTATAGAAGTATTTTTATTGGCCAAATCTACGATAGGATGTGTGAAAATACATCAGATCCTAAACTGCCTGTGCTATTTCCAAGCCAAATATTAATAAGAAATGCTTGTATAATCATCTGCCTACTCCTAGATAGCCCTGGGGATCCATCTCCATGGAATATATGTATGTACTTCCTTCTAAAAAGCATGGAAACGACTGTGTATTTTTGTTCATCAACATATTTTCTAAGATGGCCATATTGGCTACAAGAGTATCACAATAGAGGCCTCTACCAGAATCTTCTTTGAACGAGTGTGGGTACATTTTTGGATCTCATAGAACATTATATCAAATCAGGATAGAAGGTTACTAAGTGCATTTTGTTGAAGTATTTGGTCATCATTGGAAGCTAATGTCACCAAGTAGACTGCATTCCACCCCTAGAATGATGGCCATACAAAAGTCGTCGACAAGACGATTGTGCACATACTATGCATGTAAAAATATAAGCTTCTACGGACATGGGATGAGAGCCTTCCCTATGTGAAACAAAACTACAATAAATCTCTCCATAGATCGATTGGCCACATCCCCTATGAAGTGGGCTTAGTATTTTAACCATTATGCCCCCTTGATGTTGCGATGCATTTTGAAACTCATGAATAATTCGCCCATGTTGTTTATGAAGCTGATAAATCCATCGGGATTATTGAGTTCATTCAGCACATCCACCAACAAGTTCACGACATATTGGAGAATGTCAATTCAAGATACAAACAATTACATGATCAACATCAATTTCCCCACAAGTTTTAGGTGGGGTACAAAGTTTGTTTACATATGTAGAAAGAGCACCTCGCTTGAGCTTGTCATAAAATTCAACCACTCTAATATAGGCTCTACACCATCACCAAGGTTGTGGGAGACAACATTTTCGAGATCAATACCCCTCCCCCATTTATTGGCTTGCACCCCTACTTTTAACATTATTTTACTTATTCCGTGCAGCGGAGACAAGGCACTACTCTTGTTTTTGGCCTTAAGGTACGTTTCGGTGGGTCGATCTGGGCAGAAGACATTATCAAGAAGTGAGTTTGGCTAGGATTTTGATGGTGGAGGTGGAATGGATGGATGTGGTATTCCCATGATACCCTAATTTACCATATGCAACACACCTGGAGGTGTTTTCAGAATACTATTTTCTTCATCACTATCAGATGCTCCCAACAAAGGACTATACTCAGCACCTAAATCTATATCTCTTCTGAATGTATTAATGACCTGTCCATCTCATAATCACCTATTTGCGTTGTGAGCCTCATCTCGCACCATGTTCATGCCTTATGTTTGCCAATTTTTCTAACCACCCGGTGTCCATCAGGGACATTCTCTTTGCTAGAGCATTTATTTTTTAATTCCTATAGGCCTTCCACAACTTTTCTATCGTGCAACAATTTTATGCATGTCTCCAAAAATGTATAGAGTACAGAGGGATCAACCTCTGCACGCACGTTGATATGTTGCGTCTTGTCCTGGATCCCTAAGGTGGAGGCCTTTGCAAAGCTCTTCTTGGATTCCATAAACATTTCCTTAGCACGATCTATATCAAAGCTGACTTCTTTCTCTTGTGCTTTGCGAACCCATCCTTCTTCTTTAGGTTGTTTACCCTTATCAACGCTAGTCATCATTCCACTTCTTAGCAAAATGTTAATGCTTTGATCTTCTTCGCGGGGCTCAACCCTCATCATCTGTAGATTCTGTGTAGGCTACTGAGGTTGTGTTTTCTTCTCTTGCATTTTAGCTATTAGTACCAGGCATTCTTCTATAGTATGGTCAAACTATCTGCAGTATTGACATGATGGGTGTGTAGGATTCTGGCACTCTTAGGCGTAGTGCCCTGGTTGTCCACAGTTGCAGCAGATAATATGATCATGGCCTCTACCAGGTCCTCCTCCTCCTCGGCCCCATCCTTGACCCTGATAACCTCTGCGCGCTCCTCCGGCGCCCTACTCTAGAGGCTGAGTTTCTCCTTGCATCCAGTATGTAGGTGTCCTTTCCATCATCAGCTCATAGCTTTGACAGTGGCACTAATCATGGCCCACATATTTATAGATGTTATAGATCAACTCCTGGGGTGTCTGGATGAACTTTTGAAGTAGATGGCAATTATTTAGAGCATGTTTTCCAACAACTTGACAGATAGCACACCATAGCACAACCCCCATGCTTGGCCCTGTTGGGGCTTCTTGCTTCAAGGGAATTGGCTCCCCTCCTGTAATATAATTCATGAACACTAGAAAGTGGTCTTTATCTTGCCCATGGCCCTTGCACTTCAAACAATAGATTTCTACGCGCACTTCTGGTTTAGTCTCCTTGTCTTTTTTCAAACTCTATAATTCTAGGTGTAAGCTAGCTAATTGTGAGTGGATCTGTTGTACTCCGAGGATCATATCCTAAATAGGTGATGCTTGCAGCCTCACTACAATATCTAAGGATTATACCTATGTTTCTATCTTATGTTGTGACATATCAATTCTCAAGTGGGGAAAAGCGACATGATAAACCATTCGCGATGTTGGCTATTTGTTATCTGCATGTTAGCTTCTATGATTTGACACTTCAACCTTTGATCAAATTCCCAAGGCATCTCATTGACCATCATCATGATCTCTTTAAATCCAATTATTGACTATGAGTCAAACTTAGGCTTACTAAGCTCTTTGTTTAAAGTCACCTTAGTCTCTGCTAGCATTGCAAGAGGATTATCCGAACAATACTTAATGCACCAGGTTAGCACACGATCCTACAAAGCGGTAACCAATTGTGGCTTCTTTATATTGTCATCAGTAATCTATTGTGTTGTCCATAAAATATTTGCAACAAACCAAAATTTTTATGCATATTCACTTCCTATACCCTTGAATATCGACATATTCATTGCGTTCGCCATGTTGAATGGTGGTGGTGGAGGTGGAGGCATAGGTGAAGGTGTATGCAGTGGAGGTGGGGGTGGAGGTGGAGTGGAAGGATGATTTGCTTGAGGAATCCCCTGAGTGATTAACTAAATAATGCTTCATGACGTATTCTGCCCTGCCCCTTTGTCATCACTTGGAGGAGGTCCAATCAATGGACTATACTCTAGTCCTGATCCTTCGCAATTTCTAAAGAACTATCCGCTTTGCGTAGCTCCGAACATCAAGGTAATGGAATCACCCTTTTTTCACATAACGACATTTTAATCCAAGTATTCAATGATCTTAAATACTTACCTCATAGTCCTTTGAAAAATCGCCGCTCCGCTTCTCTATAGCTGACTAAGGTATCAACTACAAATTCTGTAACAAATCCTCCCAAAATTCGATCGAGCTAATGATTGACAACCTGCACAATCTTGTTTTCATAAGTTTCTAATCATCGCACTAATTCTGGAGTCCACACTATAGGACTATAGAGCTTCCACCTTCCTTGGTTGTCTATCAATTTAGCTAACCACTCATACAATTCAATGGGTAAATTTCAAAAGAAGATCTCATGTATCGCCGTATACAGATACCTGTTCAACCACTCTTCCTTCAACATGCATGGATTCCTATTTTCTTACGCCATGAACTCGTGAATCTTTCAATCCAACCACTTTTCAATTTCTTTCTTGGTCGGATTCCAATAATGCGACATCACACATCTCTTTCAAGCAGATTCTGTTCCTGGCAACAAAACCATTTGTTGGCTTAGGGGGTCTTGGCTGAGGTTCAGAGTTAGTCGTTCCAACCAACAAAACCCTACACTACTAGCCCTTTTGGAAATAAACCACGTAGCACAGGTTGTAGTCTCACCTGAAGCAATATGGGGGGATGCAAGAACTAATTTTCTGCATCTAGAGACTAGTGTGATGCCTTTAAGCACCTTAGACATGCCTTCGTGCAGATTGATAAACTCTTAGGGCAAATTGCTGTAACTTTGTTAAGCAAGCCTTCAGACCTTCACGAAGGCCTACGATCAATCCTTGCGGACCTCTAATAGTCAATTTTCCTACTTACGAGCATCAAAGAGTAGTTCTAATTCTAAATTAGTGTTCACGCAGATTTACTTAAGTCATTAGTAAACATAAGAGAAGTCACTAGAGTCTTTGCAAAAGTATTTAAACATGCATTGTGTACATTAATAAGACTTATTCAAGAGAATCACGTAACATTCAATCAATATTTCATAAACAAATCATTCATCAACATTATATAACATTAACATAGATGAACATAATACTCAAGAATTATTCATAAAAATGTCTTTATTGATCTTCAATTAAAGGTTACAGACTCAAACTACCCTGCACACACAACTACAGGTGTCTATGCACTTAGCTGCAGACTCTTCCTAGGCCTCCACACACTCAGCTATGGAGCCTTTCTTTCCCTATCTAAGTGAAATAAGCATAGCCTTCCTACCCTAGCTCCTGTCTTAAACTCTTCAACCAACCGAATTCTCTCTTAGTTCCCTCTTGTTCTTCTAAGTCTACTTGTCCCTTCACTAAGACTCACTATTTATAGACTTTTCATACAATGCCATGGTCTGCGGACCATGGGTGAATCTCAAAACTGACTCAAAACTTTACATAAAACAAGGGGCTAAGCCCCTTTGACTCCTATTCATCTACGCGCTCTGCATCCACAAATCGTGGAGACTTTACATTATTTACAAAATTGTACCAAAACTTGGGTTATCTTAACCCCAAACTAACCTAGGGGACCCCATCCCAACAAGGCATTGAATGGTATACATGATTGAATCTAGCTGAAAAGTGTTGCACTGTTTCTCCTGGTTGTCCTTCCAAATGATTATATTCTTCTAAAATCAGAAAAGGATTCCTCTTGATCACCCATTTATCAAGAAATACTTTCACAAAATGATGGAAATTGAAAATGCTTGCAACTGGTAACTTCTTGAACCATTTTTTGGCTTTGTCTTGTAAAGATAAAGCAAAAAATCTTGATACTGACATCATCTTCTTCAACCTCAAAAAGGTTAAGAAAATTTTTAAAATTCTAAATGTGTTTTTTAGCAATGATGTTACCATATTCTCCATCAAACCTGGGAAGATATTTCTAATCATTTTCAGGGAAATCATGGAGTATAGGAGGTAATATGAGTGGCTTATATCTATCTGTAATTTTACAAGGTGTAGGAGTATGTACAAAAGCTATAGGATTAGTCTTGATCTCTTGAGGCTCATCGAGTTAAAGATGATCAACATACGATTTAGAAGAAGGATCTTGATCAAAATCAAAATTTCTATTCACAATCTTCAAAGGAAAGGAATCAAATGCGGGTCTGGGATCTTTTCTCAAATACAATATACTCTAGAAAACCTTCTTAACATTCTTAGGAAAAGAGAAGAAATAATTTACAATAAAGAATATTATATATTGGATGAAAGTCCAATTTGAATACCTGATATTTATATTGTCCTTTCATTTTTCTGTTGGTAAGGTTCATCCTCTAGTGGAGTCTTTGAATTAAATTTGAAATTGATTTGGGGTCACCATTAAAATTCTAAACCTTTGGATTCTTCGACACTGGAGTCTCCAAGTGAAAGATGAACAACCTTTCTTGTGTCTGATCACTATTCACCATCAACAAATCAAATATGATCCTTGTCATTATTTCCCAGGGAATATATGATCTTGTGTTTCCCAGCAACGACGCCAAAATGTTATCCTCCACAATATCCCAAGGCTAAGAAGGGAGATCGAAGGAGGTAACCTCAAACCAAGCTTTTAGTTTGGTAGTTATCCCTACCAAAGCAGAGAGGGGTCTCTATATGAAATCATAACCAAAGGTTGGCTAGAATCTAAAAGAATATTAGGCTAGGTATGCTAGGCTCAGGTAGGTTTTGAGTTTTTAGGGTTTTTATGCTAGATTAGGGATGAAAACCAGGTAGCTAGGTCAAAGTATTAAAGGGTTACAATAGAAAATATATGCAGGAGCAAGGTAGAAATACTTTTTTGATGTCTTTAGGGTTTTGTCGGTCTAGTGTAGGGTTTTAAAGAGTAAGAATGCCTTAATGAGAATGTGCTCCATGAATTCATCAGTTAGGAAGAAAAATTACACAAAATGACTTTCCCATCAAAACATAGCTTACATGAAAATAATTATTCTTATAACCTTTAAGGAAAATCACTAAAGAAATAAGGTATGGAAAGGAGAGATGTATTTCATTCATATAAAACTATAACAGAGAAAATACATGATCACAAACTCACTGCACATGAATTCCTATATAATCACTACAACTGCTCCTTTGATTTCCTGAATAAAGAGTTGAATTACAAGCTACAAGTGTTCCAACCTTTGATGTCCAACCCTTTAAATGACTAAGAAAATGATAAACATAGACCAAAGAAATATCTCCCTTCTCTCAGGGGTCGAATCCTTGAGTGGTGGAGTAGTTCCCAAAATATCTCTAACCATAACCTAATGACTAGGGAGGTTAACAAACTCTCCTCTTAATAGCAAAACTGATACATTTGACTGTAAAATACATTTACAGGCATGTATCTACTTCAAATTCACCCTAACCAACCTATTTACACCTCTTTACATCATCACAACATCAAAAATGACAAATTACATTAGTTGAGGTCGAATCTGGACTAGGTCAATTGAGCAAAGTGGCTTTCAGGTGAAAACGTAGCAAATTCAGGCAAAAGCGCAGCGTACCAAGAGAAAACACAGTGGAATTGGTAGAAGTGACTTTTGGAGGCCTTTGAGAGGTCCAAATTAGTATCTTTATAGCTCATTGGAAAGCTATTGATGTATATTTATCATTCGAATCATCAAGCAAGTCATGTGGACACTCCATGATAGAGAAAAATGCATGTTCCCAAGAATACTCCCAGAAGTGCAGTAAAAATGCAGCGCCATCGTGTAGGGAATTTTTAACTGCCTTCCTTAGCTCCAAATGAAGATATAAATTTACTATTGGAAATATTAGGATGTCTAGTTGTCAATACAATACTTAAGCATGCAAAATGGCCTCTCCAAGATTGAGAAAAATTCATTCTCCCAAGGTCACTCCAGAAGTGGAGCAACTCTCCTGTAGCAACTATATTCTAGGCATTTATCCAAAATCATAACACCTGTGTATAAACAAAAAGAGGTTTTTGTTCCTTGTTCTATGATTGACTAAAAAATCTTTCACCTTTGCTTTGAATCAAAATTGTCCCTATGTGCAGCAAATGATCTGTCTCTTGGAATGGTTTCTTGAGAAATGGTGGAGACATGATGCTATGTGCTGAAATGGGACCATACCTAGAAATTTTCCCTCCTTTATACTTTCTCTGATCAGTGTGTGTGGTCTTTTGATCCAATATGTAACCCTAGCTCACTAGGAAAGGGAATTAGGGTTTAGTGCTAGAAAACAAGGGATTTAGGGCAGTTTAAGGAATGAAGGGAGATGAAGAGGTTAGGGGCTCCTAAATTCTTGGGAAAATTTATGAGGGTAGGGATAGATGTTAGGGAGTGTAGGGAAGTGAAATTTTAGGGAATGCGTGAGGAGGAAGGATACAAAAGTGGAAAAAATAGTCCTAGCCTAGGAAAGTGTCAAAAGTGTAGCAATAGGCTACGGTTTGTGGGAAAGTAAAGGAAATGAGGGGAATAGGCATGTGAAAATATTAGGGGAGAATTTAGGAGGTAGTTAGATGTGTTAGGAAGCTTGATTTGATAGGCGACATCAAATGTACATGATTAGAGTAACTTGTAACTTAAAGTACTGGCAGCAATCTTACTTGAAATGGAAAGTGAGATCTTAATGTGAACCGTTTCACTTTAACACTTTATTCCCTAAATTCACTAACTCCCATGATAGTGAAAAGAATGATGACATGACTCTCATTGGATATGGATGACACAAGAAAATGATGAGACTAGGTGTACGCTTAACTACTTTATGAAACTTTGGACTTTTCAACCATACATGATTTCAAGACCACAATGATGAACTAGACCAACATTTAGACTTATGACATTAAATAATGACATGACCATGCTTAGGGTGGTGACTTTGCAAACCAAGGGAGTAGTTATTACCTAGACAAAAACCAACGAGTGACCAAATTTTTATTTGAGGACTGACTTGAAAATATAAAAAATTGACCTAAGACCCTAACAAAAAATTTTAAAGAGCACATTTGATCACTGGTCACTGATAGGACTGACAGATACTAACAAGATCCATGGTATGTCGACCATGGTTTCTGTAAAGATGAAATGAATTTAAGAATATTTAATAAACTATATCATGGTAGAACATAATAGAAGATATCATTCAATTATTTTGTTCACATATGTAGTCTGTAGTTTTGGGGAAGGCTCTATAGTTGAGTGCGCGAAGGCCTGGAAGAGTTTGCAGCTGAGTACGCAGACCACCTATAGTTGGGTGCACAGGTCGAAGAAATATATGTACTGAAGATTTATATTAATAAACAAGAAGTATTGGTGAAGTACTATATCTCTTATGTGTGTATTTTCTATTGTTATATATCTGGTTATGCATGATTTTCATAGAATTATGCGAAGAAATGTAAGATATATTTTTATTTGTTAGAGTTTATGGGTTTAAAGTGAATATGTTAAATTAGTCATATTCATGAATTCCTTATGCATACGAAGTTATAATATCAATATAAAGTAGAAGTAAATACACAACGCCACTGCACGGATATCCCTTCGGTTGTAGAAACTTGGTTATACAACCTCCCATAACTACTTTGAGTGAGACTGCGATCTTCTTGCATGTCATTTCTAAAAGGGCCAATATTTGAGGGTTATGTTGGTGTGAAACACGCTCTGAACCTGGGTCAACCCCCCTCAAACCAAAAAATCGTTCCGTTGTCAGGACCAAGTTCTGCTTAAGGGATATGTTTTGGCATCCATCAAAGAAAGAAATCCAAGGGTGGGTTGAACAAAAAGAAAGAAAGAGAATTTGCAGAAAAAGAGAATAGAAACCCTAGATTATAGAATGAATACTGGTTGTAAAAACACATTTACGAAGAGCAATACAAAATATTCTTCGGTTCATTCCACATTGAATTGTATGACCGGGTATCTAAGTTGACCAAGCATAAGAACCGTTTCAAAGGTGACAAACCTAATGAGTGGAATCCTAATTTGATATAGTGACTCAAGAGAATCGATAACAATATCTCAAGGGATGTTGATTTCTGAATCAATAGCATTTTGGGAAGATTTATCACTAAGTTTGTGATCAACGAGAACGTGTCCTATAGCGAAGCTGAACGAATATTTTTCAAAGGACCACGGGGTAAGTTCTTAAATTCTCTGAAGCTTTGGATTAAGATGTTATTGTGTAAAAAGGGGATTCTGTGAATGCAGTCAAATTAATGTTTGGGAAAAGAAGGAATAAGTCAGAAACAGGAGTTATGCAAAGTGGGAAGGGATATAGAGAAAATCCAAAGCTCTATATTGATACTGACAATAGCCCTCTATTAGGATCTCAGAGCGAAGAAGAAAGAAGTAACCCTAGAACCCCGTGATATTCTCCCACCCATCCTGAAGGCGCGTCGAAGTCAGGAGTTAAGAATAATTAGAGTTTCTCTAGGATCGCCTGTCCATCTACCTCCCTCACACCCCATCCGCCTCCCCATACATCCCCTACACCTCCACCTCCACCTCCAACTAGCCCATCAAGAAGAATAAGAATGGTTGATGACATTAAGCTACCTTTCTTTAAAGGACTGGGATCAGAGGACCCTGACCAGTTTTGGTTCATAGTTGTTGTAAAGAAGGCATATATCTTTATGTCGTTGTGGGAGAAAGCGCTGACATGTTATATGACATGCTCAGTCAGTAATAAAAATGCTACGTTTAATGAAATTAAGCAAGCATTGGTGTCAGAATTTAAGAAGCCAAGATCAGAATAACAGTGTATCACAGAGATAAAAGAGATCAAGCAAGCACCGACTAAATTTGTGTGGGAATTGGATCAATGATTCAAGTTGTTGATGGTTCAAGTGAACTTTTAAATACCCCCACAACAACACAAAGAATGGTTCATAGACATGCTACTGCCACATATCAGATTAGCTTTGACACAATAGAAGATCGTGATGCAAGAAGAAGCATTGGAGATTGCGATGAAGATGGAGATACTCATGTAGGAGTGCAACATATACAGAGTTAGCTAGCCAATATGACCTTCTAATTGCAGGATCTGAAGAAGGGCAAATAAGTCATACCAGAAAGATCAGAAGTATGGTATACAAAATGCAATGCAGAGGGTCATTATAAGGATCAATGCCCCGTGTTAAGAGATTATATTGCAAGTGGAGCGCCTAATCCAATAAATCCAGGTCTGTGGTGCGATATCTATAGAACATGAGGTCAGCATCTCTCTAGAGACTGCTACTTATTACAAAAATATATACAGACCCCGAAGCAGTTGTTTTGTAACTTCTGTAGATCAGTAGGCCATGATGAGAAAAATTACCGAAGTTATGACTTAATGATGGAGTGCACTGCTGATAGTTATAGACTGCAAGATGAAGGACATACACTTGAGGATCAAGGCCAACATTTTGGTCAAGGAGTATTTCAAGGACGAGGATGGGGACAAGGAGTAGGTGTTTTTCAAGGACGTGACCAGATTATCTGTTATAATTGTGGATAGAAAGGACACTTCGCAAGAGATTGTCAGAACTCCACGACAACCTACAATTACTGTACGTATTTTTATCATGTGATAGAAGAATGTCCCATCCTTATTGCAAATATGCAGGAGAAAAGAAACCAGCGGCCTACAGAAAATGTCAAATGATGACCACTGAGCCAAGAGAAGATAAAATGTGCATCGACATTGTAACGAGAAGTGGAACCATGACAGGGAATGATAAGGCCAATGGGAAAAAGGAACATGAAGCTACATGGGTAAGGAAAACTACTGAAAAATATCTTGTATTTTATATCTTGAAGGAAAATCAAGCATTCATGGAGGCGAGGAAAATTTTTATGGATGATGGGGCCTCAACCTCTACCATGCAGCTGACTCAAAAGGATAACGACAAGATAGTACCAGTTGCGACAGAGGAGTTGGATCTGAATATCTTGAAGTATTTTCTACATACCTGCATAAAATTGTTGAGGAATCAGAAGGTTGTGGAGGGATTACAGGAACTGATAGACTCTTGTGCTTCTAAGGAGGTACTGCAGAGAAAGATGCGCACAGTGAATAATCTTCATAGACACAAAAAGTGAATTGGGAAGGAAATGAGACTTACAACGCAGATTGGAGAGTATGACATGGACCAGGTAATCTTGGATCTAGGAACTCATGCCAATGTCTTGCCAAGGCAGACTTGGGAATCAATGGGTAAGTCAAAGCTACAATGGTATACTATTCAGCTAAGTATGGAAAATAAACAAAAGATATTACCTTTAGAAAGATTGTCTAATGTCATAGTGAACATCGACGGAGTGTGCACTACCACTGACTTTGAAGTGATTGAGATAGTGGATGATAGTAATACTTACCCCACATTGCTTGGATTGGATTGGCCATTTTCTAACATGGCTATAATTAATATTAAGAAATTAAAAACATATTCTAAAGCAATAATATGAGGGTTATTGTTCCATTGGATCCATCAGAAGGGGCAAGGTATACAGAGCCTGTTAAGGAGGAATATAGCACAAATGATAGTGATAATATCTATCAGATCACAACGAAGGAATAATAGTGGATCAATCCCAATGTAGATGGAAATATGACTTGGGAGAAAGATAATTCCTACACTTCAGATTCAGAAGAGGAATTGGAGAATTGGCAAAACATATTGCATGAAGTGTTGACAAGGCGATGCATAAGGATCACTAATGTAGTGTGATGTATGCCAACTGAGGTATGTGACTTACCTTTATATTATGGTTTGGGTGATGTAAATACCTTCTCTAAAGATTATGAAAGACAGGTACAATAATGTCAGAGAATGTTAGCTCTAGATCAAACACTAAGGGATACTCCTGCTAGATGGTGGGGTACTCATAAGAATAATATAGGAGAATGGGAAAAATGTAGAAGATTGATGTGGGTAAGATTTGGACAAGTAGAAACAGAGCTCACAAACAAGTATGATGGCCAGAATGATCCTAGAGACTACATACAGCTTTGAATGGTAGCTTGGGGAGAAATTCCATAAGAAGAATGGGTGGATGGCTTCATCCATACCTTGGAAACGATTCCCGAGAATTGGTATTTGGAAACTAAAATTCGACATGGCATTACTAGTTGGGCGAAGATGGTGTATGAATTTGTGATGGAATTTAGATTTGAAGATTACTGTCCATATGTAGATGCAGCCTTGTAGGTAGTTAAGAAGAAGATTTTTGAGAATGAAGTTCCAGTTATCTGGCAACCTGATTGGGTTGCGTAAGTACGAAATTTGATAGAATGCTACAATCTCACTGCAGAAGAGGAAAAAGATCCTCGCAATATTGATATCAAAGAGCCATAGGAACATCATGAAGTGAATGGACATGAGATAGAGATGCTAGATATAACACATCCACTAAAAATGAAGAAGGTACATATAGGGACAAAACTTGAACTGAAGTACGCGACCATAGGAGATTATCGGGATGAAGACAATATCAACAATATAACAGATTTGTTGCATGAATACCAAGAGTTGTTTCCAACTAAATTTTTAGAAATGAAAGGCATCATAGGGGATTTGGGAGTTATGAGTATTCCTCTGAAGCCTAATGAGAAGCCTGTTAAGAAAAGGCCTTATAGACTGAATCCAAAGTATAAGGAAAAGATAAAATAAGAATTGGACAAGATGTTAACAGCGAGGATAATTGAACCTATCAAAGAATCTGAATGGGTAAGTCCCATGGTGGTTCAAGGGAAGAAGGCGAAAGGTGAAATCAAAATCTGTGTTGAATTAAGAAAGTTGAATGATGCGTGCCTGCATGACGCTTTTCCTACACCATTTATAGACTAAGTGTTGGATAATGTAGGAGGAAAAGAGGTTTACTATTTCACATATGGCTTCTTAAGGTACCATCAGATCATAATTACGCCAGAAGAAAGATATAAGAAAACGTTTGCCACATAGTGGGGCTCTTATTAGTATACAGTGATGCCTTTTGGGTTGAAGAATGCACCTACTATTTTTTCTAGAGTTGTAATTGCAGCTTTCAAGGAGTACATACAAAAATTTCTCAAAGTTTACTTCGACGATTGGACAGTATTTGGGCTATTAAAGAAGCATGTGGTGAGCTTAAGATTAATGTTACATACTTATAGGTAGTATCAAATATCGTTGAACTTGAAAAAGTGCACATTTGTGCACCATTTGAAATATTGTTGAGACATGTGGTTTGTAAACAGGGATTGATGGTGGATTCAGCAAAGATCACAATCATTGTGAACCTGCCAGCACCAAAAACAGTAAGACAATTGTAGACTACACTAGGACACACTAGTTAATACAGGAAGTTTATAAAAGGATATTCACAGGTAACTGCACCAATGGAGAAATTGCTGAAGAAGGATGTGAACTTCCAATGGGATGAAGAATGTTAGAAGAGCTTGGACATGTTGAAAGAAAATATGGTAACTAAGTCAATTCTAGTTTTCCCAGATTGGAAGAAAGAGTTTCATGTGCATGTTGATGCATATTTCATATCTTTGGGAGTAGTACTAGCATAGCTGGGAGTAGGGGATATTGATCATCCCAAAGTATTTTCAAGTTGGAAGTTGTCTAAGGCAGAAAGAATTACAAAACGACAGAAAGGGAGGGCTTAGCTATGGTGTATGCACTACATAAGTTCAGACATTACTTGTTGGGAGTACACTCTAAGATGTTCACAAATCATTCCATGCTAAAGTAATTGGTGAATAAGCTTTTTTTAGGAGGGAAGATCTGTCGATGGTTGTTATTATTCCAAGAATATGAATTCGAAGCTATAGTGAAGCCGGGAAGATTGAATGTTGGGCCTGATTATCTATCCAAAATAGAGAAAAGAGAAGAACCTACAAGTATTGAAGATAACCTATCTGATGCACATTTTTTTGTAATTAAAGTCGCGGATGATCACTTCGTGAATATTATTCAGTTTCTATCCACATGAACGATGTCAGTGGGGTACACTACAAAGAAAAGGAAGGAATTAGTGGTTCAAGCAGATGATTTCTCGCTGATTGCGCGACACTTGTATAAAATGGGGTCAGATGAAGTACTGCACAGATACATCCCTGAACATGAAAGATAGAGCATTTTGAAAAAAGCTCATGGAGGAGTCGTAGGTGCGCATTATGTAGGAAAATCCACTACGAAGAAGATTTTGAGAGCTGGGTCATGGTGGCCTACAATGCATAAGGATGCAAAAGATTATTGTCAAGCATGTGATTCATGTCAAAAGACAACAAATCCATCTAGAAGAGATGAAATTGCACTAGTACCACATGTGACTTTAAAAGATTTTCATAAATGGGAAATTGACTTTGTTGGACCTATCGGTCCATCGAGGAAAAGAAATGGCGCAAGATATATCATTACTACAACTAATTATTTGACAAGGTGGGCCAAGGAAAATCTGGTGAAGGATTACAACCCAGAAACTACTGTGAAGTTCATTTTCGAATATATATTGTCTAGATTTGGTTGTCCAAAGATATTGATGAGCAATCAAGGGACACATTTTTTGAATAAGACAATTGAAGCATTAACTGAGGAAATTCAGGTTTACCATCATAAGAGCACTCTTTATCATCCTCAAGCAAATGGGATAGTGGAAGATTTCAATAAGATTATGGAGAATGAATTGACTAAGGTATATGTGAAAAGAGATAACTAGGATGTGAGGATTCCAGCAGTGTTGTGGGCATATAGGACTACACACAAGAAATTGACTGAGCGGACAACTTTCAGATCGACATATGGACAAGAAGAAGTTATGCCTATGGAATACATTGTGCCGAGTTTGACAATTGTAGTTGTCATAGATATGGCAGACCTCGACATGCTGAAGGAATGAATGTCATAGATACTAGCTTTAGAAGAAGACATATTCATAGCAGGATTCCATCAACAGGTGTAGAAAGCAAGGGAGAAAGCCTGACATGACAGGAATATCAAGAAGAAGATATTTCGGGAAGGGGATCTTATATTATTATATGATAGTAAGTTCGTGAAGTTCCTAGGAAAATTCAAAACACATTGGTTGGGGCCATATATCGTCAAGAACATTTTCATATGGTGGTGTTTTTCATCGTGAAGTTGAATGGCCAGATGATTCTAGGATGAGTGAATGGAAGTAGATTGAAGATATACAGGGACTACTATGTCCCTAGAGCTCAACACTGAAAAAAGAAGAGAGGAATTCTTAGTGCCACCTATAGTTGAAAGTGGGCACGAGACTATAAACTACTCTACAGGAAGGGACTTCGTCAAAGGAAGATTATTGTGCGATACTCAGGAGTATGACGAAGTCCGAGGGAGTTGCGACGAAGAAGATGTGACTACGCCAAAAGGGGAATTTGATGAAGTTAGCCAGAAATATGACCGTTGGAAGGAAAAAGGGCACCGTTAAAAGGAAATAACTATTGAGAGGCGTGGGAGAAAATCATTTATGAAGCACAATTGGCTGTATCTAGACCAAAACTAGATTAATGAGCCAAATCTGAGCCAATCATGAGCCTGGGAATTCAAAATTATTATAAAAAACACATCTCGCACCACATTTACACTTTGCTACCTAAAGAGATCAAAAATTGCGCCTAAGTGTAGAAGAGCTATTGCATGTCTGATAGGAGATGAGAAGAGTTGGTTAAGATATTTACAAAGAAAGGGATAGCTAGTGTCATGGAGTCACAAGTAGGAAAGACTGCACGGGCGAATGTACCCATGTCTGCGACATGCTTAAGGTCACCAAGAAACGTGCATGTATAGCCACAAGCACAACCATAATCGTAGCAATAGAAGACGAAGTAGAAGAGACCAGCTAAGGTCTTTGCAATAGAATTGATAACATCACCATGAAAGAAGATATATAAGGAAGTGTAGATGAAGAACACAGAGGATAAAGGAAAAAATCCCATGCAGAAAGGAAAGAAACCAATGTAGTAGGAGGGACCTCAGCAGGTCCATGACACTGAGGAAGAAGCTGAGTTTCAGCAGAAGAAGACAGAGGATGTAGAGATTCCATTTGTGCTCCCAACGTACATACCACTGATAAAGTTAGGCACAAAACCGGATAGGGAGCCAAAGGAAGGGAAATTTGCTACCTATATGCCATTACTGCCAAACGAGGTGCCTTTTGAAGGAGAAGTGTTGGGGAATATTCCCCAGCTCAAAATGGAAGACTAGGATTTCAATGACAGAAGAAAATACCCAAAGTTTGCGCCAAGTAGGTGTTAGGTTCCTATACCAATATGAGTCATAATTTTGATTGACTAAGGTTAAGCCTTATAATATTGTACATAGCTTTGCTTTCTACAAATGTTTTCCATATTAAAAAGTTAAAAAATGTAAAGAGGGTATGTCCTAAAAGAACAATCAAAGGACAAAAAGAATGAAAATAGGTCACAAAAAATTAAAAATATGAACCTCAAGAAAACAAAAAGACCATGAAAGTGTGCAAGTCAAAATGCCACTACTATTTACCTTTTATGCTTAATGAATGATTGTGTGCAGCTTGTTACTTATGCCACAATCCATGAATAGTCAAAATGTTTAAACTTGGCTATTTCATGTTTGAATTTTATTGTTTATAGATAGAGAATAAAATCTGACCAAACAGTGTAATCTTGGCAGATAATTAGATAGGTAGAGTAAATAAAAGGAGCTCAACTGTTTAATTTGAGCCCTTAGATGTGATAAGGTTAGAATTAGATAGTTTATTTTGTAAAGAAAACAAAAGATTGATAAAGGTTTTCTAGCTTAAATGAACCCTAATAAAGTGAAGAAAAAATGGTAGAATGAGTAGATGGGTAAGTAGAACAAAGGTTGCAGAAGTATGGTGATTGATTAAACAAAAATCATATTTATCAATTTCCATCATATGCTCCAAATATGAATGGACAATCAAGCATGTAAATGGATTTCAAAGTCAGTTAATTAACTCCCCCCATTCATTTCACCCCTCTACTTAGCTAATTTCCCATAATAAAGTTCTAAGTATTTAAAACCTTTAAGTCAAAGAGGCTCAGAGCATTTCTCTGAATTTTGGAGGGATCGGACCCTCAGCTCAATGACTTATGGATATAAAATATTAGATTTCCCTCATAAAATTCACCCCCCCCATCAGTTCATTCATTTTCCTAAAAAAACTCCTTTTCCTAAGGGTAAAACACTTTTTGCCTAGGAAAAGAACTGTTCTCCATATAAAGCACTTTCATACCATAAACCCAAAAAAATTCTTTACCCTAAGTATTAATGTAAATATGTGAAAAACATGTAATTCACAAAAAATAATTGTACTTAGTGTTTTTCCCTTTTCCGCTAATTTTTCATATTAATTACTAACTTTTATTAATATATATAAAATCCCCAAAAAACCCAATTTCTGTATATATTTAATTCCCGTGTATAAATTATCCCTACCCCTTAGTTTAATTATAAACTATAGTACTGCCCATATCCCACAAAAATAAATAACCCCACCTTAGCCCTTAATCACGCATTAAAGCACCCCGATGAGATTAAACTCTAACTTAATCTCATACCGCCATAATTAAGTGCCCACTGGGCCCCCCACTAGCCTCTGTGCATCTTCCCCTCTCAATCACCATGTGATCATCCCCCTCTTCATCCAATGGCCCTCGTCCATATCAGGCGAACCCAACATCCGTCTTTTACCCACCCGATAAAGTGGTTTCTCCCCCAATCCCTGATGCTACATGTCATCCGATGAATGGAATCAAGTGGCCCCTCCCGAATACCACCACACACCCAAAATCAATGAAATATAAACCATTTACCGCCCTCTCTCTATGCAACAAATCAACCACTGTTCACCCCATACCCGCCAAAACTAACTTTTTATGTATAAAAGCCAAAAATCCCCACATTGTTTGTTTTCATTGACATTTCATCTACAAGCCTTTGTATGCATGCACGACACCTGCAAACGCCGAAGCCATAAACCCACGTACAATTTCACTCAAAAAATGCCGCAGACAACCCAGTCAGCCTTGTAGCTTATACAAAGCCATTTGACCACTTGCAATCGTCAGCCATCCCGCTCAGAACCAATTCACCCCAGTTCCAGGTATTTAAACAAGAATGCACCAAATACCCTGTCAACTTCTAAAGTAACCAACTAGAGAGTGTTTTAGTTAAGATAAAAATTAATTAAAAACTGCACAACTTACTGAAACACCGTTCCCCTAAATACTGCAAATTACCCTCCCCCATTACTCAAATCCACAAGAACTGAGAATGGCAGGCCCTATTGCTATGGATGTGAGACCCATCTCCACACCCCATTTATACCTATACCACCTTCCCCTAGCTGATAGATATTTCCAGATAAAATATACCACCATTATAGAGCTCCTACTCAAAATACATTACCAAAGTAGGGACAAGTTCCTGAACCATGCTGACGAAATTGGCCTTTGGGAGTAAAATTTGCCCAAGTACGAGTTCCCCAAGTCCACATTTTTCTTGAAATTGTACATATGTGCTATGCTTGCTATGTCCCCAGTCATAGAACCATCAAATCTCATGACCAAAAATTCCTTTTCACCGTCACTCTTGAGTCCATAAATGAGATGTTGCAACTCCAACCAGGGCCAAACTTAACTCCCCTATCAATTGGAGACTTGTTAGATTTATATCCCAAACTCAACTTTGAAAGATTGGCCCAATTGATCCAAACTTTCATCATAGAAGAGAAGTACACCCCTAAAGACCCCCCTCCATATGTAGCAACTATATTTTCTCCTTGGGGCGAAAATATTGTATCGATGATATCTTGTGTTTTGGGTTACTCCACAAGTGAGTACATTGATGAAATCATCTTGGCTTTCATGTCCATCTACACCCTAGGACAACCTCTTGCAACTATTTATGACTTTGCCACATTCATAGCTGACCGAATGCATGAGCAGTTCACAAGAATTGGAAATGAAAGGGTTTTCAAGTACTCCTCAGTTCTATACCACATGTTTTTATATTATCAATTAGAGAAATTCCCATTCACCCTTCAAAAGCTGGACACCAAGGGTTAGCCCAGGTCAGTCATGTTTTGGACCCCATTGATCCACTAGTACCAATCTCCATACTCTTACTCTAATTTTATTGATTTATTTGTACACCCAGTCATGACAATGTTGACCGGAAGCCCTCCTCCAAGGATCAGTCCAGACATAAAAAGTGTCCTGCAATTTTATAAATAGACCAAAGTTGGTGACTGGTACCTTTATCAGAACCACACAGAGATCAGGATATATGGTTGCATGCTTGCACCATACAAATTGCCAAGATACTTCCCTATGAGGTTGTTTGCTTTAGAATATTACAAGCAAATCATCAATGCATATGAGATAAATTTTGTAAATGTCAAGAAGAAGGTCAATTTCAAAATAAAAGACCAACTAGGCCCCTTCATATGCAATTCTAGAGAGGCTGGCCAAGAGGAGGACCTAATATTACAAAGGATGAAGTTCCAAAGAAGTTTTGTCTGGAGATACGATCCTTTGGAATTCATCACAAAGAAAAGACAAAAGATCAAGCTTGGACCTTTCATTCACCATCCCATACCTGAGATAGAAGCTTATGAAAATCAAACTGAATGGGTGGAAGGTGCCTTAGCAAACTAGGACAACACTAGAACAGATATTGAGAATGCTCTTATTGATTTAGAAAAGCAGCTTGATGACAGTCCTTTTTTGCAGGTACCAGAAAAACCAGAAACTACCGTGAGCACTCCTCCAGTCATGTAGACTCCTCAGAAAGAGGAGAAGGCCCCAAAAAGAAACAGAGAAGGAGCTTCCACCACAGGGATTGCCACTTCTGATTTACAACAGGAATCAAACAAGATGCAAAGGCTAAATGCAACCTCCGAGTAGGAATACACTGAAGGCTCAACTGAGATCACCAATATAGAAGCAGAAAGAAGCAGGGTTGCCACTCCATCTGGAGGCATACAAGAGCCTTCCACTTCACAAACACAGGTATTGGAAAGGTAACTCAGTGTGGAAGTATCTTCCTTTAGAATGCCTACAGACAAAGACCAAGACATCAAGGAAAGATATAAAGAAATCAAGGCTAGAAATGAGAGGCTCAAAGCCAAAACTTATGCTCAATACCTAAAAATCGCCCATACCAATCAAACAAGGCTAATGTTAGCCTTTGAAATTAAGGAGGGGAAGTTGCAGATGACCTTTGTGAAGTCTACAAATAAATAGCCAACAACAACCTCAAATTTCAAGAAAATAGATTTTGAAGTGCTGGCAAGGGATATTCATCCCATAGACCAGATTGAGCTACACAAGCAAATAGGGGAGATGATATACCCCACTTTGACTGGAAAGGCCATAGCTGCTCACCAGCTACAGAACTCTTTGAACAATATCTCAGCTTAATTCTAGTTAGAGAAGGCCTCCTCACAGGCCAAGGACACCAGGATCAAGTCCTCAGAGGACTTAGTAATTGAATGGGGACATGATCCCAAGGATATAAAAGATATATAAAAGCTTATTAAAAATAAGAATGATGACATGGCTGCATTGAAAAAATAGCTAAAGATACCTCAGCTACTTCATCCACAAACAGTAGAGGTTCAATAATCCCAGCAAGGACATGAAGAATTCATGGACTTAGTCCTGAAGCTGAATGATCAACTCAAGGAGACAGAGAAGGAGTTGGAAACTTTAATTCAATCAACGTAAAGTGACTTGGTCACAACTTCCAGAACTATCATCCCCACAGTATCCACAGCAGTTCCTTCTACCCTGGAAGCATCAATGGCACCTACAGTTCCACTTGCAACAACCTTGCCAACAACAATGGAATCTACATTTGTAGCAGGTACATCATGAGAGAAAGCAATAAAACTTGTCAAAGTCATGGAAGAGATGTCTATCCATGCTATAGAGATGAAAAAGCTAAAGTAAAAAGTGGCAATTCTGGAAACTGAATGCAAACTTGCCCAACCCAAGCAGAAAGAGGAAACACAAAGGGCCCAGAGAATGGGTGAGAGGATCAAAATCCTAGAAAATGATTTAACACTTGAAAAGCCACTTGGACAAACTAAAGAAATTCTATAGGCCAATATCATTGACTCTGTCAATGATATTTTTCCATCAATCCAAGTTATTTTTGAGCAAACAGAGCTAGTGAAGATAGCTACTGAAGCTATCCAGAAAGTAAAGCAAGAATTGGGAAATAAGCCTGAGGATGCAAATAGACTCATCCATTTCCTCAATAGCAAAAACAGATATGAGCTACAAGAGCTAAACATTGAAGACAGAACTGCCACCATTTTAGAAAGAAGGAAGGTCCTTTCCAAAAGGAACCTTATGCTTAATTTGGAATAAAAGTGCCACAATATGCAGGTAGCCATTGATAGGTTCATGGCTAAATTTCAGATTTTGAGGGAGAAAGGTATGCCCAGTCCTATGGCCATTAATGACAAACTCATGACACATTCGGACTATGGAGATAGACTCAAAAAATTGGCTAAGGATCAAGCCAGTTCCTCATCCATTAAAGACTTGCCAATGGGAAAGGTATTATATGACACATTTGAGAACTTGTTTTTCCTTGAGCATGAGGTAAAACATTTGTTCCTCACCAAGCCCAATTTTTCATAGTATACTGAGGCTGATGAGATTTATAGGAGGATGATAAATATGAAATTACTAGATGCACAATGGTGGGAAACTGTGACTGACTTAATGTGATAAATTAACAGCTAAAATTTACCACACAGTAAATATGAAGATAGAAGGATGAAACAGGTAAAGACAACACAACATGCTCAAATAGTGGCAAGATCAAAGAGTATCAAATGAAATATCAAAGTAAATAAGACTCTAGCATGAAAATACCACAACTATCAGCCAACATAAAGGGCTACATCTCAACCCTAAAGTCCAGCACAACCATAATTAAAGGGACAGCAAGAAATAGTTCACTAGCTGTCTCTATCTTCTTGCTAGAATATATTTGTATTTCCTAGAATAAATCTCAAGTTGTTTGAGATATTTTGTAATAATTTTTGTATAAATACTTCGCAATTCGAAGTATGTAGTGTGGATTCCAAAACATTTCTATAGAATATTTCTCTCGAATTAGAAATTCTATTGAATCAGTGACTGGATTGGCTTATTGGATCAAGGAATAAATATCTTGACTGTTATGCATTATTATATGTTTTCTTCACAAATCTAAGTTAAGAAATTCTTGATTTCTCCTTAGTTTAGGTGATTTCTTGTGATCAATAGAAAAGGATTATTAATTTCCCTTTTTTCATGATTATCCTTTGTTCTCCATTCTGATCCTGGTCTACGGATTCTTGAGTGCCCTTTCAGCCTGATTAGAACTACTTCACCCATTAGGCCTAAAGATTTTCATTTTTCTCTACTAGCCCACCCTGTGAACATTCCCTCTAATGAATTGGTCCAATCCTACTATCCATTTGTTGACTCCATAACCTAATTGTTTTAAGACCTATCTCTATCCATCTTCTCTGATAATTCCACCACCCAACTTTCAAATCAAAACCAAAACCCCAAATAACACTAAGAACTAGCCTAAAAGCCCATAAGAAACAAAGCTAAATTATATAGAGAGAGCCCTCTTTGAGTCATAGGTTGGCTAGAGCCTATACTTAAAAGATTGGTTTGTGGTTACCTCTGTTTCTTCCTTCTTCTGATAACTTCTAAGGAAAATTCTGAGTGATAATATAGTGGTGACCATACTGGGGACTCAAATCCCCAGTCTTAATAAACCTTTAAGAAAATCTTAAATCTTTCTTTCAAGCCTCTTAAAGAGTTTATTAGAAGTTATTTACAAAATATCACAAAAAGAAAGTAATTAGAAAAAGCTTGAAATTCTGGCTTCAAGGAGAACTCACTACACTAGGGCTAATCCAGATCCAGACCCTGCTACAGTAGTTGATAATCCCAACCTAATTTCAAGAAGACCCAAAAGAGAAGAAAGTTCAGTCAGTCAAACACCTTTAATCAAAGCCTATTTGTGCCCTGGTGAGTGGTTTTTTTAGCAGACCTTCCCTTTGACGTGCCATTTGATATTTCCCTATTTAGAACAAGGTCTGAAAGTGAACTTGATGAAATTTTTCTAGATCTAGAGTTTATTGCATACCTCGAAGTCCAAAAGGCCAATCAGTCAATTGATCAATATATTCTAAATTCCCCACAGTCATCCCTTACTACTGATAGGAACCCTGAGCTTTCTGAACCAATATCCACTACCCTTAGTTCACCATTATTCCTTTCAACCTCTGAAGTTCATTCCCCACCTCCATTCATACCATCACTCCCTTACCATCCTATCATATCCCAGGTACCACTTGTTGGTCCTAGTTCATCCTCCACTACTGCATCATCCTCCAGTGCCTCAACCCCACATTTTAGCCCATCCCAGTTTGTAGCCATGGAAAATATATATGCTTCCCTCATCTTACATGCCCCACTTGGTGCCATGCTAGCAAACTACCAGAGTAAAATCATCCAATTTGATGGCATAGGACACTACACTGCACACCACCATGTTAATAAAATGACAGACTACTTTGAACTTCATGAAATTGATATTGTGGATGTCCAAATGCGATTATTCGCTCAGACTCTAGCTGGTGAGGTTAGAAAATGGTTTAGATCACTACCTGATAATAGTATTGATACTTTAGAAGTATTTCAACAAAAAAATTTGAATAGATGGAAAAAGAAAAAGAATCCTCTACAAATCCTTTCTGAATATGAAAATATTAGGAGAGGACCCAATGAAACTGTTCAAGATTACTGCACCAGATTTAACAATAGAACCCCACCTGACTTAGCGTTAATAAATTTCCCTGATGGTTTTGACACAAACATGGCTTTCTAGCTCAGGGAAAGAAACCCCCCAACCCTAGAAGATATGCAAAGTGTGGCAGTAAGTGTAGAGGCCAATTTATTAGCTAAAAGAGCTAGAGTTAGGAATGAAAGAAGAGGATCAGCTAAAGATGAGCCTTCACCTTCTGAAATTACAATAGATAGCTTAGAAAAAGGCATGGAAAAGTTAATGGATAGAATAGAGAATATAGAGAGAAAACCCTAGTGGGATAATAAACAAGAACCTCCAATTAGAAACCCGAACTTTAGGAAAAACCAAAACGAAAATACTTGAAAAAATGGACCTGATCAAAATATAAGACCCCCTTTCTAGGAAAATTATGCAGAAACATCCTATCCTGAAGACCCAGAGCAAGACACACAGATTAACCTGATGGGATTAGATGATGAAGGTACTATTTTTCTGACCCAAGATGATCAGGAATTGCATATGTTGCAGCAATTGCAAATCCATTGTGAAGAGTCATTTGACTATAAACAAGGTTATGATTTTGCCATCTTTGAAGTACATAATTAGTATAACCTAAGGAGTAAAAAGAATTCTGATATCTCTGACCAAACCAAGAAAATAGTGCCAAATAAACCAAAGAAAATCAAAGAAGCCCCAGTTTCTAAAGTCCTCCAGATTCTCCCTAGACAAAACCGGAGTTTTGCTGGTCCTACCATTGAAGATATTATCCCTAATCAACCTTCTGATGATCAACCGCTTCTTCAACTTCCCCCAAAAAACCAGTGGACACACCTCAAAATACTAGATTGGAAAATTCACAAAAAGAAGTCCCCAATAAAGGAAAAGAATACCATCCCACTCAAAACCCTGCTGTCAAAAGTACAAACCCTCAAATAGAGAAAGCCCCTTTGCCTTTTAATTTGGGAGCAGAGGTAGCTAAGCTAAAGATTTCAGTCCCTTTGACAGAGTTAATCAAGAATGAAACCTACAAGACATAGATAAACTAGACCCTGAACCTTGCTAAGGATGAAGATTCTGTTAACTTGTTTGATGACCAACCTAAACTTATATTTGGTCTAGATGTCAATGGAAAACCATTAGAAGGAGGGATACCACCTTTCTATATTAGCCTTGGTATCCATGACAAAATTATTCATAATGCAATGTGTAGAGCGATAACTAGGGTCTCTCACACCACCAATTATTCCACATTATTAAGTCAATCTGGGATCGTTTTGTTCTTTCAAGGAGTAACTCAATCCGAGGCTGTTCTGTCCAAGTAGTGCTCGGTAGTATAGCGTTCTAATGACTTCAAAGGAAACAAACACTAAGCTGTAACTAAACCAATTCAGAAAATGAAATCACATAAGGCAAATGATCAGTCAAGGGTACGGAACCAATAAACCTTCCCTTTAGAAACTGATAAAGAAAGGAAACCAAAGCATGGGCTTATAGGTCAGGGAGCTAGGCAGCGTCTTGCTGGGCTCACGACAGCCTTAGGCCTGCTATCACGTGAAAGCAATAAAGGCGGATTAATGAAAGTAAAATGGAACAACAATTCTTAAAATGGAACAACAGTAATGAAATGGAACAACAGTAATGAAATGGAACAGCAAACTATCATAAACAGGAAATGTCAATCATATAAAATGGAACAACAAACCCAAATGGAACAGCAAACCCAAATGGAACAACAAACTCAAATGGAACAGCAAACCCCGAAGTATGTACACGGTCTATACTACTGTAGCGATCCGAGAGCAATGTATGATGCGACTATGTTTCTGAACAAAGTGATATTATCTTCAAGCCTCACAAATACTTATTTCATATGAATCCAATAATGATAACATTCATACCAATAACTTGCTATAGAAATGGATGCAATTCGAATAGATTCAGTTTGCGTAATACAGAGACGTGAATTACAGAACTTATTCAGATTCGGATATTAATTAAGAAGCATAGTCTATCATATAAGAAATGTATCGGATTACTGAAACAAGAGAAATAAGCAAACCACACAAATCACCGTATGATACAACAGCAAGTGACCGTCGGAGCTGGGCCCTTGGCTACTATGGTACACTGCTTAGAGTTACTTCAGATACAGAAACGAAGTGAACACCAAATCCTTTATATTGATTGCATAACAAAAGTGTACAAAATCAGATCTTACAAAAGCTCAGTGATCAAAATCATTCTGAGTTTATAATTATAACAACAGTCGTCTCTCCACGCTCGATGGCATGGTACCTTTATATAATAGCAATGACGGAGATGTCTAGATACAAAAGATAAGCTTAAAGCAGCGATCCCTCAGGATCGAAGATCCTGAGGGATTCGCTAATCGTTCAGGTCTTCTCTTTCCTTCTTGCGTTCTCCGTCACGGTATCCTGCGTTCTTTTCCTAGATTATTCGGCTCCAATTTTACTTGATCTTGTCCGCATCCGGTTCCTTGTTGTCGGGACAGCAGTTACTTTCCTTTCGCTTCTCGTTTTTACTCGATAATTCCCCATTTCCGCGTCCTTCTACATAGAAAACATCAATTATTAGTGATTGAGCTTCGTTTGTCCATTTTCACACAATTCACCAAAACCCTTATATTTTTAGACTCATAATGCAGAAAAGATTAGAAATAGTATTGAAAAACCACTAGATTGCTTATAAAAAAGCATACCTTCCAGGTGCTCCACACACCCCCCTGCTTACCCTGTTTCATGTCCTCATGAAAACGTTGTAATTGACATGCAGGGCTGTGAGAGAGTAGGCCTGGTCTTTAATAGTCAGGAAATACTCCAGACCATTTCAGATCAAGTCTCCATGCATGGGACCTAATATCTTCATGACACCTGGGATCCTCATCATACTCCTATGCTCTCTCCATAATGCTGCTGGGTCCCTAGGTTCAGATCGTACCCAAAGGTCTAAACTATTTTCTTGCCTCTGGAAGATGTTGTAAGCTTTAAGCCATTTTAACTGATTCACCCCAAATGAGATAAAGGCTTGAAATTGTATATCGCCAACGAAAGGGCCAGGATTCAAATCAGTTTCCTGGTCTAAGACAAGATTGTGCAAGTAGAATTCACATAACAACCTTTGAACTTTAACTCCATAGTGCTTGCAGCAATCTATAAAATCATTAACAGTGTTGATATGGATGGGTGCTCCTGCCCTAACAACTTTTATTTTTAATCTCAAATAACGTTCAAGCAAAAACAAAGCATAATTTTTAGCAGGGGCTCTACAAGTCAAAACATCAGTATACAAGGAACACAAGGTGTCCATCTGCTTAACAACACTATCTAGTCAACGAGTTACCTTAGCAACCTTTTCCTGCTCCTTCTGCCATCCTTCAAAGGCCTGGCTCTCAGACTGACTGATGTTTCGAAGTTGCTGTTGGAGCTCTTTGTATTTTTCCTTGGGGACCATCTGTTCTCGTAACTGCTCGGCCTCCTGTTGGGCTTCCTTCATCATTTTATGCAAGGTTCTGGTTTTCGGGTCTTTCTTCTAGGCAGCCGTAGAAGCTGGAAGTTTAACCTGGACCTTCCTATTGCGTTGTTTGGAATTTTGGACCCGAATTACACCCGGGGGGGGTGCTTCCGTTTGAACCTCTTTGCTATCCGTCTCCTTTTTAATGCGAACAAAGGGTTGGTACGGTCTTCCTACCACCGGAGCCTCTTGCTGTTCCATTGGAATGTCCATTCGTTCCTCCGGGCCAGATGGAACAGCAGTTTCTATTGGAACAGCACCCTGTTCCTCATTATCATTCGGAACAGCGGACTGTTCCTCCACAGTAGGTCTCCTGATGGGGTTTCGTCCATCAAAACGAACCCTAACCCTCGGGGTTCTTGGTGCCGTGGTCCTTTTCCTCTTCCTTGCAGTTTTTTGTATTCTCAGACTGGCTTTCAACATTCTAATTTGTTGCCGAAGTCTGGCTATCGTGCCCAGCATCCTCTGGTGCTTCTTTCTCAATTTTTCAATTTCCCTAGCCTCGGCAGAGGGTTTGGCCTTCAATCTTACTTCTTCTTCCTCTCCTGGAACATCTTCCGGCGCCCTGGGGACAGATTGTCCCGAATTGATGTCTTCTGCTTCATTACCAAAGACAGGCAGGTTTTCTTCCCCTGCCTCTTCTGCATGCCCTTCCTTAGGTAATTCTTCTTCTGTGGGACCGTCAAGGATGCCTCCTGGACTGGAGGCTTGGCCGTATTCTCCCATATTGGCCAGAACTGCTGCCAATTCCTCTTCTCCTGGATGGTCTTGCAACGGGCTCCCCATGGATTGTGCGTTTTCTTCCTCAATTCCTTCTTCTGGCTGGTTAGTTCCAGCCTCTAGTTGCTCAGCATTTCCTTCGGGTAATTCACCTTCCTCTTCCGAGGGTTCGTCCTCGATTTCAATTGGTTGGGCCGCAGTTTTCTGAATCTTTTCCAACCTTCCCCGTATTCGAACCAATCGAGCTGACTTCCTGGGTCTTTCAGGCAGGTTGGGAGTGCCAATAGGTTCTCTAGGTTCCTCTGGTCGTTCCGGCGTATCGGAGGACCGCTTCCGTTTCGAAACAGCATGCTTTTCTGCCGCTGGCTTCTTACGTTTTTCTGATTGTTCCGGCGTGCTAGAGGACTGCTTTCGTTTTGAAACAGCATGCTTTTCTGCTGCTGGCTCCTTGTGTTCTTCTGAACGTTCCAGTGTGCTGGAGGTTCGAGGTAAGGCTAGTCCCATTTTAACTGTTTCGACCAATTCCTCCCAGGTGTCTTGCTGTTGGGCAAGACTGTGGCTTATTATTAGCCGAATCAGTCCGTGGTGGCTAACAACCGTCTCTGTGTGCTGAGCCTTCTTCAAACTTCGGGCCGCATCATGTAATAATGAATTTAAAAAGGCAGGGAGATTTACAGAGCATTTTCCCTTCAAAACAGCTAGAAGTTTTAAGTGACGAGCCCTTACCACATCTTTTCTCCCTTCGCAGGTGATATAGCTCTGCACTATCTTTGCCAGCTCGGTCCAGGGTTCCCCCAGTGTCGTCGGCAGAACTCCTTTCCCTTTGACTGTCAGACTTTGGCCTTCGCTTTGGAAAATTTCCATTGCTTTCTGCAGTCTTTCCTTCTTCAGCTCCCATCTGGGTCCAACAGCTGGTAATCCTGAGGTTTCTGCAATAATGTCCTCCGTGACTTCTATCCGCTTTCCTCTGACTATAGAGTGGTTTTCCTGCAGATTTTGCAGGAATTCCAATGCTACAGCCTCGTTCGATTCTTGCAGGCGGTTGAAGTAATTCAACCAACCTGCATTTTCCAGAATTTCGCGGGCAGCAGCAGACGTGGTCAGCTTGTGTGGTTCACTTCGGATTGTTTTCCCACCCATAGCGTACTCTCAGGAATGAACTCAGGAATGACACAGCAACTGTCCGCGGTATTTACCGAACAGAGAGGGTACTCGCTGCTATTTTTAGGAAGGATTTTCGCAGAGCATGCAGCAAAGAGAAAGACCGTGGGTGGAAGTCCGTAGAATGAGATCATCATACCGTTAAATCGTGTCATTATTTTGCCCAAATGGTGTGCAGTCACGTAACCATTGGAGTAATGAGGTCACCTCCCCCCCCGCAATCTGATAGGCTGCCCCCAGCCGTCAAAGAGAGGAGCAGCAGCCAGTCGGGAGTCAAATCATAAAGTACAGCAGGTGGAAATTATGCCATGTTGTAAAAGGACAATGAAGTACCGAAACCGAGGCAGAAAAATGGATCGCTTTTAAGATAAGCCAGTGTGATATAATGAGGAACCGAGGGTTGGACGTCTGTCAACTGTACCAAGTCTCCAGTAGTCATTGTCGATTCCGTTGCCATGATTGGTGATAATGCTCATGCGATAATTATATCAGGGTGTGACATATGATACATGCAAAGGATATAAAAGACAAACAGACTTAATATCATACCTGTTGGTGTAAATATTACGACTCCAATGCCATTAACAGAGCTCTGCTGCCAACAGGTGTTCATAACCTTGGCAAAGTTGTTTATCTCACCCTCCGGAACCATTATCCTTTGTGTATCTACTAAAGAGTGCTTTGTCAAGATGCAGGCCATTATGCTGGCTTGGTGACCAGATAGCCATAATTCCATTCACAAGGTAGGCACGAAACGTGGTCAGGCCGGCTCATGATGAGACCTCCTGTTCCAAGGTTTGCTTGTTATTTTACCTTTGGACCATATCCCTGGTGTGGTGGCCGTAATGGGAATGCCACTTCGCTTCCATCCTTATGATCATGGTAGGCTGGCTCTGAATGAGACCCCCTATCCTGCATTTGACAATTTCATATCTTGTTTTTATATATTTTTTCTTTTTTATTCTTCTTTTGCAGCACACTTCTTTTTTCTTTGTTCGATTACACATAAGGGTGGTTCCGCACTCCTTAAGAGCGGGGAATGGTGGAAGAAGTCTTACAATCCCAACAGACAGATATAAATTGTTTGCTCATATTCCTCAGTAATGATCAAGAAAGTTTTTAGGGAAATCGACATGATAAAAATTACCAAACCATGGTTCGGGAACAAGGTAATGACAGTAAAGACGAAAGTTAATGTCCTTCCTCTTGTCTTCTTATATATGCTGACTGTTAAAATAATAGCGATTTGTGATATGCAGGTTTCGGTATATCATGCTTTTATGTTGATTGCATAATGTCATTGCTATATCTAAAGGATTTAGGAGAGCATAATCGCAAAACGTCCAAATAGAAGCAGAAAGGTTCTGATGGTGTCTTCTCTGAGCGAAGCATGCGAATGACTCATCTTGCGAAAAAGAAAAACCAAATTCTGCATCTTGAAAAAAAGAAATATGCGAGTGCTGTTCCTTTTCGCAAAGGAACAACAAAGCACAAAGAGTGCTATTCCTTTTCGCAAAGGAACAGCAAAAATCCACACGTGCTGTTCCTTTTCGCAAAGGAACAACAAAAATCCACACGGGCTATTCCTTTTCGCAAAGGAACAGCAAAAATCCACACGGGCTGTTCCTTTTCGCAAAGGAACAGCAAAAATCCACACGGGCTGTTCCTTTTCGCAAAGGAACAACAAAAATCCACACGGGCTGTTCCTTTTCGCAAAGGAACAGCAAAGCCAAAAAGTGCTGTTCCTTTTCGCAAAGGAACAGCAGAACAAAAAGTGCTGTTCCTTTTTCCAAAGGAGCAACAACAATTCCAAAACGTCAAAGTGCTGTTCCTTTTCGCAAAGGAACAACAAAAATTCCAAAACACAAACGTGCTGCTCCTTTTCGCAAAGGAACAGCAAAAATTCCAAAACACAAAAGTGCTGTTCCTTTTCGCAAAGGAACAGTAAAAATTCCAAAACACAAAAGTGTTGTTCCTTTTCGCAAAGGAACAGCAAAATAAAAAGTGTTGTTCCTTTTCGAAAAGGAACAGCAAAACAACAAGTGCTGTTCCTTTTTGCAAAGGAACAACAAAACACCAAAAGTGCTGTTCCTTTTGAAAAGGAACAGCAGAATCACACGAGTGCTGTTCCTTTTAAAAAGGAACAACAAAATCAAACGAGTGTTGTGCAAAATAAGGTAACCAAAATACTACAAAACAAAGATGAAAAGAACATATATACAGGATGTTATGTACAAATTATGAAAAAAAAATTGCTTAAGTTATGGGTGAGGAAGATTTCACTTCCTCTGCTAGGATCTCCAAATCAGTATCTTGCTGAAGCTGTTGACAAAAGGATTCCCGAGTAAGAGGTCTTCGATAGGGACGAACTAAGTGGCCATTTAATTTGAACTTATGTCCAGAACCGTCAATCGTGATCAGAGTGAGGGTCCCATTGTCGTGCACCTTCTGGATCTCATATGGTCCTAGCCAGCGAGTCTGGAGTTTCCCCGGGAAGTCCTGGAACCGAGAATCGTATAGCAGAGCCCAGTCTCCTTCATGGAAGACTTTATTCTTTATAAGTGCATCGTGCCACTTAGCTCGCTGTTGTTGGATTAATGCTGTGTTTTGTAATGCAGAGAGCCTAACCTCATCCAATTCGTTGATTTTTCGTAGTCGATTGATCTGTGCCTCATTCAGATCTAGGCCAACCTCTTGTGCAGTTCGTAGTGTTTGGATCTCGAATTCGATAGGAAAGATTGGTTGTTTCCCAAACACCAATTGATAAGGTGAATAGCCTGTCGTACTTCTCCATGTGGTTCTATAAGCCCACAGTGCTTCAGGTAGCCGAGCAGCCCAATCACGCCTGTGTGATGCGATGGTCTTTGTTAAGATTGACTCAATTATCTTGTTACTGTTTTCTACTTGTCCATTTGCCTGCGGATGGTAGGGGGTAGTAATCTTGTGTTGGATATGATAATTGTTAAATGTTGTAGCTAGTTTGTTTCCAACAAATTGTGGTCCACCATCTGTAATTACTTCTCTCGGAAGTCCATAACGTACAAACAAATGGAACAAAAATTGTATTACCGAATCTTCTGTAGCCCTAGCTAATGATTCAGCCTCAACCCATTTAGTAACATAGTCTGTTGCTACCAGGATGTATGTCCTTTGGTTTGATGGTGGATTAATGGGCCCGACGAAATCGAGAGCCCATCGTTCAAATGGCTCAATAACCACTTGTGGTCTCAGAGGCATTTCATCAGCTTGACCAGGCTTTCCTGCTCGCTGGCAGCTATCACAGGCCTGCACAAACTTTTTTGCGTCCTTAAAGATTGTAGGCCAATAGTACCCTGCCTGTAGTATTTTATGTGCTGTTCTCTTGTCGGCAAAGTGCCCCCCGCATGGTCCACTGTGACAAGCCTTTAAGATGTCTAGGATCTCATCCTCTCGAATACACCTTCTGATTTGCATGTCTGCCCCTGTATGGAATAAATGGTCTCCAATCCACGAAAATCGTGTGCTTTTTTGAACAATTTGCTTTCGTTCCTGAGGGGTTAGGTGTTTTGGTAACTTACCCACTGCAAGGTAATTGGCGACGTCAGCATACTAGGGTGTTCGAGTGGCAACGGCAAACAGATGTTCGTCAGGGAATTGATCTTCCACGGCTGCTGCTTCGATTGATTTGGGTATTCTTGAGAGGAAGTCGGCTACAGGGTTCTCCTTGCCAGGTCGATCCTTAATTGTGATGTCAAACTCCTGCAACAGGATCAACCATCGAGTTACTCTAGCATTCGTGACAGGTTTGTTTGCTAGATATTTAATAGCAGAATGATCTGTATATAACACAACAGGGTAACCTGTAATATAATGCCTAAATTTATTAATAGCATGAATTACAGCGAGAAATTCCTTTTCAGTAACAGTATAATTGAGCTCGGCAGAGGATAAATTTTTGCTAATATAGTAAATAGCGTATGGCTTCTTATCCTCTTCTTGTCCTAGGACTGCCCCGATTGCTGTATCTGAGGCATCCGATGAGATCTGGAATGGCAGATTCCAGTTTGGTCCTCGAAGGACTGGAGCTATTGACAGCAACTTTTTCAATTCTTTAAAAGCTTGGTTGCATTTATCTGTCCACAAAAAATCGACATTACCTGTCAGAGCATATAGAGGTGCTGCAATTCGTGAATAATGTTCTATAAAGCGTCTGTAATATCCAGAAAATCCAAGGAAACTACGTACCTCTGTTTGAGTAGTGGGGGTAGGGATGAGCAAAAGAATCTGAATTTTAGCAGGGTCTACCTGGATGCCAGCTGCTGAAATGTAGTGCCCTAGAATGAGCCCTTCCGTCATCATCATGTAGCACTTCTCGTGGCTCAGGCAGAGTCTGGTAGCAATGCAGCGTTGTAGAACTTTTTCCAGGGTATCCAGAGCTGGATCAAATTCATCCCCATACGGTGTGAAGTCGTCCATATACACCTCAAGTCCATCGTTTATTAGATCTGCAAAAATACTGAGAATAGCCCTTTGAAATGTAGCAGGGGCGTTACATAGGCCGAAGGGTAATACACGATAGGCAAACGTTCCCCAAGGGCACGTAAAGGTAGTTTTATCCTGGTCTTCAGGGGCAATTTGGATTTGGTTATATCCACTGAAGCCATCCAAAAAGGAGAAAAATTTCTTCCCTACTAACGTGTCCAATACTTGATCTATAAATGGGAGGGGAAAGTGATCCTTTTGCGTAGCCTTGTTTAACTCCCTGTAATCGACGCAAATCCTCCATTTTCCATTTTTCTTGGGTACCACCACAAAGGGAGAGACCCATTTACTGTCAGAGATAGGGTAAATAAAGTTAACATCTAAGAGCTTCTGAAGTTCATCTTTCACTATCTCCTTTAGGTGAGGGTTGAGTCTTCTTTGTGGCTGACGGACAGGTCTTGCATCTTTCTCTATATAGATGTGATGGGTGCATAATTGAGGATCAATCCCCTTCATGTCGGGGTAATCCCACGCAAATGCATCGTTGTATTTTTGTAACAGACTAACAAGTTTTGTCTCTTGATCTGGTGTAAGATTGGCGTTAATATTCAAAGTTTTACCAGGTTCAATTTCCACTACTTTACTATTAGCAACAACAGTTACTGGTATTGTCTGATCATGCGGATCTTTTAAGGGATCTTCTTCTAGCTCACTGTCAAATGCTGCCTCTATCATAAGACACTGCATATGTTTTCTAGCTTCAGTTTGACTAATAAAATTGTTAATGGCATCGTCTTCTGTTTGATCCTTGAAGTCTAACGCCTTCTGTATAGTTAATGGAGATCTGATGTTGTTAGCAAGATATGATACAGGATAAGAGTTAGTTTTAATCATTGGCAGGCTTGGCTGAGCTGGTGGATATAAAATTAAATTTTTAACATCGGGTCCTTTAGCTATAGTCATGTTTCCCTGCCGGCAGCCTATGTAGGCATCGGCAGTAGCAAGCCAGGGTCTGCCTAGGATTAACGGATGTCCATCTAGTCGGGTTTTAGGATTAATTACCAGGAAATCTGTGGGATACTCCCATGAATCTACGGAAACCATGACATCATTCAGAGTACCTTCTGGTCGAACTACAGATCGATCTGCCAATTCTAACAGAGTAGAAGTAGGTTCTACTGACGTAATGCCAAGCTTTTGGCAGGTGGAGGTTGTCAAAATGTTGATTGCAGCTCCCAGGTCGACTAGAGCGTTAGTCAGGGTTTGGCCATAGATTTGAACGGTTACAATTGGGTTCCCGGGATCTTCATATTTGATAGGTGTCTCCTTTCCTGATAATAGGTCGGATAAAGTACCAACTACTTGGACTCTAGGGTTAGTATTTGTATTCCTCCTTGATTTTTTTATGCATAATTCCTTTATGGTTTTCGCATATATAGGAATATCTTGTATAGCTTGGAGGAATGGAATCTTTATATACAAATTTTGTAATTCTCCCAAAATGTCAAAGTCTGGAGGTTGTATAGGTCGAGATATGACTAATCGTTCTGGGAAAGGAGGAGAGGATGTACTTGCTTGTTTATTGTTTTGCTCTTTGTTTTCATCCTCCCGTTGTGGGGGTTGTTCTACTGGTAACTGATTTTCAATATGAATCATTTTGTCTCCCTCTGTTTCTATTATTCGTCCCGATCTTAACTGAAGATCGTTACACTCCCTTAGGTCAGACTCAATCTCTGATGTGTCTATGATTTGGATAGATTGGACTGGCCTATTTTTAGGGTTGGGATTGGGTTGGGCTGGGAGTTGCGGTCTCAGATTAGACTGGGGATTTTGTTGTAAGGCTGGCAGAGTTGGTTGAGGGAGTGGGATTGATCCTGCTGGCTGATATGTCGATCTTGGCCAGCTTGTCTGCCAGGATGAGCCTTGCGAAGTGGAAGGGGTCCACTGTGGAGGATAGGAACTATTCTGCCAATATGGTGGAGGATAAGGGCAGTTTGGCCAACCAAATTGGGACATCCAAGGATTCGGAGTAGGAAACATTTGAGGCGACCAATTTGAAAACGGGGGTTGGGACTGATTTTGCCACATGTTCTGTTGCTGTGTACTGAACTGCGGGGGTTGAAAAGAAGAGGAGGGATCTGAAAACATACCTGGTTGCCTAGGCTGCCATTGACGACGCTGGTTAACAAAATATGCTGGTTCTGACTCCTCTTCTGCTTCTTTGTATACTGCCTTCAAACCAGGCAGTGAAGGGCAGCTTTCCGTCAGGTGTTCCTTGGTGCAGATAGCACATATTTGGACTGTATCCAGCGGGCATTCCTTATGGCTGTGTTTCTTCCTGCATCGTGGGCAAAAAATGGCTAGATTCTGCTCTGCCTCAGCTTGCTTCTGTTTAGCCTGCACAATGTCAAGTTGTGTAGTTAATGTTCCCAGGATATCAGTTTTAAAATTTTCTAGCAAATTTCCAAGTTCCACCCGTGTTACTCCCTCTGTTAATGTTCTGTTATCTCTGGGGAAGCGATCATATTCCGCTGGTTTTATCCTCGTGCTGCCTCTTGAGCTCCTGATACACAGATCAATGATATCGGCGAAATTTTCCTGATAAATGTCTCCTTTCCCCATGATGTTTAACGTTTCGATCCATTGCTCTCTCATACCTCTAATTAATGCAGTTTTCAACACGTTATCAGGCAGAGGTAGTGATGCATAAGGGGATCTTTACAAGTTATATTGGAAACGTTCCACATATTCTTCTAAGGTTTCGTTTGGTCTGGCTGACATTTGAAAGATTTCATCTTTTAATTCCCTCGATCTACAGTAATCTTGGTATTTCTTTAAAAAGGCTTCTTTCATTTGATCCCAATTGTTAATAACCCCACCACCTAAGCCCATAAACCATCTCAACGCAGCCCCTTTTAATGTAGAGGGGAACAATTTCAGTTTCTGGGGGTCGGTGGTGTAATCGTATCCTCTACATAATACATCAAATTCGAACAAGAAGGCGTCCGGATCTTCTGATGTGAGGCCATGAAATGTGGGAATATGCTGGAGAGGGATGGCTTTCATGGGCGCATTTGCTGCAGAATCTACTATCGGATATTGCAATGTGGAGGTCTGGGTGTTTGGCTGGTTCTGCGCCATGGGATCGAATATATGC
The DNA here is from genome assembly GCA_031772625.1 of Pinus tabuliformis. Classification (NCBI taxonomy): domain Eukaryota; kingdom Viridiplantae; phylum Streptophyta; class Pinopsida; order Pinales; family Pinaceae; genus Pinus; species Pinus tabuliformis. The sequence continues at coordinate 877,928,415 of CM062805.1, forward strand.
CAGTAATCTTCAGGAATTTCCAAGAGAGTGTTCCTTGGTTGAGGAGGGATAGTCTTAACAGGGATTGTCTTGACACCACTCCCTTGATCAGGGATGATAATGGCCCCAACTGTCTGCGGTGAATGAATTCCTTCAACAAGGATTTTTACAGCGCTTCCCTTGTCCGGGCTATTCAAAGGCTGGTTCAATTCAATAGGAGATCTAGGTTCCTCAACTTCCCCTGTTTCTCCTTCTCCTTCACAAAGGTTACTTTGGGTCCCTTCGTGCAATGGTCCAGGAGTCAAATTTTCAATTTCTTGAAAATCCTGCTCCTCTGTTCGACTGTGCACCTCAGCAAAGGCTTCGGATGGTGATCCCGAGGCCTGAAGGGAACTAGTAGGCTGTTTAGAATTGACTTTCTTATAACCTACTGATGGCTGAGAGTCGGCTTTCTTATAGATTTCGTCTATGAAGGTCTTTCGTCCAAGGGTCACCGGCCCCTTAGCTTTGGATGGAGGCTTTTGATCTTTTTCTAACTTTTTCTGCTTAGTCATGCACTCCAATTAAACTGCTAAATCCTATTTAACCAGCAATTCTACTAAGAGAGCGGACGGTGGAGCAGGGCTTTTACATGCTCCGTACGCAGGTTCTTACCTTCCGTTTTTAAAATCCAACTCCCTCCTAGCAGATTTGCGCACTACTCTATAAAGGACAAATGGCTATTACCCCTTCCCCGGCAACGACGCCAAAATGTAGAGCGATAACTAGGGTCTCTCACACCACCAATTATTCCACATTATTAAGTCAATCCGGGATCGTTTTGTTCTTTCAAGGAGTAACTCAATCCGAGGCTGTTCTGTCCAAGTAGTGCTCGGTAGTATAGCGTTCTAATGACTTGAAAGGAAACAAACACTAAGCTGTAACTAAACCAATTCAGAAAATGAAATCACACAAGGCAAATGATCAGTCAAGGGTACGGAACCAATAACCCTTCCCTTTAGAAACTGATAAAGAAAGGAAACCAAAGCATGGGCTTATAGGTCAGGGAGCTAGGCAGCGTCTTGCTGGGCTCACGACAGCCTTAGGCCTGCTATCACGCGAAAGCAATAAAGGCGGATTAATGAAAGTAAAATGGAACAACAATTCTTAAAATGGAACAGCAGTAATGAAATGGAACAACAGTAATGAAATGGAACAGCAAACTATCATAAACAGGAAACGTCAATCATATAAAATGGAACAGCAAACCCAAATGGAACAGCAAACCCAAATGGAATAGCAAACCCAAATGGAACAGCAAACTCAAATGGAACAGCAAACCCCGAAGTATGTACACGGTCTATACTACTGTAGCGATCCGAGAGCAATGTATGATGCGACTATGTTTCTGAACAAAGTGATATTATCTTCAAGCCTCACAAATACTTATTTCATATGAATCCAATAATGATAACATTCATACCAATAACTTGCTGTAGAAATGGATGCAATTCGAATAGATTCAGTTTGCGTAATACAGAGACGTGAATTACAGAACTTATTCAGATTCGGATATTAATTAAGAAGCATAGTCTATCATATAAGAAATGTATCGGATTACTGAAACAAGAGAAATAAGCAAACCACACAAATCACCGTATGATACAACAGCAAGTGACCGTCGGAGCTGGGCCCTTGGCTACGATGGTACACTGCTTAGAGTTACTTCAGATACAGAAACGAAGTGAACACCAAATCCTTTATATTGATTGCATAACAAAAGTGTACAAAATCAGATCTTACAAAAGCTCAGTGATCAAAATCGTTCTGAGTTTATAATTATAACAACAGTCGTCTCTCCACGCTCGATGGCGTGGTACCTTTATATAACAGCAATGACAGAGATGTCTAGATACAAAAGATAAGCTTAAAGCAGCGATCCCTCAGGATCGAAGATCCTGAGGGATTCGCTAATCGTTCAGGTCTTCTCTTTCCTTCTTGCGTTCTCCGTCATGGTATCCTGCGTTCTTTTCCTGGATTATTCGGCTCCAATTTTACTTGATCTTGTCCGCATCCGGTTCCCTGTTGTCGGGACAACAGTTACTTTCCTTTCGCTTCTCGTTTTTACTCGATAATTCCCCATTTCCGCGTCCTTCTGCATAGAAAACATCAATTATTAGTGATTGAGCTTCGTTTGTCCATTTTCACACAATTCACCAAAACCCTTATATTTTTAGACTCATAATGCAGAAAAGATTAGAAATAGTATTGAAAAACCACTAGATTGCTTATCAAAAAGCATACCTTCCAGGTGCTCCACACAATGTTGGATTCTGGTGCCTCCCACAACTTAATGCCCAAATCAGTAATGGAAAAATTGAAACTAGACATTACAAGACCCTACAAGGACTTATTTTCATTTGAATCAAGTCAAGTAAAGTGTTTGGGGTTGATTAAAGACCTCTGTGTTACCTTAGTTCAATATCCCGCCAAGAGCATCCTTATGGATATTGTAGTTTTGGACATCCCACAGAAGTATGGCATGTTGTTATCTAGGTCATGGGGAGCAAAACTTTAGGAATCTCTACAACTTGATATGTCATATACGATAATTTTTGTTTTTGGACAACCCAAGAAGCTATACCGAGAAATTTTAATGAAACATTCTATGTACATTCAAACATTGATTATTTTATTTTTTATAATACTGATGAAACACAAGGAACTATTTTAGATAGTGTTGATACAGAACCAACAAAAATTGTAGTTTCAAAACAAAAGGAAACTATCCAAACTTTAGAACTTTCCTCTAAACAAGGTAGTCAAGTAGAGGAATAATTGGTGGAAACAGATGATACGAATTATGAACATGAGATATTATGTCATCTTGATTTTGATGGGTCAGTAAATAAGTTTGGAGCAAGAGCAGGAGTTTGGATATACAATCTAGAGAATGATTATTCAAAAGGCCATGCATACAGACTAAACTTTAAATGCACTAATAATATGGCCAAGTATGAAGCACTACTTTTATGTCTTAAATTAGTTAGGAAGCTAGGAGCTATAAGAGTTTCTGTTATGGGAGACTCTGAATTAGTGATAAAACAAATTAATGTTGTATATATGACCAAAGATCCTAGATTAAGTTGTTAGAAAGGAACCATTGTAGAAATACTAAACACTTTCTTAGAAAACAGAGTTGTTGTAATTCCTAGAAAACATGACATGCATGCTCATAGTTTAGTAATGTTTTCCAATACTTGCAAGTTACCCTTTCAGCCTAACTATCAGTACACTGCTGAAGTAAGGCACAGGCCTGCAGTCCCAGATAATTTGAAGAACTGGAAATTATTTGTTGATGACAAACAAATAAACAACTTTTTGATTTCAGAACAAGAATTTGTAAATAGCAATATAGATACTGACACATCAATAGACCTTAACACGAAAGATAAAATAGAAATTAACGAGATAGAAGGTGAAGAAATAGATAGATTTCATCCCACTAAATTCACAAAATCAGATGTAGAAAACCTAGAACAAGTTGATATTGATGAGATAATTAACGAAGACGCTAAAGTAATTAATCTCAAGGACAATTTCTTACCCAAGGGATTAACCCCTTTGGAAGACCTGTTTGATTCAAATGATGTCCTTAGAAAGCCCAAAATGGAACCTTTGAAATCTGATATGGAGGAGTGTAATATTGGCATTTATGAGAATCCAAAATTGATCAAACTTTCTAAATCATTACCTCCCACTGAAAGAGTAAAATACATTGAGTTGTTAAAATAATTTCAAGATGTTTTTGCTTGGAGTTATGAGGATCTCAAGTCCTATGACACCAGCACCATACAACACACAATACCTATGAAAGAAAATCAAAAACCTTTCATACAAAAACTTAGAAGGATAAATCCTGTCCTTTTACCTTTAATTGAAAAGGAAATCCAGAGAATGTATGATGCTAGGATAATTGCCCCCATCAGATTTTTTGATTGGTTTTCTAACTTGGTACCAACCAGAAAGAAAATTGGTGAAATCAAACTTTGTGTGGACCTTAGGAACCTCAACAAAGTATCACTCAAAGACAATTACCCCCTCCCCAAAATGGATCATATTTTACAAAGGGTAGTTGGATCAACCTGGATCTCATTATTGGATGGGTTTTCTGGTTACCAAGCCAAGACTGCTTTCACTACTCCTTGGGGCACATTCATGTATATGAAAATTCCTTTCGGAATAATGAATGCAGGAGCCACTTTCCAGAGGGCTATGGATATAGCCTTTGCCAAAGAAATTCATGATTTCCTGGTGATATACCTTGATGACATTATTGTATTTTCAAAATCTGACAACCAGCATTTGGATCATCTAAGGTGGGTTTTTATTAAATGTAGGAAATATGGAATTTCTTTGAACCCTAAGAAGCCATTGTTTGGATTATAAGAAGGAAAGTTACTAGGTCATATAATCTAAAAAAATGGTATTCGAATAGACCCTGCAAGAATAGAAGCCATCTTATAGATACAACATCTAAGGAACATCAAAGAATTACAAGCTTTCTTAGGGAAAATTAACTTTCTTAGGAGATTTATTTCCAATTTAGCATAATTAATTAGATCACTGAACAATATGTTGAAAAATGATTCGGCCATAAAATGGATTGTTGAGGCTAAGAAATCCTTTGAAGACATTAAACTGGCCTTAACAAGAACACCAGTTTTGATCAGTCCAAAATTTGACAAAGATTTCATCTTATTTTCCTTTTCTTCTGAGCACCAAATTGCTGCAGTTTTACTATAGAAAAATGACCAGGGCTATGAAAAAACTATTGCTTTATTTAGTAAGGCCCTGAGAGATGCATCCCTAAAATATAACATAATGGAAAAACAAGCTTTTGCTTTGGTCAAAGCTATCAAGGACTTTAGAGTATATATATTATATTCTCATATAGTAGCCTATGTTCCCAATTTAGTTGTCAAAGACATCCTAACTCAGGGTGGTCCAGATGGAAACAGGGGAAAATGGATTGCTACTATTTTAGAATATGATATAGAAATTAGACCAAGTTAATCAAGGGCCAAGGTTTAGCCAAGCTTATGGCTAAGTCAAACTGTCAGGCCCTAGATATAGACTTTATTGCACAAATGGATAACGAAGAGGAGGTGGCAACTCCACTACTCAGCCAGGCCTTTATTGAATCACCATGGTATGCTGATATCATTTATGTTTTACAAAATTTACAAGATCCTCCAAGATTAACTAAGACTAAAAGTAGATTTTTGAAGATGAAGTCCTTAAAATTTTGCATATTAGACAATGCTTTTTTTTTGAGGAATCATGAAGGTATTCTTATCAACTATTTATTAAAAGATGAGTCTGAGAAAGTATTACAAGAGTTTCATGCAGGTTACTGTGGAGGACACTTTTACTAGAAAACCACTGTAGATAAAATTTTAAGATTCGGTTTTTACTAGCCAACTTTGTTCTCTGATGTAAAGAAACATGTGACCTCCTACCACAAATGTCAAATTTTTGAGGGAAAGAAAAAACTTCTACCTTTACTGCTAAAACCAATTTCTGCCGAAACACCTTTTCAACAATGGGGTTTAGACTTCATTGGTGAGATTCACCCACCTTCATATGCCCAACACAAATGGATCCTCGCTGCCACAAACTTTTTCACCAAATGGATAGAGGCTATACCTTCAAGGCAAGCCACTAACACTGTTATCATAACCTTCCTTGAAACCAACATTCTATCAAGATTTGGATGTCCAACTAAGCTCATTACGAATAATGCAGCAGCCTTTAAATCCAAAAGGATGATAGATTTCTGCAACAAGTATCATATAACCTTGGGCCATTCCACAACCTATTATCCTCAAGGAAATGGACTGGCAGAATCTTCAAACAAAAGCCTGGTGAACATCATAAAAAAGCTGTTGGAGGACAATAAGAAGACATGGAATAAAAAGCTAGTCAATGTCTTATGCGCAGATAGACTAACCACAAATAAATCAATTGGTACCTCTCCCTACCAACTAGTCTATGGGATGGAAGTTGTTTTCCCATCTTCCTTGGGAACACTAGTAATGAACCTGATCCAAGAATTACAGGTTGAACCAAATGACATCCAAAGAAGAATCAACCAAACAATTCATTTACATCAAACCAGGGAAGAGTGTACATCAGATCTCAGGTTGTGCAGGAAAGGATCAAGAACAATTTTTATAAAAGGACCAAGGCTAAGGATTTCTACCTTGGTGACAAAGTCCTAAGATGGGATTCAGGGAGGGAAGATAAAGGTAAACATGGGAAATTTGATTTCCTATGGAAAGTCCCATATGTCATTTATGCTTTCAGAGGTAATAATGCTTTCTTCCTCATAGAAATGGATGGTACAAAAGCAGAAGGTGGACTAGTGAATGGTCGGATGCTCAAAAACTATTTTGAACCTAACTACTGATTTTTACTTTCCATTGTACATATTCCATATTTTATCAAAAAGTTTAGTTCGGATTGGATGGTGGCCATTGAAGTTGAAGCTCGGAGAGAGGGCCCTAAGCTTCAAAGGATTCACTATCATAAGTATCAATAATGAAGAGGAACAGAGGGTAATTTTGCAAGGTAACATCAACAACAATCCAAAGGCTACTAATTTACAAAGCTCTTGACATTTCACCAGGAAATGCCATCCCCAAGTGGAGCCATTGTTAGGTTCCTATACTAATAGGAGTCATAATTTTGATTGAATAAGGTTAAGCCTTGTAATATTGTACATACCTTTGCTTTCTGCAAATGTTTTCCATATTAAAAAGTTAAAAAATGTAAAGAGGGCATGTCCTAAAAGAATAATCAAAGGAAAAAATGAATGAAAATAGGTCACAAAAAATGAAAAATATGAACCCCAAGAAAACAAAAAAACCATGAAAGTGTGCAAGTCAAAATGCCACTACTATTAACTTTTTATGCTTAATGAATGATTGTGTGCAACTTGTTACTTATGCCACAATCCATGAATAGTCAAAATGTTTAAACTTGCTATTTCATGTTTGAATTTTATTGTTTATAGATGGAGAATAAAATCTAACCAAATAGTGTAATCTTGGCAGATAATTAGATAGGTAGAGTAAATAAAAGGAGCTCAATTGTTTAATCTGAGCCCTTGGATGTGATAAGGTTAGAATTAGATAGTTCATTTTTAAAGAAAAGAAAATATTGATAAGGGTTTTCTCGCTAAAATGCACCCTAATAAAGTGAAGAAAAAATGGTAGAATGAGTAGATGGGTAAGTAGAAGAAAGGTTGCAGAAGTATGGTGATTGATTAAACAAAAAGCATATTTATTAGTTTTCATCATATGCTCCAAATGTGAATGGACAATCAAGCATGTAAATGGATTTCAAATTCAATTAATTAACTCCCCCCATTCATTTCACCCCTCTACTTAACTAATTTCCCATAATAAAGTTCTAAGTATTTAAAACCTTTAAGTCAAAGAGGCTCAGAGCATTTCTCTAACTTTTGGAGGGATTGGACCCTCAGCTCAATGACTTATGGATATCAAATACTAGATTTCCCTCATAAAATTCACCTCCCCCCATCAGTTCATTCATTTTCCTAATAAAACTCCTTTTCCTAATAGTAAAACACTTTTTGCCTAGGAAAAGCACTTTTCCCCATATAAAGCACCTTCATACCATAAACCCACAAAAATGATTTACCCTAAGTGTTAATGTAAATATGTGAAAAACATGTAATTCACAAAAAAGCATTGCACTTAGTGTTTTTCCCTTTTCTACCCATTTTTCATATTAATTACTAACTTTTATTAATATATAAAAAATCCCCGAAAAACCTAATTTTCGTATATATTTAATTCCCATGTATAAATTAGCCCTACCCCTTAGTTTAATTATAAACTATAGTACTACCCATATCCCGCAAAAATAAACAACCCTGCCTTAGCCCTTAATACTGCATTAAAGCACCCCAATGAGATTAAACTCTAAATTGATCTCATACCGCCATAATTAAGTGCCCATCGGGCCCCCCACTAGCCTCCGTGCAACTTCCCCTCCTGATCACCATGTGATCATCCCCCTCTTCATCCGATAGCCCTCGTCCATATCAGGCCAACCCGACATCCGTCTTTTACCCACCCATTAAAGTGGTTTCTACCCCAGCCCCTGGTGCTACGTGACATCCAATGAATGGAATCGAGCGGCCCCTCTCGAATACCACCAAGAACCCAAAAGCGGTGCGATATAAACCATTTACCGCCCTCCCGTTATGTGACAAATCAACCACTGTTCACCCCATACCCGGCAAAACTAACTTTTTATGTATAAAAGCCAAAAATCCCCAAATTGTTTGTTTTCACTGACATTTCATTTGCAAGCCTCTGTACTCATGCATGACACCTGCGAACGTCGAAGCTAGCAACCCACGTACAATTTCACTCAAAAGATGCCGCAGACAACCCAGTCAGCCTTGCAACTTATACAAAGCCATTTGACCACTTGCAGTCGTCAGCCATCTCGCTCAGAACCAATTCACCCCAATTCCAGGTATTTAAACTAGAATTCACCAAATACCCTGCCAATTTTGAAAGTAACCAGCTACTGAGTGTTTTAGTTAAGATAAAAAATAATTAAAAATGACACACCTTGCTGAAACATTGTTTCCCTAAATACTGCAAATTACTCTCCCCCATTACTCAAATCCACAAGAACTGTGAATGGCGACCCCTATTGCTATGGATGAGAGGCCCATCTCTAAGCCCCATTTAGACCTGGACCACCTTCCCCTAGCTGATAAAGATTTCCAAATAAAAGATACCACCGTTATAGAGCTCCTGCTCAAAATACATTGCCAAAGTAGGGACAAGTTCCTGAACCATGCTGATGAAATTGGCCTTTGGGAGTAAAATTTTCCCAAGTACTAGTTCCCCCAAGTCCACATTTTTCCTGAAATTGCACATATGTGCTATGTTTGCTATGTCCCCAGTCACAGAACCATCATGTCTCATGACTAGAAATTCCTTTTAACCATCACTCCTGAGTCTATAAATGAGATGCGGCAGCTCCAACCAGGGCCAAACTTAACTCCCCTCTCAATTGGAGATTTGTTAGATTTATATCCCAAACTCAACTCTGCAAGATTGGCCCAATTTATCCAAACCTTCATCATAGAAGAGAAGTACACCCCCAAAGACCCCCCTCCATATGTAGCAACTATATTTTCTCCTTGGGGTCGAAATATTGTATCCATGATATCTTGTGTTTTTGGTTACTCCACAAACATTGATGAAATCATCCTGGATTTCATGTCCATCTACACCCTAGGACAACCTCCTGCAACTATTTATGACTTTGCAACATTCATAGATGACCGAATGCATGAGAAGTTCACAAAAATGGGAAATGAAAGGGTTTTCAAGTACTCCTCAGTTATATACCACATGTTCTTATATTATCAATCAGAGAAATTCCCATTCACCCTTCAAAAGTTGGACACCAAGGGTCAGCCCAGGTCAATCATTTTTTGGACCCCATTGATCCACTAGTACTAGTCTCCATACTCTTACTCTGATTTTATTGATTTATTTATACACCCAGTCATGACAATGTTGATTGGAAGCCCTCCTCCAAGGATCAGTCCAGAAATAAAAAGAGTCGTGCAGTTATCTAAACAGACCAAAGTTGGTGACTAGTACCTTTACCAGAACCACACAGAGATCAGGATATATGGTTGCATGCTTGCACCATACAAATTGCCAAGATACCTCACTATGAGGTTGTTTGCTTTAGAATATTACAGGAAAATCATCAATGCAGATGAGATAAATTTTGTAAATTCCAAGAAGAAGGCCAAATTCAAAATTTAAGACCAACTAGGCCCATTCATATGCAATTCTAGAGAGGTTGGCCAAGAGGTAGACCTAATATTACAAAGGATGAAGTTCCAAAGAAGTTTTTTTTGGAGATACAATCCTTTGGAATTCATCATAAAGAAAAGACAAAAGGTCAAGCTTGGACCTTTCATTCACCATCCCATACCTGAGATAGAAGCTTATGAAAATCAAACCGAATAGGTGGAAGGTACCCTAGCAGACCAGGACAACACTAGAGTAGATATTGAGAATGATCTTATTAATTTAGAAAAGCAGCTTGATGATAACTCTTTTCTGCACGTACCAGAAAAACCAGATACTACCATGAGCAATCCTCCAGTCATGCAGACTCCTCAGAACGAGGAGAAGGCCCCAAAAAGAAATAGAGAAGGAGCTTCCACCTCGGGGATGACCACCTCTGATTTACAGCAGGAATCAAACAAGAGGCAAAGGCTAAATCCAGCCTCTGAGAAGGAATACACTGAAGGCTCGGCTGAGATCACTAATACAGAAGCAGAAAGAAGCAGGCCTGCCACTCCATATGGATGCATACAAGAGCCTTCCACTTCACAAACACAGGTATTAGAAAGGAAACTCAGTGCGGAAGTATCTTCCTTCAGAATGCCTGTAGACAAAGACTAAGACATCAAGGAAATATATAAAGAAATCAAGGCTAGAAATGAGAGGCTCAAAGCCCAAACTTATGCTCAATACCTGAAACTCACCCCTAACAATCAAACAAGGCTAATGTCAGCCTTTGACATTAAGGAGGGGATGCTGTAGATGACCTTTGTGAAGCATACAACTCAACAGCCAAGAACAACCTCAGATTTGAAGAAAATAGATTTTGAAGTGCTAGCAAGGATATTCATCCCATAGACCAGATTGAGCTACACAAGCAAACAGGGGAGATGATATACTCCACTTTTACTAGAAAGGCCATAGCTTTTCACCAGCTACAAAACTCTTTGAAAAATATCTCGGCTCAATTCCAGTTAGAGAAGGCCTCCTCACAAGCCAAGGACACCAGGATCAAGTCCTTAGAGGACTTAGTAATTGAATTGGGACACGATCCCAAGGATATAAAAGCTGCAGAACAACTTATTAAAAAGAAGAATGATGACATAGCTGCATTGAAAAAACAACTAAAGATACCTAGCTACTTCATCCACAAACAGTAGAGGTTCTAGAAGCCCAATAAGGACATGAAGAACTCATGGACTTAGTCCTGAAGCTGAATGATCAACTCAAGGAGACAGAGAAGGAGTTGGACACTTTAATTCAATCGAAGCAAAGTGACTTGGCCACAACTTCCAGAACTGTCATCCCCACAGTATCCACAACAGTTCCTTCTACCCTGGCAGCATCACTGGCACCTACAGTTCCACTTGCAACAGCCTTGCCAACAACAACGAAATCTACATCAGCAGCAGGTACATCAGGAGAGAAAGCAACAGAACTTGTCAAAGCCATGGAAGAGATGTCTATCTAGGCTACATAGATGAAAAAGCTAAAGGAAAAAGTGGCAAGTCTGGAAACTGACTGCAAACTTGTCCAACTCAAGCAGAAAGAGGAAACACAAGGGGCCTAGAGAATGGGTGAGAGGATCAAAATCCTAGAAAAGGATTTAACACTTGAGAAGCCACTTGGACAAACCAAAGAAATGTTGTGGACCAATATCATTGACTTTGTCAATGATATTTGGCCATCAATCCAAGTTGTTTTTGAGCAAACAAAGCTAGTGAAGATAGCTACTGAAGCTATCCAGAAAGTAAAGCAAGAATTGGGAAATAAGCCTGAGGATGCAAATAGACTCATCCATTTCCTCAATAGCAAAAATAGATATGAGCTACAGGAGCTGAACATTGAAGACAAAACTACCACCATTTTAGAAATAAGGAAGGTCCTTTCCAAAAGGAACCTTATGCTTAATTTGGAAGAAAAGTGCCACAATATGCAGGTAGCCATTGATAGGTTCATGGCTAAATTTCAGATTTTGAGGGAGAAAGGTTTTCCTAGTCGTATGGTCATTAATGAAAAACTCATGACACAGTCAGACTATGAAGACTCAGAAAATTGGCTAAGGATCAAGCCAGTTCCTCATCCATTAAAGCCTTGCCAACGGGCAAGGTATTATATGACACATTTGAGAACTTGTTTTTCCTTAAGCATGAGGTAAAACATTTGTTCTTCACCAAACCCAATTTTGCAAAGTATATTGATGCCGATGAGATTTATAGGAGGATGATAAATGGGAAATTACCAAATGCACAATGGTGGGAAACTGTGACTAACTTACAGTGATAAATTAACATCTAAAAGTTACCACACAGTAAATATGAAGACAACAGGATGAAACAAGTAAAGACAACATAACAGGGTCAAAGACTAGCAGGGTCAAAGAGTATCAGATGAAAGATCAAAGTAAAGAAGACTACAACGTGAACATACCACAACTATCAGCCAACAAAGGGCTACATCTCAACCATAAAGGCCAGCACAACCATAATTAAAGGGACAACAAGAAATAGTTCATTAGCTGTCTCTATCTTCTTTCTAGAAGATATTTGTATTTCCTACAATAAATCTCAAGTTGTTTGAGATATTTTGTAATAAGTTTTGTATAAATACTTCACAATTCAAAGTATGTAGTGTGGATTCCAAAAAATTTCTATAGACTATTTCTCTCGAATCAAAAATTGTATTGTACCAATGACTGGATTGGCTTACTGGATCAAGGAATAAAGATGAGACATTTTACAGGATTCTTGTGTAAAGCGAAATACAAATAAGTATTCTCTCATGTTCAATGTTGTTTTCATTCATGTTTTTCGTAATATTTATGTATCTTTAAAATCTTAATGTTGTAACATGGAATGATATTTCAGAAATTTCTTAAATGCACTCTATCTTGACTATTATGCATTATTATATGTTTTCTTCACAAATCTAAGTTAAGGAATTCTTGATTGCTCCTTAGTTTAGGTGATTTCTTGTGATCAGTAGAAAATGATTCTTAATTTCCCTTTGTTCATGATTATCCTTTATCCTCCATTCAGATCCTGGCCTAAGGATTCTTGAGTTCCCTTTTACCCTAGTTAGAATTACTTTACCCATTAGGCCTATAGATTTGCATTTTTCTCTGCTAGCTTGCCCTGTGAACATTCCCTCTAATGAATTGGTCCAGTCCTACTATCCATTTGTTGACTCCATAGCCCAATGGTTTGAAGACCTAGCTCTATCCATCTACTCTGATAATTCCACCACCCAACTTTCAAATCAAAACCAAAACCCCAAAGAACACTAGGAACTAGCCTAAAACGCCATAAGAAACAAATTTAAATTATATAGAGAGAGCCCTCTCTAAGTCATAGGTTGGCTAGAGCCTATACTTAAAAGATTGGTTTGTGGTTACCTTGGTTTCTTCCTTCTTTTGATAACTTCTAAGGAAAATTCTAAGTGATAACAGTAGGTACCTAAAGAAATTATACTACTCGGAGAGCGGAGTTACAAGATTGTAATTGCAACAATCAGTTGCGGGAGTGCAGAGAGAAGGGCTTTTGAACATGTTGAATGTGTCACACTTCGGTCGAAGCCCATTTAGTACAATTTGTGTGTGGCAGCTCCTTACACTGTACATCATGGTTGCATTTGACTAGGAACGAGGATCCTGATTAATGAGATGATCGTTAGGATAATAACAATGCTGCCATATCAAGGAAAGGACCTCACGGATGAATTCATGGGTAAAAACAAAGACAAGGAGATGGTCGAGATGATGAAGGAAAATTTTGGATTAGTGAACAAATCTTGCGAGTATGAGATAAACTCTATCGAGGATCATGGTGTGTGCTTCGCCACACATACCTTAGTGGGGAAGATCATGAGGAAACGTGGGACCAATGAGGTGCCTGTAGTAGCATGGTGAAGTAAAATTCTAAGTGCAGACACAAACAATTCCTCTAGCCCGATAGTGGGTCTAGCCACAAACAATACATTCTATGGAATATTTCCTTAGGTTAGAACCAATTAAGAGGGCCTACCTCTTAGTACTCATATATTGTTTGATGATAACCTTGCTTGCTCGCTCCAGCTATCTCCCGTTTCCTTCTTCGAACACCTGAAACAAGTAAACAATTGTTATAGAAATTTTTGGGCACTGCCACCCCAAGCATAAAATGTCCATAAACCAAGGGCTCCTAAGTCCCTAAAAGTGTTGTTACAACCCCTAAAGGAACAAGGTCAACTGATTACAGCTTCTCCCAGAAGTTCTCCATGAAAAACTACTCACAACTGGTCAAAACTGGATCATTTCACCTGCTCCATTGGCAAAGTGCGTTGCATCTCACCTAAATACACACAGTGGGTGTGTTGAATTTCAAAAAGACCTTCTATGGGGTGCGATGGGCGAGAAGAGACAAATGGCAGTGTCAATTAGCGAGGTGGAGAAGCATGGAATCTTCCAGAAACTTCTCCTGTGACACTTGCCTCTCTGAATTCGAACAGGGATGAGTAAGAGATCATCAATCTCCAAATGGAAGCAAGAACTATCAGAGGGAAGGCACTAATCAAATAACAAGATGACTCATCTCCCTTGTAGACATCTATATATGGATCCCTCATCCCAAAGATCCAGAGGCTAGAATTTTGCATCTTGTAAGGAATTGTTGTTAGTTTCTTGAGGTAACATCATAGTGTTGGGTGATCTAAGATTTTCATGAGGTGAAGAAGGGCTTACTTGCTGAGAGGATGATGTTGGGTCAGAACAACTGGTTGTAACTCTCTTGGCTCTTTCTTGATTATCAATAAAGCTATTCAAGTTTTCCTCCATACTCTTGTGTAATTTCTGTTTTGTGCATTTGTATGGTCAATTTACATCTGATCCTAGATTGATTATGATAATAGATCCATGTTCTCGTATAGTGTTATGCTGCTTTGATTCTACAGGTACTCTGTGAAGCTGGGTATATAAGAAAGCAAGTAGCAAAGGACTATCAGAAGAGAGAGGAATCGAGCAAGGAACCAAGCGCAAGACAGAGGTTGGTCTCCTTTATTCTTCTCTCATCTATCTTTAATAAAGGAAAACGAAAGTAGTTTTACTTTGTTTGTTTCTAAGGTAGCTACCGGCCTTAGTGGGATTAGCAGTTCTGCATAGACACTTTTCCCTGTAAAAAAATGGCGACTCCGCTGGGAAGTGACTAGGTTGTTTGTTTATCTACATTTGTTTACTTTATAAACTTACAGACGGAGCCTGAAGCCGAGCCAGGTAGCCTTCGAACTGCATTTGCTATGCAAATGAAAAGTAGATAAATGCCGCTTCAGTCAATCTCCGGGTTTTTGTTTATGAATTAAAGAATTGATTTACAAGCTTTTTAATTGCCCTCGGCCAAAATCCTTGAACTGAACTGCAAACTATGACTTGGAACCCAATCAAAGTCTCGTCCCTGGTCCAACGCACTGTCTGTTCTATGAATCTCAAATTCAGCGCACTTCCCGAGTGTAGTAGGTGCGCTGCATTTCAAATTCACTGTGTTACAGGTGCGCTGATCAGACTAGGCATTGTTCCTAAATTTTGGTTTCTATGTTCAATCTTTTCAGATCTATTCAAGAGTCTTGCTACCTGTAGTCAGTATACCTCTATTTGAAACCCCTTTCCTTGCTGTTATTCTGCCTCCATTGTGCAAAGAACTGAATTTTTTTTTATGTATTTGTTGAGTCATTTTCAGTTCTCCTTTACAAAGAAGTAACATAATTGTACTGTCTTTTCTTGATTTGAAAGTGTCGCAAGTGTCGTTTTCAGTCATAGAAGAGAGTCTGATTGCTCTTGATAGTCGATTACCCTGTTACTATTGTATTTGGTCTGAATTAGTAGTTTTTCTGGTGTCGAAAGCAAGTTTTCATTTCCAAATCGCAAAGTGTTGTCATTGTCTTCATTTTGATTTTGAAAAGAAACTTGTTAGTAATTGTCGCTTTGAAAAATAATTCAGATTTGCGCATTAGCTTTCTTTTTATCATTCACATATTAAGAAGGCTGAAAACAAATACATGCATGTGCATTTGCATTTACATTGTTTGATTGGTTTGATTTAGGACAATGCATATAGTGTGTGCTCTATGCTCTTTGCTGAAAGAACGCCATTTCTCTTTCCTTAGTAGCTAGGATTTTCATTGCTCAAAGAAGATAAAACGACTGTTTATCATCTTAGATTGCATTTTAGGAATTGTACATCTACATCATGCGGTGAACCTGAAAGGCAAATTTCTTAAGCAAGATCAACTAAAAAATAAATTTAATGAATCTAACAACGCTTTGGAACTTAACGCACAACATCTAGAAGTCTAGGCTGGAGACGTATTCCGACGTCGTAAAACCTGGTAACTGTTGTTCTCACTGTTGGTTGGGTGATTCCTCCACTTTGAGATGATAAGTGCCAGTACGGACTTGTGCTCCCACGTACCGTCGAGTATATTTTGGGAGACCACAATAGGCTTAATCCTTTATCCATAGGAAGCCGTGTTTGCCGCCCTATCGATCGCAATGCACTGAACACAGCATTCGGGAAGGTTGCCTGTCGTATCGTAAAAAGTATTCTGCAGTTTTGCGTTTGGTTTGGTAATCCCTTTGCCTAGATTTCCAGAGCAGTCCCTTTCGTTCCTTTTCAGACTCCTTAACGGAAAAGGTCCATCTGAGCACTTGTCACTTCAGGCTCATTAAAAATCGAAGGCGACTAGAGTCATCTTTTGTTTTTTCTTGACTCTTAAAAATTGAAAAAACAAGTTGTGTCAAAGCATCTAAAATTTATTTTAAACGGAATAATCATCACCTTTCCTACGTTGGTCTTAGGTTGAGAAAATGGAGTCCACCAACCAAGGTGTTCCCCTTGGAGGAAATCCTAGTCCCTTCTCCTCTTGGGGAGATGTTGGTGCACCCCATATGGCCACATTGTCGCTTCCAAGATTGACAATCGGCATGCCCGTATGGCTTTTCTCGACCTCCGTCGTTCAGAACACCGCGATTCCTGAACAATCAAGTCAGCAACTAGACAATTCTAGAGCTACCCCCAACCTTCTACTTCGTCCAATTCTTCCTCTCCTCCTTCCTCTTCACTTGATGAGGCTGGTAAAGCCAAAAATCAAGTACCTGAGAAGAAGAAGGAAAAGAAGAAGAAATAGAAGAAGAAGAAGGAGCCAAAGGCAAAAAGGGGCAACCAAGCATCGTCTAGCGAAAATCCACACACTGCACCGACCAGGCCTAAATTTCCATGTGTCATTTTCAAGGGAGACCACTATCATAGAGATTGTCCTTGCATCCCACGGATCTTAAGGGACTGGTCTCCTCGTTTGCACAACCCGGTGTCGTCAACCTCTGATGATCATGTTGAAAACACACTGTCGACTAGTGAAAGTGAAACCCCTGGACAAAAAGGAAAGTGAAAATTTCCTTGTAAACTGTGTGAAGGCGATCACGTCGTCCACCGTTGTCCCTTCTTAGACGAGGCTAAAAGAGTTTTGGACGGTCGTCCGGTTTCACCGTTACAACTTCCTCCTGGATATAAGAAACTCTTGTCGAGTCTGTCGCTAGTTGAAAATTCGGCTAACCCGCCCAGGTGGTCGGCCGAAGCGTCTATCATTGAAGATAAACCATTTGAACCCATACCAGATGAAAGTCAAAAGGTCGAGGTGGAAGTTGACCTGGTCTTGCCTTTAAAGGTTCCTTCTTCAGATGATACAGTCACCGAAGAGAACAAGGATGACACTGTCAAAATTCTTTTCGTAAACACAGACTCCGATGAACATGGGGGCAATTTACGCATTCCTTTACCGCAGGAAGGAAGTTCGTCAGAGTCATACCCGGCCGTCTATTCGGTCCCACCTCCAAGCAACCTAGTTGTTTCCTTCGACTGGAATCAGCTAGGCAAACCCTGTTTACTGGCTAGTGTACCATTCCGAATCATTGCTCAAGTATATAGAATGGTTATGGCCGATACCATCATAGATGAAGGGGATTCTGTGAGTATCCTTTCCTCGACTGCTTGGAAAGCGCTTGGTTCGCCATCGCTTTTACCTGAGATGATAAATCTAACAGGCTTTGACAAAGGAACCAGTCGACCGTTAGGGATCCTTCCCAATGTGTCCATAACATTGAGAGGGAAAGCCGTTCAAATGAATGTAATGGTAGTCCAAGGACCCCTGGATTATAATCTACTCCTTGGACGAGACTATATTTATTGCATGGGAGCCATTGTCTCATCAATCTTTAGAGTAATGTGTTTTCCGCACGAAGGAAGAGTGGTCAAGCTCGTAGACCAGCTTTCATTTCCCATTTCACACATGGAAAATAGTCATATACCATCCCTGAATGGTCTTTTCATGCAAGGAATGTCTCATCAATCCCCAGTCCGTCCACTTGATGAGCGCAAGTGATTCGAGGGACATGACTAAAACCCAGGGGGCATGCACCCTGGTCTGCTTCGGCAGGAAAACTTCAGGTATAGGATAGGTTTCCGCGAGAGAATATGACTAGTCTGACACTCCCTTCCGTGATTGGAAAAGGGGGTTAGACTAGAATAAGATTCCCTTGTCAAAGTTATGTGGGTAGAGGCGTTTGCGCCACTCACCTTTGTCTATTTCGGTAGGCATCGCCGAGGAAGTGTTTTGTTTGCGGTGCAGATAGAACAATATTTGGTAACCTGAAAGAGGTAAACCTTTCCCGATAAAACAAATGTTTTTTCGGTAGATTGAGAGGTGACCTTGAAACTCTATTTTATACCCGGGGGCATGCAAACCTTTTGGCGTGCAAGCGAAGAGCGACCATTTATTTTTTAAATTTGTAGGTCCTCTAACCCTTTAAACTCGTAGGATTGGTTGTTTCCTAACTTTCATAAAGAAAGGATGTGGGGCAAAGATTTGAAAATTTGCCGTTTTTATATATGAGACATTCTTATTACACGACTGGATTAATCGAGCAGTTTTAACGTGGACTTCATGCTCGTTAAAAAATAAACATAAGCAATGAGCAAATGTTTCCCCCAGCGTTTAAGCTCAATAAAAAATGAACCAATTTCCGATAAATAACTGTTGTGAATGTAGTACTTCAGCCTTTAAAGCCTTGGTCATGTTCTCATCATCACCTCCACTCTGTATTGGCCAATCATTCACCTCCATTTGATTGTTTACCCCTTTTGAGGAACAGCTGCGAAGAGTGATCCTGTTAGCCATCCTTGTAACACTTCCGTGATTGGGAAATTCCAAATCTTACCTGGAATCAGCTGCTACCCAAATTTATCACTCGTTCCTCAAAAAACGAGTCTCCTTTAAGCTCTTTTCAACTGACTCGTAAAATATGAAAAGATTGCCGAGCCATTGGCCTCTCCAGCTCGTTAAAGTGACCGGAAGTGCTATCCCTCCTTTAGATTTTAATCTTTTTGGACCTGAGGGATTATTACACAAAAAGATCGAGCGCTTGTTTTCTTCGGCTTGTTAAAAGTATAAAAAAATTCATCCCTTCTATATTGTTTTATACATTTTTGGACCTAAGGGATTAGATGATGAAAAAGGATTTTTGGAGTTTCCTTTACGTCTCTTTTCAGACTCTCTAAAATTGAAAAGGACCGAGTTATCTTTGTCGTTAAACTCGTTAAAACCTAATAGCGACAAACTTGTCCATAGCAGACAAGAACAAGTTTCACTATCGCTAGGCTCGTTAAAACATAGCGATGGGTTTGCCCGAAGGGAAAATTATAGAACAAGCATATGTTATCCTCCTCAAGCTTGACAAAAATAAAGAGGTACTGGTCAGCAATGACTGGGGAAAAATTGGGAAGAAAACTTGAAGAAACTTTGTTGGTAGCAAGTCGCTCTTGAACATGACACTTTCACTCTGCATCCAAGTCGGGTTGGGTTGTTTCATTCACCAGTCACATCACCATGGTCACATCACACCATCCACATTTGGGTTAATGCTATCAATCCATCATGTCAGTGTCACCGATATGTTCAAGAGAAGTCACTCAGAGAATTCACCTGTGTCTCACCCGCTACAATACATTTACGCTCCCTTCTTTCATGACTGCCACCCTGAACCTTATATCACCAGACTGTTTTCACCTCCATTAAAATAATTTTCTCCGTTCTGTGTCATTGATGTGGGATTCATTAAGGCCCTCCTATGACAGATCGCTTCTTGTCGACATCAGCTCATTATCCAAGAAGTCGATCTAGGAACACCCATTTCAATACTTTGAAGCTTGCATGCCTCAATGGCAAGTTTCTCACTTCCAGCGACAGGTTTACATCAATGGCCTTCGACCGAAAGATTTTGCGTGGTGTTCGACGCCATGTCCCTTATTCACACCACGTGAATTGTACTGCAATACCTTGAGGATCATTATCATTATCGGTGATTCCTCTCGCGCCTGTTAACAGCTTACATCATTGGCTGGTAATTAGGCAATGTATTTCCATGTTCGACTACAGAACATCTCTCACATGGATCGACTTGTACTTTGAGTGAAGATCAAATGAGATTGAAGACCCCGGATCTAGTTTCATCCATCCGAGCTGCGATATATATTTAGGAAATAAAGACATCAAATGTACATCGTTGCTGCACAGATAATCATCCAATCTAAGGGATGATGACTCTACCAGAATCATTAGTCTACACTCAGACGATTGTCTGTCCTATGTACATGAAAATGAATTTATAAAGTTGAGCATGGGAATGCCCGCCTCAGCTAGATCACGAAAATTTTATGAAGATAATGTATTGTATTGTATCTTATTACAAGTCTCCTTCCATCTTGAAAGAACTTCGGATCCTCATGATAAAGCATTTCACCCGACATCAAAAAGATTAACGACCTCATGCTTTAGGGGGCAACTGTTATAGACATTTTTGGGCACTGCCACCCCAAGCATAAAATGTCCATAAACCAAGGGCTCCTAAGTTCCTAAAAGTGTTGTTCCAACCCCTAAAGGAACAAGGTCAACTGATTACAGCTTCTTCCAGAAGTTCTCCATGAAAAACTACTCAGAACTGGTCAAAACTGGATCATTTCACCTGCTCCATAGGCAAAGTGCATTGCATCTCACCTAAATACACACAGTGGGTGCATTACATTTCACAAAGCCCTTCTATGGGGTGCGATGGGCGAGAAGATACAAATGGCAGTGTCAATCCGCGAGGTGGAGAAGCATGGAATCTTCCAGAAACTTCTCCTGTGACACTTGCCTCTCTGAATTCGACCAGGGATGAGTAATAGATCATCAATCTCCAAATGGAAGCAAGAACTATCAGAGGGAAGACACTAATCAAATCACAAGATGACTCATCTCCCTTGCAGACATCTATATATGGATCCCTCATCCTAGAGATCCAGAGGCTAGAATTTTGCATCTTGTAAGGAATTGTTGTTAGTTTCTTGAGGTAACATCATAGTGTTGGGTGATCTAAGCTTTTCATGAGGTGAAGAAGGGCTTACTTGCTGAGAGGATGATTTTGGGTCAGAACAACTGGTTGTAACTCTCTTGGCTGTTTCTTGATTATCAATAAAGCTATTCAAGTTTTCCTCCATACTCTTATGTAATTTATGTTTTGTGCATTTGTATGGTCAATTTACATCTGATCCTAGATTGTTTATGATAATAGATCCATGTTCTCGTATAGTGTTATGCTGCTTTGATTCTACAGGTACTATGTGAAGCTGGGTATACAAGAAAGCAAGTAGCAAAGGACTATCAGAAGAGAGAGGAATCGAGCAAGGAACCAAGTGCAAGACAGAGGTTGGTCTCCTTTATTCTTCTCTCATCTATCTTTCATAAAGGAAAACAAAAGTAGTTTTACTTTGTTTGTTTCTAAGGTAGCTACCCGCCTTAGTGGGATTAGCAGTTCTGCATAGACACTTTTCCCTATAACAACAACAACAAACAACAACCATGATAATAGAAAAATTGTATTCAAACTACTTAATAGGTCAAGAAACATTAAGCCATAAACATGTGAGATGACATATTATGTAGGAAATCAATTGATAGTTGCATATATATTAAATCAATAAGAGATTACACCATTGTCTTGATATTGCGGTTCTCCTCCGACAAAACTAGGTTCCCACATGCTTCCGTTAGCATTCCATGATGGCCACAAAAATGATATTTTTAAGGCTCTTCCCTTTAGTCTTCACACTAAACCAAATTCACACTTCTCCCTCACAAAACTAGAGAGCTACAATTATGGATAACTTGCTGATCACTCCAAACTTAATTAGCACTAGCACACCAACATTAACACTAGCTTGTGCTTGGGCAAAATGGAGGTTTATATAGTATGAATGGATGGGAGATGGTTCCTCTTGTCATGGGAGAAGGTCTTATCTCTTGAGGTAGTTCCATCCTTATAGGGGAAAGGAGCCTAAACTAACATCCTCAACTCCATCCAGCCCAACCATTTACCAGACTTCCGTTACGAGGCTTCTAGAGCTAGAAGCTTCGGCTCCTTATTTTAAAAACTTTCCAAAAGAGGATTAGCATGAATGGAAAAAATCTCATTCGCTCTGGTCGGTGCAAGGGACAATGTTAATCCTTGCATATCAGCGTGAGGAGGACACTGGTCATTAGTGTCGGTCTTGTAAACTAGGAAAAACAAAATATTTTTGGGAAATGATGCAAAGGGGAATTGTTCTGCTCATGAAGAGGGACACAACATGAGTTTTTCATGAAGGGGAAGCATGTAGGGTTCATTGTAGAGTTCCTCTAGGATCATGGAATGGGGAGTACAGGGATAGTGAAAAATTGCTATGTAACAGATGCCCCCTAAAGCATGAAGGCTGAACTAGAGTGAGGGATGAAATGCTTTATGAATCAGTGCGGGGAACTAGAGTCTTTCATCAGAAAACCTGCAAGCAAGTATAGATACATATACATTAATGAAAACTATGTCAAATGATACATGAATCATGGTATGGACGCAACCATCCAAATAATGATCATGTAAATGGATCCAAGCATGGGCACAACCATCCGATGAAGAGGATCATATTGAAACTAAGGTATGGTCGTAGCCATCAAATAATGAGAAGGATCACATATGATAACTCATGGTATGGTTGTAGCCATCCATCTAAGAGAGACATGTATATCAACTTGATCATGTCACACCACCTTGCAACCTGGACTTTTGTAATCTGAGCCCAGGGTTTTGCGCTCCAACACGACCCGATCAAAGTACAAATTCTAACATGTGAATAAATGTGTTGACGTCGAACATGCTAGAAAATCGCTTGATTACCAGCTGATGATGTGAACTGTTAACAAGCACGATAGAAACCACCAATACCTTACCTTACCTTACTTTGTTGGTAGCAAGTCGCTCTTGAACATGACACTTTCACTCCGCATCCGAGTCGGGTTGGGTTGTTCCATTCACTGGTCACATCACCATGGTTCCATCACACCATCCACATTTGGGGTTAATGCTACCAATCCATCATGTCAGTGTCGCCGATATGTTCAAGAGAAGTCGCTCAGAGAATTCACCTGTGTCTCACCCACTATAATACATTTTCGCTCCATTCTTTCATGACCGCCACCCTGAACTGTATATCACCGGATTGTTTTCATCTCCATTAAAATAATTTGCTCCTTTCTGTGTCATTGATGTGGGATTCACTAAGGCCCTCCTATGACAGATCGCTTCTTGTCGACATCAGTTCATTATCCAAGAAGTTGATCTAGGAACAACCCTTTCAGTACTTTGAAGCTTGCATGCCTCAATGGCAAGTTTCTCACTTCCGGCGACAGGTTTACATAAATGGCCTTCGACTGAAAGATTTTACGTGGTGTTCGACGCCAAGTCCCTTATTCACACCATGTGAATTGTACTGCAGTACCTTGAGGATCATTATCATTATCAGTGATTCCTCTCGCGCCTGTTAACAACTTACATCATTGGTTGGTAATCAGGCGACATCTTTCCATGTTTGACTCCATAACATCTCTCACATGGACCGACTTGTAATTTGAGTGAAGATCGAACGAGATTGAAGACCCCGGATCTAGTTTCATCCATCTGGGCTGCGATATATATTTAGGAAAATAAAGACATCAAATGTACATAATTACTGCACAGATAATCATCCAATCTAAGGGATGACGGCTCTACTAGAATCATCAGCCTACACTCAGACGATTGTCTGTCCTATGTACATGAAAATGAATTTATAAATCTGAGAACAGGAATACCCACCTCAGCTAGATCATGAAAATAAAATGAAGATAATGTATTGTATTTTATCTTATTACAGGTCGCCTCCCAGCTCGAAAAAACTTCGGATCCTCATGATAAAGCATTTCACCCGACATCAAAAAGATTAACGACCTCATGCTTTAGGGGGCAACTGTTATAGACATTTTTGGGCACTGCAACCCCAAGCATAAATGTCCATAAACCAAGGGCTCCTAAGTCCCTAAAGGTGTTGTTCCAACCCCTAGAAGAACAAGGTCAACTAATTACAGTATCTCCCAGAAGTTCTCCATGAAAAACTACTCAAAACTGGTCAAAACTGGACCATTTCACCTGCTCCAAAGGAAAAGTGCATTGCATCCCACCTAAATACACACACTAGGTGCGTTGCATGTCAAAAATCCATTCTATGGGGTGCGATGGGCGAGAAGGGACAAATGGCAGGGTCAATCCGCAAGGTGGAGAAACATGGAATCTTCTAGAAACTTCTCCTGTGACACTTGCCTCTCTGAATTCGACCAGGGATGAGTAAGAGATCATCAATCTCCAAGTGGAATCAAGAACTATCAAAGGGAAGACACTAATCAAATCCCAAAAGCTGACTCACCTCCCTTGCAGACATCTATATATGGATCCCTCATCTCAGAGATCCAGAGGCTGGAATTTTGTATCTTGTAAGGAAGTGCTGCTGGTTTCTTGGTGCAATATCATAGTGTTGGGTGATCTAAGCTTTTCATGAGGTGAAGAAGGGCTTCTTGCTGAGAGGGTGATGCTGGGTCAGAACAATTGGTTGTAATTCTCTTGGCTCTTTCATGATTATCAATAAAGCTATTCAAGTTTTCCTCCACATGTTTGTATGATTAATGTTTTATGCACTTGTGTGGTCAATGTACATCTGATCCTATATTGTTTATGATAATAGATCTATGTTCTTGGATAGTATTACGCTGCTTTGATTCTACAAGTACCCTGTGAAGCTGGGTGGACAAGGAAGTGAGTAGCAAAAGATCTATCAGAAGGGAGAGGAATCGAAAAAGGAACCAAGTGCAAGACAGAGGTTGGTCTCCTTTATTCTTCTCTCATCTATCTTTCATAAAGGAGAACGAAAGTAGTTTTAGTTTGTTTGTTTCTAAGGTAGCTACCAGCCTTAGTGGGATTAGCAGCTCTGCATAGACACTATTCCCGGTAAAAAACTTTCTCCCTACTATAGGAGGATCAATATTAAACAATAAATCAATAAGATATTTTGGAATTATGGCACACATTGTGGAGCTCCAATGATTGAGAAAATCTAAGAATGTGTTCCTTGCCATTTAATGCAGATTCCTAGTGTTGGGAACCAGATCCACTAATCAAAGGATTTTGGTGGGGAAGCTTCCTCCTTTCATGGGGAATGATTCCTAATCATTTTGTATAAGTACCAAGTCGAATTTCACTCTAGGGGTTTATTTTTATTAGTCTTCTTGTGGAGAGAACTCATATATTTGCAGCTCCACTTTCATTTCTTGCGGGGATGTACTTGTATTGATGGAAATAATGAAGATTGGTGCCATGTTTAGCTTCTAAATATTAGTCTTCTTCATAGGACTCTGATTTTCCTTGGGCTTGACCATCCCAGGGGCCTCAAAGCCCTCTTGTATCATTTACTTTTCTTCCTCTCACTTCTTATTCACATGCATCACGTGTTCTTGTTTTCTTCTATCTCTACATTTAGTATTAATGATTTCTTGTTGTAGGATTGGATTAAATGGTTGAAGTAATTTATTTTTCAGGATCACAAGCATCATTTCATCATTGTAACATATTTTTAAGGTCATAGTAATCATTGAGATACTTGGATTAGCTTGCTTATTCCCAAATCTAGATTTCTAGAAGTCCCTTGTGGGAAATAACAATAAATTTCTTCTGTTTTTTAGAGCATGCTAATGAGATTCAATCAAGTTGATTACACTTGAATTAGATCCCAAAAAAATTATAGTTAATAACAGAAATTACCCCGTTGCATTTTCAGTTGATTACATTAGGCATTTGATAGATTTACTAGCTCACTAGTTCTCGAATTTCTAGATTTTAGACTAGTAATTTTCTGCTAGTTTTTAGCATGGGTTAAGAGAGGTATTTTTGAGTGATTCCACTTGGAATGGAGACCTAATATATCCTAGTCAATAAAAAAAATTGTCCCATCCAATTTGGATTTGATTTGCTTGATCATTTGGTGAATTATAGTTTCTTGTAGTAAATCTGTTGTTTCCTGTAGTACTCTTCCAGCGTTGATATACTTGCCCAGATTTGCTCAGGAAGCTTGGTTATTGTCCCGTAAGGTTGAATCAAGACCCCTAGACTCTAAATATATGATTAGGGAATACTAAATACCACTTAGGACTTTCTTGTTTACCCATGCAAAACATTTCAGTGATTTGGGTTAATTGACAAATTTATGAATTGGATAATACAATGATGATTTTCTTGATTGCCACATCCAATGAACTTTGTTAATGGATCTAAACTCTTTGAAATGTAATGATTGAAATTTGTTTCATGATATTTACTTTATGCAATCAGACTAGGTTTATTTCCTTTTATTTTGTTTCTTGCAATAGGTTAAGGTTTCCATTTCGAGCATTTCATTTTCTACAATTAGTTTAGTATATTATTTTATTACATTCACTCCATTACAACATAACAGTGAAGGAAGGACACATTGTATGTTACACATATAGTGTCGATACCTCTTAAATTTGTACGAACCTTGGGTTGATAATTAAATTTGGTAGCCTTGGGAGTTGCAGCATTCTTGTTGCAATACCGAGGCTCATCACAAGGCAAGAAGAAATGGTTTAAGAAAAGTTTCTTCTCCAAAGAGGATAGTTCCTCATATGAAGAAGAAAGTGATAACGAAGACGAATTCAATGGAATAGTATTATTTATGGCCAATCACAATAAACAAGAGGCACCTTACGAAGAAGGAGATGAAGAAAAAGAAATGACTGAAGTCGAATTTCAAAACGAAGTAATTAGGGTTATCAAAGATCTCAAGGCCGAAAAGAAGCATGTTAACACCCTTGAAGATGAATTGAAGACAGAAAGGGAACATCTTCTCCATATTAAAATCAAAGTTGAATAATACAAATGAATTGAAGGATTACTTAGGAAATAAGAAAAGGAAAGCAACAAGGAGAAAGAAGCATTGGAAGCTAAAATATTTTCTCTACGAAAGGAAGTAAAAAATGGAAAAACTTTTCAAAACTATGCCAACAGTTCAAAGACTTTGGATGAACTCATCAGCAACCAATGATCCTAAAGTGACAATACTGGTCTTGGTTACAAATAAAAATCTGAAAAGACATTGATTCCTTCTATTAAAATTGAAGAAGATGGATATGAAAAATCTACCAAGCAAATAGATCTCTCAGCTAAATCAAGAGATCAAGACTCGCAAGAATAACAAGAGATCAAGACTCACAAGAAGAAACTTGGAAGACAATTCCTCAGAGAAAATTTCCTCATAGGTACCAACCTATATTTTATGGTCATTGTTATTCATGTGGAAGGTTTTGACATAGAGATACATAATGTCGCATGTATGTTTGGAATGAATATAATTCCAAGAGATCCTTCAGAAATGGATATTCCAAAATTCATCATAATATCAACAAATTTGATCATTTGAGAGATGATGTTGAATGTTACAAATGTAAAAAAATTGGACATATGGCTAGGGATTATGAAGTTCTAGACAAGTTCAACTATTATTAGCAAAACCCTAGAAGCAAATTTGCAGGATCACGAGATAGACACCAAATGAAATCTTCTATGAATAACATCGAATGTTACAAATGTCATAACTATCGTCACATAGCTCATAATTGTTGGTACATGATGGAATCAACCATGAATGAAAAGCTTGATGACAAGAATAAGAAGGTTTGGAAAGGAAAACAGGTACAGGATGAACAAGTACAATATGAGCAAGAAAAGAAAGAAGGAAATAAGGTCCAAACAATTATGCTTTCATGATTCATAACGGATTGTGAGGAATCAACAGCTGCTTTGGTTAATGATTTGATTTAAGACAATCTATTAAATGCCACACTATTATGAACAATTCAACTTATTGACTCCTATAAATTTTAAGATGAGTATTCTATGAAACAGTATATGACACAATTCTATGATTAGCAGATAGGTAGTTTGAACAAGATGGCAGTTTCATTACATGTTTAGGGGGAGAAGAATAGTTGAAGTATTACAAATTCTAATCCATATTTAAACAGGAATGCAAAAAATTACAGATACAACCATAAATATAGAGATGTAGCAGAAATAACACTTCATTTCATTAATATCAAATACTGAAATATGCTTACAAACATAATGGAACTAAGACTAGCTCAGGAAATGGTAGCTTATCTCTGAGAAGAGATGTGGCGGCTACATGCCTCTGAATTGAGTTACATTGAGGCTCAAGGGCCTTTTAATTATTGAACAATAAGAGAAAACCCTAAACAACCAAAACCCTAACCCGAGGAGATGTAACACCAAGAGTTTATGGGCCCCGTTGGGGTTAGTTGGGCAGCCAACTTCCCGAGGTCATAACTTGGTCATATTATCTTTGTTAGACACGTATGATACCTCGTTGGAAAGATATCTCTGAGGACTACAACTACCGATGTGCTTTCATTAGAAATTAG